>LPNX010920059.1:46158-76808 GCA_001517045.1 Pseudotsuga menziesii | reverse complement strand
TTTGTAATTTCCACTTTTTTTTGTAATTTCTAGCCCTCATTTCCTGCTGTTTCCATTCAATGGCAGTTTTATACACCTTCCCCAAAAGTCATGATCAGTATTACTTGTGCATTCAACATCAATTGCTCACATATAAACATCCATGCTAGACTCCTCTTTCTTATGATATCACCACTGCATATTTCTGGGCAAGAATATTGCATTCTCAGTCAGCCACAGTGCATCCCTTGTCCATCATCTTTGGGTTTTACTGTTGTTATTTTAAGCCTTCATCACATAAACTCATCATTAAATTCATTATAAAAAAGGCATTTAAAGCACCTTTCTGTAGGTTTCAGTGGCTGATCAGGAAATCTTGTAATATGCTTCTCTTGAGTATGCATCGAAGGAGGCCTAGAATGATGCCAAAACCAACCCTGGGCCATGACAAAGACCTGTTGTTGCATGAAAGTGGCAGATTTAGAAAATGTGTCAGTCTTCAAAGCCTTCTGTTGTTGGCTGCAACCAAAAGATTTCCATGTTCACCAAACTTGAGCTGGAAATATTTCAGGTTTAGAAAAATCAACCCTCCTAGAAATGTTGCTCTTATTCCAATTGATTACTTTCTCTCTTTTACTGTTCCTTGAATTCGATCTCAATCTTGATTTTCATCTATGTGATTTCATGATGAAAAATTCCCTGGTGCTGTCCATTGTTTCCAGTTCTGGACACTAAATGATGTGCATTGTGAACCCTGGACTGAGGATTCTATGTTATGGCTTGTCTTTTTCAGATGATTCAAATATTCAGCTGATCTCTGTTCGTACATTGAATCTAAGCAGAGTATTTGTTTCACTTTTTTGTGACAAAATTCTAGGGAATGACCTCCTTGGAAACTCTCTGTATGCTTCTCTGCCTAGCAATGAATCTCCCTCTAGAAAAGACAATCATCTTAGGAATACACAATCTGCCCATAATTTTGACAGGTATACCCAAGGAGCCTTCACTATCTAGACAAACTGATTTTCTGAGTCAAGATCGCTATATCACCTCTTAGTCAGATGGATCATGGATGAAATGCTACTATAAAAGGTCATGGAGAGTGCCAAAACCTGGTCTGAAAATGATTATAATTTCGGGTTGAGAAGACTGCTTGCTCTAGGATCAAAATAGCAAATACAATGTGCCAAACATTCTCCATTAATTCATGTATGTTCTTCACTTAGCTTTCAGTCGTCAAGCTAGAATCCCAAAATCCTTAATAGTGCCCAGAATTTCTGCAGCTCCTAACATACAGACCAGCCTCACAAACCAGAAAATCCATGGAAAATTCATGTCTTCAAATCATCATCACACTAGGCAATCGTTCATGTCATGACTTAAAAGTTTCTCACAATGCATGGTGGTTTTGAATACAGATGATCTTGAGGAGGCTCCCACATCAACTTTTAGGGCTTACAATGTTAATAAACACAAACCTCACACACCTCATGGTGGCTGTTGAATTTTAGCATTAGCATGAAGGTTTTAGTAGTGTTACCTTTCCCAAATCGTGACCATCTGAAGGGAATAAAGTGTTTTTATGAGGATTGCAAGCTACAGGATAATAATGGGACAGACATTCAAATATTACAGTCTGCATTAGATCTGAATCAACTCACTTTCCATTTACTGAATGATTTCAACTTTTCCACTATCTACCAAAATCAGTTGCAATAGCTAATCCTACAAATATGGTTTGGTCTTGCAACTATGGGCCAGAAAATCATTGAACAATTCAAACCTTTAGTTGAAGCTGCAACCATCTATCAATTAAAGAGAATATTGTATGGCCCTAGTTCTGTTTATGCCTTGGAAGGAGAAATGTTTCCTATTACTATTTGTTTCAATTATCTTTGTTTTCATCAGACATACATTCATTTGTTGATTTTTTCATCTGATACTGCTCTACTCTTACGTGTTCTGCCTGTATTGGATTTACAATTTCTATAAATTGTGTTCTATCTCATCATTTTTATCACGTCTTATGTCAATTTACATGGATTTGTGCTAAAAATTAGAAGGAAATCAGGAGGCTTCAAATTTCTCTCATTACATTGATCATCCTTTTTATTTTTATTTTGTCATAGTCAATATTTGGTACTCAGATGGTTTATCTGAAATTTAATTTTTACTTGGCTTTTCAAGGGTCCACTTCCTGTGAAGAACATTTTAGGGAGATCTGTGCTTCGCTACTGGCCTCCAACAAGACTTGCAAGTACTGTTCATGAAACAGGAACAATCATATCACCAGACCACAGAGTAGCAAATAATGCTGCCAAGTAAGACATTTTATGGAGAGTTGCTTTTGCTCAAATCTCTCTTGAACATTCTTAATTGAAAAGGAAAGCATTGGATGATTTTAAAGCCATAAGTTTTCGTTGAAATGCCCAGAGTTTCACAACAGAGTTTTTGTGATGCAATTTAAGTGCCATATTATCATTTCTGGTGGACTTCATTCGGTGAGAAGATGTGACGAGTCAGAATATTGTTGAAAATGGATGATCTGAGAGTCCGCTCTGCAGTATGATTGAATTGAAAATAAATTTCTGCATATGCTGCATATCTTTGCCCCATTTATAATAATCATACTACTGAATTGGAAATAAATCTCAGCATATGCTGTATATCGTTGCCCCCTTTGTAATAGAAAACTAAACTGGGCATTCCTAATTTATATGGCTCGCAGTGGCCAAAAAGTATTTTTAAGGCAGAGATTCAACAATTGTCATGGTCATGGATGGTAAAAGCCAGACTTATTTGTTTAATTGATTATTGGACAAGGTTATAAGGTGAAAGATCTTGGTCTTTCTCTGGTATGGTGATTTTTTCTCCACTATTTTAGAGCGTTCATGCAAATGTAGGGTTTAAGAACACCACCCTCCTGAGTTTGACTGTCTTGTTAACTTAGTTTGATTGTCTTGTTAACGTAGTGTTTTAGGCAAAGATTTGAACGGGACTTTGTTTTTATTATGATAAATGGAAAATATAAAACGTAAAGAAAATCAATATAAAATCAAGAGAGTTCTCTGTCTTTGATTGCATGAATGAGAAGTGAAGAACTCCTTATAAATGGTTACATACTAGTGAGTCAATCCACATTCAATCCAATCTATGAATGTGGGGATAGACTGAAAAAACACCGACTGTCAGCATCAATAGGTTAGGACCATATTTTTTTTTTTTAAACTACAGATAGCGTCGCTATATCGACGGCTTTCCGTGGAACTTTGCGACGTCTTGTCGTCAATATAGCGACGTCTTGCCGTCGATATAGTGACGCCAGACCGTCGCAGGTATTGAATTTTGAAAATTTCATTCTAGGAAGGGCCGTCGATATAGCGACGTCTGGCCGTCGATATAGAGACGTCTTTCCGTCGATATAGCGACATCAGACCATCGCAGGTATTGAATTTTAAAAATTTCATTCTAGGAAGGGCCGTCGCAATTGCGACGTATTCCTGTCGCTCTTGCCACGCAATTAACGATTCGTCGCTATTGCAACGAAATGAGTGCCACGGGAAAAAAAACACTTAGACGTGGCAATATCCACGCTTTTCCGTGGATATTTCCACGTTTTTGCCATCACAAAATTGATCACTTGTACTAGTGGTTGTATAATGGTAAGATCTTACTTATGTAGGGATATGCATGAAGGTTGTATAACGCTGAGAGATAACTTATGCATGGACATGCATGAAAGTTGTATAATGTTGTGAGCTAACTTTTGCAAGGATATGCATGAATGTTGTATAATGGTAAGAGCTAACTTATGCAGGGATATGCATAAAGGTTGTATAATGATGTGAGCTAACTTATGCATGGATATGCATGAATGTTGTATAATGCTAAGAGCTAACTTATGCAGGGATATTCATGAAGGTTGTATAATGGTGTGAGATAACTATTGCAAGGATATGCATGAATGTTGTATAATGATAATAGCTAACTTATGCAGGGATATGCATGAACGTTGTGTAATGCTATGAGTTAACCTTGTAGGGATATCAGTCAAAATTGGCTGATGAGTTTTACCAAGATTAGGACCATTGTCACGATCCACGGACACTATGGTAGATATAAATCCACTTGGGTGTATGAGTTGTGCTCGATTTCTCAGAAGTGGTTAAGGAGTTAGTTTTTACACGATTATATGACTCATAAATGATGGTAAAGTCATTGCAACTTATGAAATGATAATGATTAAATAATAGAACTAGGTTTTATCAATAAATGCTTTGACTAACCATGTAGCCGGTTCACGAATCGGGACAATGACAATAAGGTCATGCTAAGCACAAGGAGTGTGCATTACAAAGAGTCAAGGTTAAAATTTATATTGAATATGAACAAGGAAAAATTTGTATGATGTGGGAGCGCCATGGTGTTAGGAAAGTGATTGCTTTGTGAGCACATCAGTGTTAGGCATATATGCTGCGGGAGCACAATGGTGTTAGGTAAGTGATTGCCGCGTGAGCACATTGGTGTTAGGAATATGGTGTGGAAAAAAGACCTAGGAAAAATTAGGCATCTGGAAGACAGGACGCTGTTTGATGTCACTGAGGGGAAAAATTTTAACTAGTCGTTAAAAGGGAGAATAACCTCAAAAATTGTTGTAAGTCCACACAAGAATGGAAAATAAAAATCAAGGGAGAGTTTGAAAAAAAAAACATAACGAACGAAAAATGTGTTAAGAAATATCCAAGTAAATTAGAATGTACATGTTTAATGTGTAATGTGAAGAAGGGATTCCTCAGGTCGAGGATGACATGACTATCTAAAGGTTGGAGATAAAACCAACATCCAACGGGTAGTAATTATATTTTATTGATGAATAAATTGCAGATTTTTACAATGAAAAAAGGATCTATGGTTTATGATTAAGTTGAATTACAATTTTGTACATGATGTACTGAAGAAAATTGGGGCTAGACCCGAACTTGTTGCAAAAAATTGTAGGCCTTGAATGATAGCGACTTGAGAATATTACAGAAAGATCACGAGAAATCACAATGAAGAGGACGAGGACAAGAAAAGATGACAGAATGGAAGTAGGAAATTGATTGAAAACAAGAACACCAAGGACGGTGTTATTTTTAAGGAGGAGACGATGTAACGTCCCTCTCACAAGAACCCCAAATATCTTGTAAATCATAATGTTATTGTATTCATCTTCTAGTGATGAGCTCGAGGCCAAGGCCCCACTAGAAACGAGATGTGTATGTATATTAATTACCTAAGTGGAAAACTTAGGAGATATACGATAGTGGAACATTTTAAGAGGGGGCTAACCAAAACTTACAAAGGCTGAAACGAATCGGTTAGGGAGACACATCGATACCGTAACCTTACGTATCACATAGATTATGGAAGTATTAGGGAAGGAATTCCTAATTCACAGAGGAAAAGGATTATCTCGACTAAGAAACCCTAGCTTAGTACTTAACCCTAATATGATTATGGAAGGAGTTACAAAAACCTTTAAAAAAAATCAACATTAAGGAGTCAAGAATTGGTGAAATTAATACATACACACACACACACACACACACACACACACACACACACACACACACACACACACATATATATATATACTAAGTAGTGATGGGAAAATGCCTATGTGTATGACATGATCAGTAAATGGCATTTATTCGATTACACCACACCTCATTGGTGGCATTAATATAAAAGGGGTAGTGGCTCACCCAACTAAGAAAATGGTCAAGACGAGAGAGGGGTTGTTCCATTCGAAGGGGTATCTATTTATTAACGACCTAAGCCCTAGGTGTCGCCCTAAGTTGGATTAATTCGAGATCAAGATGATCCTTGGGTTAACTAATAGAGGACCCATATGATCCTACGTCTAGTGTCTACACTTTCTTTCCCTTGCAAGATGGAGAAGATGGTATTATTTACATAGGAATAAAATCGACTATGACTAACCATTTGCAAATACAAAGGTTGTTGCCATAATAATAAAAAAGAGAGATAACAAGTGGGAAATATAAACAATAATTAATAATTCTAAGTAGGACCAATCCGTCACAGATATGAATATATGAGGATAGGCGTCCTCCTATGACAAGTGAGAGGTCATGTCTTCTTAGAAATTTATCCTTATTATATCTTTCCATTAACCATTACATGGAATTAAAATAAATATTTGTCTTTAAAAGAAAAATAACCCGACAATATTTCAAGTTACTAAAGGACAATATGACAAATATATATTGTGACTCGAATACCTCGATTAATACTAAATGGTAACGTACCATTTATATAAACTATTATTGGGTGACATTTATTAGCATATACCAAACTTATGACATGTTATATACCTATATCCACTTTTGACGTAGCCCTAGACAAGGTATTAATATATAAATAAGAGTAAAGCTAAGTGATTGAAAGATTTAAAGTGTAATTTAAGGCTAAGTGTGGAAATATTCAAAGTGGGATTTAAAGATAAATACTAGCAAATTTAATGTAGGATAATGCATGAGCAAAAAAGAAGATTCTTTTGATAAGGATATTTTGTTTTTTCCTTAAACGACTCTAACCTCCTTCGATTATGAGAAAACCACGCAAGGGTGACTGACTTGTTTAAAAATGAATCTTTCCTTTTCTACCACAGTCTTAATGTCCTTGATAGGCCCTTCGTGAATTCCTCCCTTTAAATTCGGATGGGCCTACCATGAAAATAGAAAGAGCAATTATTACTCTAAGGGAAAAATCCGAACCAGCCTGTAAATCCCCACCGCCCCTCCACTTTAAGTAGGAGGAAAATGCAAAGAATAGGAGGGCGCGTGACCTGGGTAGCATTGGCATTCAGTGCTCGGTGAAGACCCTCTTCTATTTTGAGTGAAGATCTTGGAGTCATATCGGCAACAGAGGCCCATCTCGAATATGAAGGTTGATGCCTGAGCTTTACGGAAGAGAGATGCTGGTATTGAATGGTGATTTTCCCACAGCCTATGTTTCATCTTTGTTTGAGCAAATATGAGGTATGAGCCTCTTCTGCTTTTGGGTGTGTGATTCGGTGGATATCCTCTTTGATAGATTGAAGCCGATTTGAGTACGATTTATTCCTAGCTAGGAGTGCTCGTTGTTGATTTGGATCCATGATTGTTCCAAACTATGTTTTCATGTTGAAGATCGCACTTGAAATTTAATGCCTTGATAAGCGTTGGGAACCTATATGTTTTATTTCTTATACTAATGGCACCCTCCATGTTGTGGTTGGGTTTAGTTACAATCCCAGTTAGCCTCTCTCCATTGGTTCTTAAGTATATTATCAACCCCACAGGGGGATGGAGCATTTTTCCTTCCCTTTTCATTTTGTTCATCACTCTTCTAATCGGTGAGGAGATCTTCATCCTATTTGAACCCATCTCAGTATGCACAAATATTTCCATGTAGAGATGAGGTCGATCCTCTAGCTCACTGAAGATGGTCGTTGTTTTTTTGGTGAGTTTCACCTTACCGTTATCTTGACCAAGAGACCCTAAAACGGGTTGGTTCAACTCTCTTTCATTGGTAATGTGAGCTCTTAAATTTTATTACAGTCTATTGACAGGCCTTCTCTCTTGAGGTTGCCGATTGATAACTGCTGGGTTACGAGTTTTTAAAACACAATAGATCCACAGGGGTAGAATAAACGAGAAATTTTCTTTAAGAAAGTAGAGCTATGTTTGAATGCCTGGAATAGCCTAGGTTTAATATTCTTAGATCCTCATCCTAATATTAAAGATAGTACTACTTATATTTATGAGAAATGCTTCGAGAAAGTAGAAAGCATGCAACTTCCCTTTGAGGCTTAATATAAGGTGCTCTCTCTCTTAGTGGACGTAACCTAAGGTTGGGTGAACCACTTGTACATTGGCGTCTTTCATATTCTCATTTGCTTGATGTATGAATAATCATTATATGAGGTAGTCTACTATTATCCACTCCCCTAACCTACAAGGCAAGCAGTGACATAAATATAACGGTTGTATCATGAAACAAATATGCATGCCGTATGGGACATCAGAGCATATCCTTAGTTCTATGAATCATCATTATGTGGACATTGAGAGAGCGGTCTTATGTTGTTGGATCCCAAGAAAATTTGGTTCGGTGTTAAGGCCTGAAGGTACGAATGGGTTCTATACAAGTTAGCAAGGTTTTGTTCTGTTTATATGACAAATAAATGAATATAGTTTTTGCATACCCCATGACACCTTAATGTTAAACACAAATAAGAAATTGGGTAATCATCATGTAAATAATTATTTCTAAACTGTAATCTTTGAAGTTCGTGACCAAGACTCCTTATCGTCCATGTGAGAGCCGAACCGTGAGTTTTGATCGTGGCCTTGGCTTGATCTATGAGATACACTTGATCATCGTTTAATATTATCAAGTATTGCATTTAACTCGGCCTCATACAAACTTGGTCGAACCCCTTTGAAGATTTTCGATAGCAACAGGAATCCCTGCCTGATTTGACTCCCTTCGACACTGATTTACTAACAATCCTGTTTGTGGATTGATTTAATTCCTTCTGTAATTCTTTGCGGCTTGTATTTTAGCAGGAGTGTTTCTCTATTCTTCACTGTAACTTACAAAATTGCTGCATCGTAGTTCGGTGAACATAGCATCTTATTTTGAATACAGAGCTTTCTCTTATTCCTGATGTTCTTGGATTGAGTGTGATGGATTTAAAGAGTTAGCTCTCTCCAATGTTGGAATGCCAAAACAACAAAGCTCAAATGCATCCCCATTCGTTGTATTTTGTTTAGTGACCCAAGAGAGTTGTAATCCTATTCGTGTGGGTTTTTTTTTTTAATAAATCTACGATATAGAATATATTCATAAGTAGAGTGGTAATTCCCTTTTGTGTACATATATGATATTAAATTATCGTATCTAAGATAGATGATTAAAAATCCCAATAAAATTGGAGCAAAGGGGTGACTCCCGATTAATGTGTTTATTTGGGTTATTAATAATTTTGCTTGTTACCAATCAAACCTTGGAATAGAGTTTTGGTTTCTAGAATCGGATTATGAGAATGACCCATGATATGGAAGCACTCCAATTTAGTGATAGTTTAAAATATTATGTAAACACATATAAGTAAAGCGGAAAGGATTGTTATAGAATGGAGTGATCCTTCATAGAGATCCACTCCACCTTAACCTTACTCTAAGGTAGTACATATTAATATACATAAAGTGACTTTAGCTCTTATGTAATGAGAGGCGGAATTATTACATGAGGAAAAGATAATATTTGGAAGAGAAAGAATAGTAGAGTTTTCTTCATATATTAATTATGTGCTTAAAAAAAAATCGTCCCTTTTTCACCCTTGACAGCATTGAGGTATAGGAGGTATTTCACAATAAGGACACGCTGTCAAACATTTTCTAAAATGACATATCAAATATCAATAAAAAAATTGAAAAAATTATAAATAGAAAGCTAACATAATTCTCTAAAAATTTTGTTATTACTTGAAGGTGAAATTATAAACTAAAATATCACTTTTGTTCACCCAATGTTGAAAAACATGAAAAAATCAAATTTATTTTCTCATAAGACCCCCCAAAATAGACACCCATCTTCATGGATTCACCACAAATCATTTATTTTATTTAAGCCTCATCATAATCTTTAAACAGTTTGTATTAATCACAAGAGATGGTAGGAATCAAATCCTTTGGGCACCTAAATCCCCAATTGGCAAGCATCCATTTTATTTACATACTCATTAAATCTATTCTATTTACATATAGGGTTCCTTTATTTACTTATGCAAGTCCCCATTCATTCAAGTGCAACTCATTCCCATACCACCATGAATAAACGAACCCTTATAATTATAAGTACCTTCTACTACAGAAAGCCACACAACTAAAGTAAATAAGAATTCATTTATTAACATAGTTGTGGAAAAAAAACAACACATCGTTTGCATATGAAAGGAACAAACGAAATATTTGGAATGGGGGGTCTCATTCCATTAATATTCGTCATAATCCAATACATCCTCATAAAATAAATATAACAAGTCTATTATAGATCATATTACAAGAATAACTATTTATTATTATCCCAAAAGCCTTACAATTCAAGCAACTAGAACACCCTTCTACTATTTAACCATTTTATACTAGATATCAACTATAACAACATCATTAATAACAATACCACCAACCCTTTTCTAGGCCTAAACCTTTACAAAATATATCCTCTTTCAAGGGTGGGGAGTTCCAATCAAAACCCTATATATCCAATGTCTTTCTTCACTATTTTCCTTGATGAACTACCTACTATATCCTACACTTCTCTAACCAAATGTCTTCCATCTTTCACCACCTCATGCAAACAAATGTTATTTTAAAAATGAAAAATTAAGGACTTAATAATACCAAAAAAACTTTCTCGTTTTCAATCATGTTGGTAATCCGTTTGTTTCCCCCGTCCAGTAGACAAACTACCTCTTGTATATGCTATCCATTCGATTTGATGCATAGCTTGGATACATATAGACATGGATGTTCTAAATGACAAAAAGAAAAATCCAATCATCCATAAACCAAGCTAGATCAATTTTGGAAACCGAATGGCTAATTGAGTTCATTCCAACATTGACAACACCTTTATAATCATAAAGGGGTGGGGGATTCATCTCATTAAAGTCAAGTTTCTAAATGTTGTAACAAAATATTAGTGCACAGTAAAGAGTGGGGACTATTTTTGAAGGTAAACCACTTCTCTATTCAGGTCGAGTATTCACATAGAACTGCTCCCTACTCCCTTGTAGCTCCGATGATGGGTGGGCTACAGTGAGCCAAGAGATATTGTGCGCCCCTAGCTCTCATCTATTGTAATATATTGTGCCGATCTAGGGAATCTAAAATTTCAGTTTAGAATTAATTTGGTTGTAGACGTTTTCCCACAAATACAAAGTAAACATCACAGCATGACCAAGAAAACTAAAACCCTGAACCAATTGCAATCCCATCCAATCTAAAACCCTGAACTGGTTGCATGCCCAAAAATCCATATTATAGCATGCCCAAAAAAATGAGGTGATGCTTACCCGTTAATCCATGAGCTCCAAATCGAAACTGTGAGCTCGAAATGTGAACCATGAGCTCCAAATCTGAACCGTGAGCTCCAATTATGAACCCTCAGCTCCAAACATCAACCTTGAGCTCCAAATCAAAACCCGGAGCTATTCCAAATTGCATAAAAAATGATACACGAGAGCCACTGTGAAATGACACATCAGAGCTACTCCAAAATTCATAAAAATGTCCAAATTGCATACAACTGTCCAAAACGAGTCGCGATAATGTCGAAAAAGACTATGTATATGTTATTATATATTATTTTATATTATATGTATTTTATTTATATTATGTATGATTTTATATTATATGTATTTCCACAAGAATGGTGATTTCCTTTTGAAGGTTTTATTCCTCTTACACAGTTTTCACTTTTGGATGATTGTTTGCAAACTTATTATTCCATTCTTTGGATGATGTGAGGTTTTCGTGTGTTACTGGTTGTAGCAATGAAGTTAGTTGAAATTATATGCTTATTCAGAGTTATATATTTCAGCTAATGTCCATATACTCCTTGTCAAAATTGGCCAACTTAGAATGTAGGGCTCTATGCTTATTGGGGTTCAAACATGGGTTGTTAATGTGGTGACACCTCGTCCCAACCACTAGACTAGTTTGATGGGATGCACGTCCAGAGTTATGTTTTTGGTTTCATTCTTGTGCCAATTTTTGGTTGTAATCTTGCCTCTATTTGCAGTGGTGTTTTTCTTCCACTTGTAGCTTAGATGCAACTTTGTTTTCTGTAGCACCAGTGCCCAGTTGCAAGATTGCAACATGAAAAATGGACAGTAGTCATAATATCCAGTTCCTTTAAGTGATAGAAATTTGGTACCATATTAATGGCTATACATAATACTATATATTTACTTAATAGTTATTGTTTTCAATTTGGATAATGTAGGCGATGTTTTTATATCAAAGTATATTACAAGTGTTCAGATTTTGTTATAAAAAAAAGGGGGGGTTATTCATTAAGTGGTAGGGCATTCTAGCTTAATGTTTTCTTTTTCGTTGTTATTTATCGAATATTTTAGGACATGCACTGATAGGCCATATTAAGTTTAATTTTGTTGTACTGAAGTGTGCAGGCTTTCAGAGCTTCAAGAAGTTTGCTCAACTCACTACAATCGCAGTTGAGCTACGTCCTGAAAGTGGGGACAACACATAGCCCATAAGAATGAGCAGTTTGGAAATCACATAAGGAGCTTTCCACATGCATAAGGAAATGATGCACTTCATGTATATATCCCACGGTTTTACCATGATCATGAGAGTTGCCATGATCAACTTACATCATGAATTCTAAATTCATGGATGTAAATAAATTGTGCTCATTTGCTCGAAAATGAGTAAGAACACATAATTTTGGATTTTTTCCTTTACAATTTCAATTTAGAGCTTACTTTTTTTTAAGGGGTAATTTGTGAGGCCCACATGAGTGTTAAGAATTGTAATCTCAAGGGTCCACTATGGTCAATAGTTCATTAATTAGTTGGTTAGTTGACTAGTTGATTTTTTCACCTTACCTGTAATTAGTGACTTGAGGTATTCTCTAACCCGTGGTATTAACCCATGGTTTTGTTGTTGTGTAGTCTTAAAAATACTTGTGTTAATATTGAGAAGGAATTCCATTTCCCACGCAATCAGTATGCCCATTGTTTCTTCCAGCATCTTCGACTTGTTATCCTAAATATTTAACATGATATGAGAGCATATGGCTTGATCCTTTCCTTGTTGTCTTGAGTAATCTTTTTCACATAGTTAAAAGCACAGAAAGGCATAGATTGAATATTTTTGGAGGTTGTGATCAAGACAAGAAGACTAGAGAAGATTGAAGAATATTGAATCTTGAGGATGTAGATACAAGAAGAACTACTTGAAGAGATTGAAGAGGTAATAAATATCTTAACACCACTAGGTTTATGGCATACCTTTCATGGAGGCGATTATGATGTATGGGAAATCAAAGTAAAAAGTTGTTAAGGTCACAATGTTTGTGGCATTTCGTACTGAAAGAGGATTCCATTGATCCAAATGCACTTAAGACTTTGACAATGTTCAAGAAATACATAAGGAAAGCTGTTTCCTTAAGTCTCACACATGAGAGTATAGATTAGTCTATTTTTCATTACATTTCAGAAGCTAATAATCCAAAACAAACATAGGATATATGTAAATTGGCTATAGAATAAGACGACATTGCAAGTCACCCAGAGCATTAGGATTCCCATAATGAAGTGGAAGATATTCCAGAACACTAGGTGTTAAGCCCTTAATGATGACACATTACACCATATAGTGTGGCACATTATCACCTATATTGTGGTGCATTACATATTATCTATGCAGGATTGAGTCTATTAGTGGTTTTATTAGTTGTTATTGTACACTTTTATCTACCATATATAGGAACGATATCTTCTCATTTTGGCATCATCTCATCTTATATTGAATTGTACATTGTGTAAGGAGGTTCCTCCCTCTAAGAGGATTTATATTTATCTCTGATATTCATCGTTTAGTTGAGTATTACTCTTGTATTGTCTATTTCTTCTCTTTTTATGCTATATGTGGGATTTGGTTGCATAACATTTGGTATTACAGCTCATTCCTCGGGACTGGCTTCTCTAAAACGAGTCATATTGGAAACATGTGTTCTTGGGAAAAAGGTCATATATGAAGAATCCAAGATCCAAATGGAGTGATACTAGAGGAATATGAAAGAATAAAAACTACGGTATCTATTCTAGAATTTTCAGATATAGGTAAAAAAAAACAAGGGACATGTGGCATACAGTACAACTTGTCTCTTCTTGATAGGCCAAAAATAAGAAGCTTTGGTATGTTTGCAATATCGTTTTGTTGGCTCATCTAGATTAGTTCATACCTATAGAATTGTAAAGAGGATGGATTGAGGTACTATAGGACAAAGTTTCAGACTCACATGAGTTTCAATTCAAGTTTTATTATAGTTACAAGTCGACCCTAAAACAGTCTCCCAATCATAGATTAGGTATGTCATTTTGCATGTGAATAGCTTTTAGTAGAATGATATATTTTTGGTAAACTGTAGGGTGTGATATTGTTAAAAATGCCACCAAAAGGAAGTGGAAAGAATTACAATCCACAGAAACCCCCATAGGATTCATTACTGACATATGAGGAAATGGAAGACATTTCTTTTAGAGAATCCAAGTTGGAACATATGATAAAGGAAATGCAAAAATTTATGACTTTTCTAAATTGGAAAAGGAGATGGCTGGTAAAGATGATCTCAAAGGGATGGCTAGTAAAGAAGATCTTCAAGACTTGAAGTATTTTATCAAGGATATAAAACATAACTTTATTCCTCAATTTTATACTCAAGAAGAGGATAAGGAGGAATAAGATGACTTATTCCAATCAAGTGTGGAGAAAATTGAAAAACAATTGGAGAATAGGAATTTGGAGTCCTTAAAATTTGATGATTCGCTACAACAACACAAGTTCAATTCAGGTGAAACAAACTACTTTATCCCAAAAATTGAAATGGGAAATTTTGATGGAAAGGATCCAATCACAATTTTTTTTGAGATGGAGCAATTCTTTGATCTAAACTAGGTGCCCACTATGCAAAAGGTAACTATTCCATCCTTGTATTTATAACCTCATGAGTTTGTATGGTACCAATGGCTCTGTGTCCATTAAAATGAGTCTATTATCTCTTGGTCTATATTCACAAAATAATTGATTGCACATTATGGGGATATAAATAACAACACCTTCATCAATGAGTTGGTAAATCTCAAGCAAAAAAGTTCAGTTACAGATCACATCAAGCAATTTCAGCAGCTATGTCTCAGAGTGAAGAATATTTCAGAAGATAATTTGTTAGATATATTTATTGAAACCTTGAAAGATAAAATTCAACATGAGGTGTGTCTCTTTGAACTATCATCGCTAGAGAATACTTTGACGATGGAAAGGAATGTTGAACATAAAAATATGGCAATGACTACTAGAAAGTCATTCACCAACACATATAGAGAAAATAATGTTCCTTCTTCCAAACCACCACAAAGCCTAACACCACAAAAACTAGATAAAAAAAAGCGATAAATTATTATGCTTTAATTGTGATAGCAAGTATAGTAAGGGACATAAGTGCAACAAGAATAAATTATTCTACATAGATTGTGAAGAGGAAGAAACAAAAGAAGAGGAAGCATCTCTTGATTTAGTCACTTTAGCTAGGAGTAGTCACTCAAAATATTCTTTAACCCATGGTTTTGTTGTTATGTAAAGCATTCCACTAGCCAACCCATGAGTAAGCCCATGGTATATTCCATCATTTTTTTAATATTTAACAATGAACAATATTGACCCCCCAAAAAAGGTAATCATGCTGAGGTAAATGTGTAAAAATCTATAAAATTAGAAAACTTAAAAATCAACACAAACCGACAGGTGTTAGAGAAAACTTAAATTAAAATAAAATAAAACATAAAGAGCATATAAATAAATGCCGTCAGGGTTGTTTCGTCATATCCATTGTACATCCATCGCGCAAAGTTCGCTCAGATTCTCTCCACATTGTTTTCTGTTTATTCAGACCAGCGGGTATATCATTTGGGCAAACTTTGCTCAGACTTCTCTCCGCATTCTCTTCGCTCAAACACTTAGAAAGTTCTTTCTGTTTATTCAGAATAGCAGGTAGATCAATCGGGCAAAGTCCGTTCACACTTGTGTCGGCAGACAGTTGTTTCTGTTTTTTCATTCCAGCGGGTAGCCATGGCTACAGAATCGAAGGTGACTTTAAAGAGCTCGGATAAGGTATTGTTCGTGTCAAGGCTCAAAAGCACGCAGACGAGAAGTCAGCTTTTAGCGACAGCGATAACAAGTGCTGGGAACGGGAATTCGTTAAAGTTGATGACGCCACTTTGTTTCACCTTATTCTGGTATTCTTGAATTATTTTAGTTAAATGAATAATCCCTCAAGTGCTCTCATTTCGTTTTCTGCAGTAATTTTTTGTGGCATTGATTTAGAATTGTCTGCCTATGGTTCAATTTCTAGATATTTGGTGTAAAATTTGGCTTATTATGTTTTTCTGTTTCTGTTTGTGCAGGCTGCAAATTATCTTTTTATATATGGTCTTTTTATCTGACATGTCAGGCTTTAGCAGATAGGGTTAAGTTGAAGACCATTGAAGAAATAAGGAAAACTTTCAACATTGTTCCCGAAGAGGAGGAGGCCATGCTTGAAAATAAAAATTTAATGAACATTAAAATGCCATAGATATTAATGTAGGGTTATAGAAAAACATCGTAAATATTTTTATATGCCTATCCTATGGAATTATTATTCTAGTCAACATTTTGTTTACAAACCATTTATCCATATTTCAGTTATTTGAATTCATTAACTTCTTCTAGTACAATAGTCTACCTTGAACATCAAGGACCATGGTTTGGTCATGTTGTAACATTTGGCTTTTGTAAATTCTGATAAATATTGAAACTATTTCTATTTAGGAAATCTTAGTTAGTGAAAGTATTCTTAAGATTGAACATTTCACTACAACCTTATTTACATTATTGGTGGATGTAGAAAGACATTTATCATGATTTTTCTTTGTTTCTCTCCATCAAATAATTTTATTTCCACAGCTAAATTCATTTATTTTGGATAAGCATCTTAGGTCATATTGCAAATAATCTAGTTGTGCACATATAGTGTGTTTGGATTTCACAAGTTGAAGTAGGTTTTATTGATAATTAAAATGTAGCAAGATACAGACAAAAAGTTATTGACATTTTTGGCTCCCATGCCTTACAAATGCTAAAAGAATTAGAAATTTTAAAATATATGTTAGTTTAGCAAACATTTTTTAAATTCAAATTTAAAAGATTCTATTTTTATGAAAAATGAAGTCACTATATTATTGATGAGGGATAATAGCCAGTACATTCACTTTAATGATTCTTTATAAAGTGCAAATATAAACTAGTATTGCATGGACAAATAGATTTTGTAATATTTGTTTTGAATGATTCCGACTATTGTTGTAGTAACAAAGAGTCCATCCACTAACAGTTATTTGACTCTACAAATTTATTTACTCTTAGTGCTGGTTCATTCGACTTTAATTTGACAATTTCATTACTAGATTTGATATAGAGTCTACGTGAAGGATTCAGTCTTGGAGATTCGATATAGCTCAAAAGATGTGTAGCTTTTCATTTAGTTTTTGCTGCATTGATAATACCGATATTGTCAAACCATCCAATATAAAATCCCTTTAAAGGCATTTGCATCACAGACTCTCAATACTTGTAGATATATATATGGACATGTTCATGAGAGATTAATTCGTAAGAATCGCAAAATATATAACATGCATATACACCAGAGGAAAACAATGCCATCGTCCAAATCTTACATGTGTACTTATTGACAAATCTATAACGTAGACATTCAGGGGTTTCCTCATATATATATGCTAGAATTAGAAGGTTTTCATGTATATAAGTTTATTATTCAAGATCTGTCGATAGTTTTTAATAAATTTATAGAAACTGAAATAGGCCCCAAACTTCATTGAGGATCTACATCTCGGACTACCCTTTCCTTGTAGATCTAACATCTATCTTTTTTTCAACCAAACAAAGACTTATTAATAAAAATAGATAAAAAATCTTGCAATATTTTAATAGAATCTAAAAACTTACCATGTAATTATTCTTAAGAAAATAAGAAACAAAAAACTTAATACCTCATTATATATAGTATATAATATATATTAAGGAATACCTCATACACTTCGATGGATTTGGTCATCTTCTTCATCCAAGTCATCATTTTTATCATACGATCTAGATTGAACATTGTAAGTATTGGCCATATCATGATAGTCATTTATATCAGTTTTGATCATCATGTCATAGTCTACTATTTTAAGGGTTCTTTGAATCATGTTGATCATCCTCAACATTGTCTTCTTCTTCAAGACCCTCTTCATTATCATCGCCCACATTATACTTTACCCGCATTCCCCTTGGATTGTGTGTGACAACAAATGACCACCCCCCTCTACTTTGAACCTCACAGTAAAATAATTGTTCACATTGCCTTGGAAGAACATAGGTGGCTTCTTTCATGGCTCAAAGAACATTTTATTAACCATAGTAAATTCATTATCATATTAAGTAATAGTGCTATGAGAATGTTGATTCAATTGTAACCTATACCATTTGACAACAAAAAGAACTAATTTGAAGGAGTTAAAACCACCGTGAATAATGTCTTCAAAATACTCATATTATCAATTTTCTTAGAGTTTTGGATGTTTGTCACTTTTAGAGGAAACTTTGGTCCTCTCAAAGACTTCAGTTATTCTTATGGTGTTTTACCTATAACAAGCCATACACATAAATGTTACATCTTGAATCGATCATGATTAATTGCATGTTTATGCTTTGTAGGAAAATAAATAAACCTTGCTAATTAATATGATTTTCTTCTGATAAGATTGGTATCTCCATTGGGATGTGCTACTTTAACCAATGAAGACAAACCTTCCCATCACATTTCATAACCGTATTTTTCACATCGTTTAGTCCATACCTTCAATATTGTTTGTTGTGTATATATCAAGTGAATCCCAACCAACTCCTTTGTAATATCCCGAATTTTGGACCTAACACTTATGGCCATGAAATCCAAATATCATTTACACTATTCATTAAAACCAACATAATTGCATAGAGGTCACATGACCTATTCCTGTGGGCATTAAAGCACCAAATCATATCCATATAAACTAAACCCTCATCGTAGTAAACCACTGAGGATCGAATCATGTAGGGTATTCTAATATTTTACAAAGTCACACTATTTTATTTATAGAGAGGCTTCCAATAACACATAAAATATCTACACTATGGTCGAAAGAACCAAATAAAAATATACACGCTGTAATACATGGCCTTGGCCTTTTACATTCTAAAAATCCACAATTTCCAAATATTCAACACTACCAATGTTTAGCAACAACGATGAGTGATAGTTACACGGTTACACCACAGACAACCCCCATATCATATTACACAACAAAATCATAAATAGTAAATACAATATTGCAGCTACCATTGCCGGAACTCCAATTCCATACATGGCATGGAGCTAAATCGATCGCCCATTTTATCTATACAACTAACGCATCCAACGAATGTGAATCTACATAGTCCACATAATTAACAACCATTGAAATCGATGCAACATAGTTATATAAACCCATACTTTATAAAATCATTAAAGTGTTTACACAGTCGTCCACTTTTGGCCATTTCACCATTGCAAGAAATGGGGCTGCCCATTTCCTATAACCTAATCAAAACATTCATTTCAAAATACACAGAGCATGTCGAGGTTTTACCGAGGCTCTTTTCGCTGCACAGAATCACCATTTAAATACATCCCAATACATTTTAAAATTTGAGGCCCAAAGGCATCAAAAAATCCAACAAACAAAACCCCAATCCTATCGAATTTACACAAGAGAAGGCTCATGTAAGTTACATTCAAACCCCTTACCCAAAACACATCCATTGGAATGAGACTCAAGCTAATCCAACCTATGACGAGTGACAACTGAATTGCAAGCATGATACCAAAAGAATGGACAAGTAAATAGTTGCACAGTAGGCTTACCGAAGGAGTATGGATTTTCCCATGGTTTTTCCCATGAGCTACAACCCATTCCTATACTCACCACCCCTGCAAACCTGCAAAAAAGGAGAACGAGGATATGAGTAGTATGAATAATACCCAATTCCAAATCAAAAACGATTCTAATGAAACAGGGAACTCACATACATGTCTGGTAAGTCATTGCAGTTGCCTTCCTTCACACTAAGTAGGAGTAGAGACCAAGCATGAATGATGCGAAATACCAAAAATATCACTTGGTCGAAGCCCTAATCTTGATTGCCCCATCTCCCAAGGTGCAGGGATACTACCACACTGGCCACCACTAATGCACACTAGAGCCATAATCGTATAGTCCTTGGACTATATTACAACTTTCCACCCAAATCAACATAAAGGTTTAAACCATTTCATGCATAGAATAAGCTTAGAATTTAATCCCTAAGTCCATCTCATATGAAATATGCCATGGAACATTTAATCCAAGGGTTTTACAAAAGTATTAACGTCCAACTATTTAAATACAAAAACACCATATAGTAAGAATATGATAGGGCATAGTCAAGTCCTAGGAATTCACACCATGGAAAATAATTGTCACATAAATAACAAGTGTGTGTCGCATAAGTAATAAGTGTGGTAGTGACCCTATGACTATCATAAAGTCTGTAAATAATAATAATAACAATGAGTGAATGGCACTAGGATAGAGCTGTAAATGCGAGCGCTAGTGACCAAAATGATCATCACTTCCCCTTAAGCTTTATAAACAAGTTCCTTGTCACCAAGTGCACCTACATGAAAATGGAACATGAATGCATTAGTTCAACAAAACTAAGTAAGCCTGTTGTGACAGGTAGAAATTGTTACCTCTTAGGTGGTTACAAGAAAAACTAGTCCCACCACTCCACCCCTTTATCACATAAAAAAGTCAAGTTAGAATCATGTGTATGATAGTAAGCATAGGTTATAAGTAATGAAGTATGTAAGCAAATAACTAACTTACACATTGATACTTAACCATAGTACAAATAGTAATCAAAATAAAAACAATGTAAGAAACATATTAATAACCGCATCGAGAAATATGGAAGGAAGACCTAAGAACAACTTACGACAGTACAACAGTACAATGAGAATATGACACATTTCCTAAAGTTCAATTAATGTCCACCATAGGCAGTTTTGACTAGCCTAATAAATTTTTTTTCAATTTTTGGGGACATTACAAGTGATATGAGAGCATAGTTTCAATAGTTAGAAACCTGATGGGCGTACCAAACATTCATTGCAAGGAAAATAAGGTATCTTTTAATTTTTTTTTAACTAACAAATTTTTTCTTCTTATTAAAAATTTGCAATTTTAGGAATTTTTACAGAATAGTTCAGATCATGAACACCTAAGAAGATAACATCCGACAAAGAAAATTGCATACCCCCATCGAGGAAGCAGAACTGGTGGTGGAACTGAATTCTAATATTAGAAGACCATACACGTTCTTCAAGAATAATTGCAAAGTTTCAAATATGACAATCTAAGTGAAAGAAAGGAACAACAAGCAACCAATGAAGCATTGTTGTGAAATATGAAGGGAGGAATCCCACAGGGGAAACCCACTCCTTCCACAAATAGGTTCAAGAAGGAACCTTATGATAAATGAGCCGAAGTCCCAAGAGAAGAAGGAAAAGAGGATCACACCCCTGACCCTCCAGAAGGAGAATATCACAGTCCTCCTAGGGAGGATTCTCTTTCTCCATGCAAAAAGAAACAAAGAAGTGATGACAATCTCCAAGGGAAGTTGAGAAAAATAGGAGGCCCAACCTATGAAGGGGAGGTGAACATGGGGGAGAAAGCTGGAGAATGTTTGTTGGGCATGAGAAAATATTTTTGAGTTCATAACTACTCTAGAAAAATGAAGGCTTCATGGGAAATCTATATTTTAAATGGAAAAGCAACGAGATGGTAGAGAAATTTAAAGCATACCAAGAATGATGAGGGAAGAGAAATACGATGGAGTAATTTTCGCAAGATTTTGCAAGAAAAATATATGTTGAAAATATTATTCAACAGAAAGGTGAAAGAGTTTCATGAGCTATGTATGGGATCCATGACTATAGATGCTTTTATTAACAAATTTTTGGATCTACTACATTATGTACCATACATCAACGATGAAAAGGTAAATATCCAATAGTTTTTAGGATGTCTTCCTCCCAACTTTCGGGAAAGGATTGAGTTTGACATGCCTAAAACCTTGGACACCACATTGCACAAATCTAGTCTTTGTTATGAGCATGGGCAACTAAGGAAACATAACATGAACAAAAAAAGACACAAGGGTTGATGCACAATCATGGACTCCTTTAAGGACACTTTAGATGCCCCATAATACTAGAATAAATGGGAAACTCTGACTTTAGGTAACAATTAGGGGTACTTCCCTAACTTATTTGAAGATGAAGTAAATGGAGAAAAGATAGCTAATTGAATAAGCTTTGATAATGTATAGCATTTATGGAGAGAAAATGTGTGTAAATGATTATAAAATTAGTTTCAATGAAAGTGGGTTTTCAAATTTTTAGCACATCTTAACATATATTTTTGTGCGGGTGCAGCAATATATGAGGTAAATTATGTCCATATGGGATAAAATATTGCAGAAATATAAATGACATATGAGCCTAGTGCAACACTATTTATTCATAATTTTTCATGAATTATTTTTATTATTATTATCTATTGAAGTCAGAAAATCTTGAAATTAAAACCTTATGTGCGGGTTCAACACTTTAGGAGAAAAAATTAATGAAATCCTTGATTTCTAAATATAATATCGTAGAGCTTGATCTTGTCTAGTGCACCATATAGTTTTTTTGGGAAATCGTGATCAAAATCAAAAGTTATATTAGAAACAATCGATGTATGTATTTTTTAAAACTGACATGTGTCATTTAGAAAAATAATTATAAATAAATAGAACATATTTTTGAAGGAAAAAATTACATATTCAGAATCATCATTTCGTACTCTACAATATCCTACATTTTCATAAAAAAATATTGTGTATGTCATATCAAAACACGCAGTTTAAACTGAGCATATTGATAGAGTTCTAAAAGATAAGCAATAGCCCTCGTTAATTTGTCCTAGCCAATAGGTTCAATATTTCAAAGTTGCTTCCAAACCTAGTGCCAAACCTTGATCCTGCCAATTATTTAAATTTTAAAATAATGCATATGCGATATAGCTTATTCATATTGCATATGTTATAACGCATATGTGTAAATTATGTTGTGATGACATGAGTACCACTTGAACTTGTAGGGAATAATTAGACTGTTCCTTTTTTGGAGTCATAACTTTCACCTACAAACCGTGTTTGATAAAATCAAACCATTGTTGGAAATATATTGGTATGTATAATTCACTAAGGGAACTAAAGACGTATCTACTCCACATCTAAGCCTTACAATTTCACTACTTTGATCCTCCAAGGAAGGATTTACCATTAGGGTATCTTAATACAATTGTTAGGCTCTAACCAAAACTAACCCTTGTATGTCTCATGTTAAATATTAGCAATTCTATAGAATCAATTTAAGGTCATATGGTAACTATGTAAAATCATTTTGGATAGTCTTCATAATGTAATTAATTTAAATGCGTGTGAAACTTTTATAAATTGATTCTCCTTCCTACTTCTATGTCCCTTTAGGTTCCTAGTTGAATAACAATTTTAAGTATTATTTATCATGTGTAACATCAATTAGATCAAAAACATATTTTGATATTCTAAATTTCTTGAAAAGGTTTATTGTGCTCAAAACTCGACTAAAATTAAAATCACACTCAACTAAGGTGCTTGATAAAATTATGTTGAGAGCTAATTTATGTGGCATGGCCTCTAGATTCACAATGTCACTAGCTACTTGGAATTTGTATGGGTGGTCAGTTCCCACTATAGCTTACTTCATGGAAGTTCTCTAATGTTTCTAGCATAATTGAACTAGGTAAATTCTAATGGTGCTATAGGTAAATTTTAACTAATTTGTTTTTTTCCTAACACGTCATTGTTCATCACCCTCATCCTCATCATCATCACCACCTTCATCCTCATCATCATCATTGTTCATCATCATCATCATCACCATCACCCTCATCAGCTTCATCATCATCGTCATCACCCTCATCCTCATTAGCTTCATCGTCACTCTCATTCTCATCATCATCATCGTCAACCTCATCATCATCCTCAGCCTCATCCTCATCATCATCATCATCACCCTCATCCTAATCATCATCATCATGGTCATCATCATCATCATCATCATCACCCTCATCCTCATCACCATCATCTTCATCGTCATTTTCATCATCATCATCATCATCATCACCCTCATCCTCATCAGCTTCATCATGGTCATCCTCATCATCATCATCATCATGACCATCATCATCCTCATCCTCATCGTCCTCATCATCATCGTCAACCTCACCACCATCATCATCATCATCACCCTCATCATCATCATCATCATCATGGTCATCATCATCATCATCATCATCATCATCACCCTCATCTTCCTCCTCCTCCTGATCATCCTCATCCTCATCCTCATCATCATCATCATCACCCTCATCCTCATCATCATCGTCGTCATCATGGTCATCATCATCATCATCCTCGTCCTCATCATCATCATCATAGTCATCATCCTCTTGATCATCACCCTCATCCTCGTCATCATCATCGTCATCGTCATCGTCTTCACCCACACCCTCATCCTCATCATCATGATCATGGTCGTCATCATCATCATCATCATCATAATCCTCCTCCTCCTCCTCCTCCTCCTCATCATCATCATCACCCTCATCGTCATCATCATCATCATCAATGTCACCATCATCATCATTATCATCATCATCACCCTCATCCTCATCATCATCATCATAGTCATCATCCTCCTCATCATCAGCATCATTGTTCACCATCATCTTCATCATCACCATCATCCTCATCATCATCACCATCCTCATCATCGTCATCCCTCATCCTCATCATCACCATCACCCTCATCCTTATCATGGTCATCATCCTCATCCTTATCATCATCCTCATCCTCATCATCATTGTTCATCACTGTCATCCTTACCATCATCAACACCCTCATCATGATCATGATCGACACCCTCATCCTCATTAACACCCTCATCCTCATCATCATCGACACCCTCACCCTCATCCTCATTGACACCCTCATGCTCATACTCATCATCATCATGCTCATGGACACCCTCAATGTTCATCACCCTCATCCTCATCATATCTAGATAAATGTAAATTGCACATTTTCATTGAGCACTAAATCGCATATGTGATATATCGGGAATACGTAATGGAAAACATGTAAAAACCTGCCCGTTCATTAAAAAGATGGAATTCAATATCACATATGCGATATATCAGAGGTGCGTTATATCGCATATGTGATCTGTGTTTTATAGAAAATGTAGGGTGCCATCATGTTGGCCACCTTTAACGTATCAAAAGACATAATTCGTCTTAATCCATGCATAGAGAATTGTTTGACATGCAATTTTTTATCATTACTTACATAATTCCATAGTTTTGTACAGGTTTGGGTGAATTTCACTGGGGAATGTACATAATAGAAGACGAAAGTCAGCAAGGAAGGTGCTTACACTGGAAGAAGCAGAAAATAGAAAGCAAAATAAAAGGGACGATTCAAGAAATTGTTGGCATTCATTACATTAGCAAATAGTTCCCATTCCCCCTCAAGAGATACCTGACATAGAGGTAAAGGAAGATAATCCAACATTAAAAGAAGTTGGTTATACGGAAGTTGATATTATTCATCCATTAGTAGATGGACAATCTTGTGAAGAGTTCAATAATTATGTTACTCCTGGTGAAAATGTGACTCATCAACAACCATGTTCGGTGGTTTAATCTCCTAATCGAAGTTGTGAGCAGGTAGTGGATGTAAACGTCACTCTAGCATTTCAAATGACAAGAAATTTTGCATCAAAACGAAAGAGAACTCCTAAATGAATACAAGTGGATGAGAGTAGATTGACTTCCATGGAAGGTAAGGTGGCTAAATGCACTATCCTTCATCATTCTTCTCAAATAATGAAACAATATTTTGATAACAAATCCGAAGCAAGTAAATGCCAACTATTTTTAGCTTTGCTTAAATCTAGAAATATGGCAACTGTTAGAAGAAATATAGGCATAAAAACAATAAAGAATATGGAATCAAGTAATCACATTGTTAAATCTCTTGCTGCTGCATTCACATTGATTGGTAATAAAACTCGTTCAAAATACTGTAATGTGGCTCGTCGTGTATTGGCTGAATCAATTGTATATAGATCCACAAGACAACATCGTTTACTTAAATGCACATCACAAATTGTTCATTTACATACAAAGACACTTAAAAAATATTCAGTAAGAAGAGACAACCTTGATGTAGAGGGACAAATGGAAACATTATGGGCATTTAGTGGTAGGTTGCCCCGCAAAGACATGAAGTTAGTCGAAGCAGTGAAGGGCCTAGTGCAAACGTTTTGGCATGATAACACTAGGCCTTCTTCTAACACGAAGGATGTGTTAAAACATTTTAGGGGTTCTCATCACACTGAACCTCATGTTAAGCATTATCTTGACATGACACAAACTCAATTGTTCGAGATGATTAAATTTTCCCATGTAGGGCTTGTTGACGGGCGTATCTGACTATGCCCGCAACGGGGGAAAACGACCCAGTCCAGGATCCTTAGGACAGGTTCCAAGCTGTTTCAAGTAGTCGTTCCCAACATGTTTAGAGGCTCTGTTGGCCTGAGATCCTAAGAGGCTAATTAGTGCTACTGATTAGTGGGTGTTAATCTTATGATCACAAGGATTAAAATCGGATTGAAACTACTGTTATGTGAGATTACTATAAACAACTTGTTGTTATATATATACAGCACAATACATAAACAAAAGTTATATGTTACAATTACTGTTAATGATATATACAAATACACAGTAATTACATGAAAGAATAAATTAAAGATGTTTTTGACAGAAAGTATGTAATCAGACTAACAATTTAGTATCATGCAAGAAACGAGAATTAAATAAATCCTAAGTTCTAATCTAACACCTATCCCGATCGGGAGCACGATTTAACTAAATATGAATCTCAACAAATACTGGTAAATGCATTGTATGATAATATTTGCAGAATATTAAAGAAATTTAAAGACTGCACATTAATACACGCACCATCAACTACCATGTACCAATAATATAAATTATTGGATGCAAGATATATTATACCAATATAGCTGAAAAACAAGGTAGTGAATACTCAACAAATTATCTTCGCATAATTGATAAAAATGAATTATAACGAAAATAGAAATATAAGAAACACAAATACCAGCAACTGAACAATGTCTTAAACGCAAACAAGTTTTAAAACTTAATAAACGTGAATCCAACATCACCAGTCCAAAACATCATGACGACTGGAAGCAAACCGCCAAGCAGCCCAACCAGTAAGAACTAGCAGTTCAGTACTTGCGTTTCCAATAGTATCCCCCCCCCAACTACGTTGCCTATCAGTCTATTAAATACATTTCCTTTTCCCATAATAGCATGCTTAAGATTCAAAAATAGATCTTCACGATCCCTAACTAATCGTTAAAAGAAAACGACAAGTGAAACCTGTCGTGTTTATTTTAACACATAATCGTTCACCTATCATATAGGATCATGAAACAAAACATGAGAACCTGTTAGACCAATTCTCCAATCCTCGATTCGCTTCCAAAAATGCAGGGATCATACACATACTGATATCCTCAAAATCAGGGGAATATATCTCCTCGTTAATATCTGCGATAAACAAGAAAGATACTCAGAATATTATAAAAATATATGGAACCGAATCATAAACCAACGATATTGACAGAACAAATTACCTAAAATTCAGCAATAGAACAACATGTCATCAACCACTATATATTAACCGGGGCATGGAAAACCTGGATGTTTACTCCATTGGAGTGACTGGGCGAAGGTGCCTTAAACTGCATTAGAGCAATTTGAGCGTTAAGCTCGCGTAGCTTTTCTTCATTTCTTTCGTTTTGGTCCTGTAGTTTAAAGACACACCTTATAAGCTTGTTTTTATGGTTTTTTAATCGCAACAGATGCTTGTCGCTGGCGTCTATCTTCTCTTTCAAACCCTGATTATCAAATTTTAACAAATCTCTACTGGCAGATATTTCACTTATTTTTTTCTCCATTACACGGACTCTATCCAGTAGACAATTAACAAACATGGGGTGAATGGTTTCCCCGATTTCATGTAAAACAGTCGAAGTCGCTTTGACCGACTTTTCGTTCATGACTGAATCAGTCACGCAATCAACACGAGCCTCTGATATTTCCTTATCCACGCCTGGTGGAATTTTAGACTCAGGCGTAATATCAACTTCAGGCTGGGCTGGCTGGGTCTCGATCGAAACAGAGGGGATCTCAGAATTTTCTTGAACAGTCACCGGGTGACTTGGTTCGACCGAATCGGTCCTTAAATCAGGATAGATAATGTTATCATTTTCATGGGCAGACATGGTAATCTCCTCATCGTCGATTACCACTGTCTCAACAGGAGTCTTATCATTCTCAGACCTTTTCACAGTTTTGGCCCTAGCCATGCTTCGGGTCAATCTCCTACTCGGTTTAGGCTTAGGCACACTTCCCCGACGACTACCAACTCTGTCACCAGCGCTTGATGGCGTGACAGGTGACAAACCTGAACTTTCTTTACTATGAGTAGGACGTAAAGGCGCAGCACTAACATTATCCGGATTAACCACAAGTACTCGAGAGGGTTCCACATTCTCAGGACTAGGGTCTGGTGTAGGTTGATTCGACGAAGCCGAACCCAAAACCCTATGCTTACCACAATCAGCAGGGTTACCAAACATACAATGGCAAAATTTCGAAAAGCCATTATCTTCAACAAACTGTTCCCAAGACCGACCCGATTTTACCAACTCGCTTTCAACCAAAATACGAACCAGACCATGATGGAATAAACTATGGCTTAAATGCTTCGGCCCTTTCTTGATAGCATTTGACATCTTAAACAGGCTATGCAAGAGGTAATAGGGAAGATTAATTTGAAACCCTATGAAAGCTGCCATTAAACGAAGGTGATACACATAAGCCGATGACAGTCGACCCTCACAGGTAAGATACCTATGAATCAGATCTAAAACAGGGCGCCACTCTTTGCGAAAATACTTACGTGCAACACCGGTGCGAAACGAGACCTCCTGCGTTGGGTTTTTGAGCAAGCTGCGCCATTCTGTGATTTCCATTTTTTGGTATTTAAACCATTTCTGCCCTGTCAAAGGCAAACCAGTCGCATGCGCAACAGACCTTTCATCCACCCTGAAACACAGATCTCCTACCTCAACCTGATAGTTCATCAATGACATGGCAAAAACCCGGTTAACCTCTGGGTTCGAATCAGAAAACTTCCGCAGGAAATGCAACCATCCTACCTCCTTGACCTTGTGTAACAAATCAGAGTTTGACTCCAGCAAGGTTAATTCGTGGGGCTCAATTCGAATAACAGGGGCCATCCCTATCAACTTGCGGGCGAGACAATGCGCACAGCAAACCTGCCACCAGAGAATTAGTGACAGAGACTCAGACCGAGAGCGCTTAGACTCAAAACCTGGCAACTGTAAACAATACAGGGAAAAAGCTATATTTGGACGCAGGTGAAACCCCTGCAAGCTCATCACAGTCGGAGCCATCATAGTTCGAAATGGTGAGCAAGAACGACGGCCGAAGTGTTAAAACCCGATTCTATCATAATCTCTTCGAACTTAAATGACCAGGGTGCATGAATTGTACGCATGACAGATGTTCCAATAACTAACCGCCACGACCAAGCTTATGTACAGAGACTGAGACGTGGAGGGAAGAAGCATACGGGTGGCATCATTGCGCTCTAAATCTTCCAGGAGTGCGACTCGTGCCAGGGATTTCATGTATCGTGCATTCAGTTCAATGTCAAAGGTGGCGAACGATAACATAATCCCTGATACCTTTGGCAATCAATTCGTCTTACTTACCCCGATTCATATCTCGACAAACATTAAGATAGACCCAAGAATCATACATTATGTTCAATCACCCATCGTTAACCACCATTGCATTGTTGCTAGACAAAGGTTATGACATGATATCCTAACATATTCTTAAGCCTGTAATAGAACATATCCAATATAATGTTTGTTCAAGCATGAACTAGTAAGTTTACATTATAACCGCAAATTCTGATCAATAATCCTAGGGATAATATCAACCAACCCATAACTCAAAACCATTGACATCATTGTTCTAAAGTTGCTCACGAAATTTGTTCAATTGGAATGCAGTATTTCAATAAATCAGTAGCTAGGGAAAAATCTACCATTCAGTAGCTGAGTTTATCCCTTCTAAACTTAAGACATTGCATCAAACAAAATGGGATTTTGTTTGATGCAATAATGATTTTAGAAGGCTGTTGAGTAGGTGCACAACAAATGGTGACTAGCTGGATGAAACCGTTATCTCTGCATATCTACCTGAAATCATGCAAGCAAAGCAATTCAGTCCTTACCATCAGTCATTAAATAACACTGCTTTAACATTTCAACCAGATTCAAAGATCTCATAATCATAAACATTACCAGCAGATTACAGGTTGAGAGTTTTATTTGACAATAATCAGATTTCTGACAA
>LPNX010920059.1:0-40234 GCA_001517045.1 Pseudotsuga menziesii | reverse complement strand
TTAGGACAGGTTCCAAGCTGTTTCAAGTAGTCATTCCCAACAGGTTTAGAGGCTCTGTTGGCCTGAGATCCTAAGAGGCTAATTAGTGCTACTGATTAGTGGGTGTTAATATTATGATCACAAGGATTAAAATTGGATTGAAACTACTGTTATGTGAGATTACTATAAACAACTTGTTGTTATATATATACAGCACAATACATAAACAAAAGTTATATGTTACAATTACTGTTAATGATATATACAAATACACAGTAATTACATGAAAGAATAAATTAAAGATGTTTTTGACAGAAAGTATGTAATCAGACTAACAATTTAGTATCATGCAAGAAACGAGAATTAAATAAATCCTAAGTTCTAATCTAACACCTATCCCGATCGGGAGCACGATTTAACTAAATATGAATCTCAACAAATACTGGTAAATGCATTGTATGATAATATTTGCAGAATATTAAAGAAATTTAAAGACTGCACATTAATACACGCACCATCAACTACCATGTACCAATAATATAAATTATTGGATGCAAGATATATTATACCAATATAGCTGAAAAACAAGGCAGTGAATACTCAACAAATTATCTTCGCATAATTGATAAAAACGAATTATAACAAAAATAGAAATATAAGAAACACAAATACCAGCAACTGAACGATGTCTTAAATGCAAACAAGTTTTAAAACTTAATAAACGTGAATCCAACATCACCAGTCCAAAACATCATGACGACTGGCAGCAAACCGCCAAGCAGCCCAACCAGTAAGAACTAGCAGTTCAGTACTTGCGTTTCCAATAGTATCCCCCCCCAACTACGTTGCCTATCAGTCTATTAAATACATTTCCTTTTCCCATAATAGCATGCTTAAGATTCAAAAATAGATCTTCATGATCCCTAACTAATCGTTAAAAGAAAACGACAAGTGAAACCTGTCGTGTTTCTTTTAACACATAATCGTTCACCTATCATATAGGATCATGAAACAAAACATGAGAACCTGTTAGACCAATTCTCCAATCCTCGATTCGCTTCCAGAAATGCAGGGATCATACACATACTGATATCCTCAAAATCAGGGGAATATATCTCCTCGTTAATATCTGCGATAAACAAGAAAGATAATCAGAATATTATAAAAATATATGGAACCGAATCATAAACCAATGATCTTGACAGAACAAATTACCTGAAATTCAGCAATAGAACAACATGTCATCAACCACTATATATTAACCGGGGCGTGGAAAACCTGGATGTTTACTCCACTGGAGTGACTGGGCGAAGGTGCCTTAAACTGCATTAGAGCAATTTGAGCGTTAAGCTCGCGTAGCTTTTCTTCATTTCTTTTGTTTTGGTCCTGTAGTTTAAGGACACGCCTTATAAGCTTGTTTTTATGGTTTTTTAATCGCAACAGATGCTTGTCGCTAGCGTCTATCTTCTCTTTCAAACCCTGATTATCAATTTTTAACAAATCTCTACTGGCAGATATTTCACTTATTTTTTTCTCCATTACATGGACTCTATCCAGTATACAATTAACAAACATGGGGTGAATGGTTTCCCCGATTTCATGTAAAACAGCCGAAGTCGCTTTGACCGACTTTTCGTTCATGACTGAATCAGTCACGGAATCAACACGAGCCTCTGAGATTTCCTTATCCACGCATGGTGGACTTTTAGACTCAGGTGTAATATAAACTTCAGGCTGGGCTGGCTGGGTCTCGATCGAAACAGAGGGGATCTCAGAATTTTCTTGAACAGTCACCGAGTGACTTGGCTCGACCGAATCGGTCCTTAAATCAGGATAGATAATGTTATCATTTTCATGGGCAGACATGGTAATCTCCTCATCGTCGATTACCACTGTCTCAACAGGAGTCTTATCATTCTCAGACCTTTTCACAGTTTTGGCCCTAGCCATGCTTCGGGTCAATCTCCTACTCGGTTTAGGCTTAGGCACACTTCCCCGACGACTACCAACTCTGTCACCAGCGCTTGATGGCGTGACAGGTGACAAACCTGAACTTTCTTTACTATGAGTAGGACGTAAAGGCGCAGGACTAACATTATCCGGATTAACCACAGGTACTTGAGAGGGTTCCACATTCTCAGGACTAGGGTCTGGTGTAGGTTGATTCGACGAAGCCGAACCCAAAACCCTATGCTTACCACAATCGGCAGGGTTACCAAACATACAATGGGAAAATTTCGAAAAGCCATTATCTTCAACAAACTGTTCCCAAGACCGACCCGATTTTACCAACTCTCTTTCAACCAAAATACGAAGCAGACCATGATGGAATAAACTATGGCTTAAATGCTTCGGCCCTTTCTTGATAGCATTTGACATCTTAAACAGGCTGTGCAAGAGGTAATAGGGAAGATTAATTTGAAACCCTATGAAAGCTGCCATTAAACGAAGGTGATACACATAAGCCAATGACAGTCGACCCTCACAGGTAAGATACCTATGAATCAGATCTAAAATAGGGCGCCACTCTTTGCGAAAATACTTACGTGCAACACCGGCACGAAACGAGACCTCCTGCGTTGGGTTTTTGAGCAAGCTGCGCCATTCCGTGATTTCCATTTTTTGGTATTTAAACCATTTCTGCCCTGTCAAAGGCAAACCAGTCGCATGCGCAACAGACCTTTCATCCACCCTGAAACACAGGTCTCCTACCTCAACCTGATAGTTCATCAATGACATGGCAAAAACCCGGGTAACCTCTGGGTTCGAATCAGAAAACTTCCGCAGGAAATGCAACCATCCTACCTCCTTGACCTTGTGTAACAAATCAGAGTTTGACTCCAGCAAGGTTAATTCGTGGGGCTCAATTCGAATAACAGGGGCCATCCCTATCAACTTGCGGGCGAGACAATGCGCACAGCAAACCTGCCACCAGAGAATTAGTGACAGAGACGCAGACCGAGAGCGCTTAGACTCAAAACCTGGAAACTATAAACAATACAGGGAAAAAGCTATATTTGGACGCAGGTGAAACCCCTGTAAGCTCATCACAGTCGGAGCCATCATAGTTCGAAATGGCGAGCAAGAACGACGACCGAAGTGTTAAAACCCAATTCTATCATAATCTCTTCGAACTTAAATGACCAGGGTGCATGAATTGTACGCATGACAGACGTTCCAATAACTAACCGCCACGACCAAGCTTATGTACAGAGACTGAGACGTGGAGGGAAGAAGCGTACGGGTGGCATCATTATGCTCTAAATCTTCCAGGAGTGCGACTCGTGCCAGGGATTTCATGTATCGTGCATTTAGTTCAATGTCAAAGGTGGCAAATGATAACATAATCCCTGATACCTTTGGCAATCAATTCGTCTTACTTACCCCGATTCATATCTCGACAAACATTAAGATAGACCCAAGAATCATACATTATGTTCAATCACCCATCGTTAACCACCATTGCATTGTTGCTAGACGAAGGTTATGACATGATATCCTAACATATTCTTAAGCTTGTAATAGAACATATCCAATATAATGTTTGTTCAAGCATGAACTAGTAAGTTTACATTATAACCACAAATTCTGATCAATACTCCTAGGGATAATATCAACCAACCCATAACTCGAAACCATTGACATCATTGTTCTAAAGTTGCTCACGAAATTTGTTCAATTGGAATGCAGTATTTCAATAAATCAGTAGCTAGGGAAAAAACTACCATTCAGTAGCTGAGTATATCCCTTCTAAACTTAAGACATTGCATCAAACAAAATTGGATTTTGTTTGATGCAATAATGATTTTAGAAGGCTGTTGAGCAGGTGCACAACAGGGCTAAGGCTCGGGCAAAGATCTTTTGAAAAATGCAAGCCTTGTTATGTTAGAATCAATACCATCCGGAACACTTGTTGTTGTAGATACAACATAGAGTTTGACCTATATTACCATACATTTGCACATATACGTCGTTTTTTGCAACCTAACCATGGGAATGCTCAAGTACAGTACCACCAATGTCATCCAGATATTTCATCCATAGCATAATGTTTTTGAGGAAAGATGGGCAGAGACATTAATTAAAACAATGTGTAAATTGTTCTTGCAACAATTGTGGTGGGATATCCTTATGGTCTGATTACATCCATGAAAGTGAAGATCAAGCATTCGGGAATGCAATTGTCGAGAAGCAGAACTATCAATATGAGACATATAAGCTAAATGATGGGAAATAAAGCAGGAAGATTAAATTGGTGACTTCACAGGTAAATTCTTGAATATTGACAAATTAATATTCATGTACACATTTTTTTATGTGGTTTATTGACATATTAATACTCATGTACCAGGTGCGAGTATGTGATTTTATTTCAAAGTTTCATGGAAATATCCAATAGTACATTCAACATATCGATATGGCACAGCGGCAAGATGAGCAATTCAGAATATGCCGGGACACCTTCCCTCTCGGAACGATACTATCAATGGTTGAATTTACGGAAAATTACACCCTACAACAACAAAATGAAATTAAAAGTCAATACTATCACTCAGAGCAGGTGATCATAATTGTGAATATCACGTATCGACATGGGCAAGATAGCAATGAAGAGAAACATGTGATACTGAAAGAAAGTCACTTCTACATAAGTGACGACCAGAACCATGGCATCCATTATGTCCAACATTGCTTTAAATTATTCTATGATCACATGATAGCTATGGATATACCATTTTATCATCATTTCATTTGGTTAGATGGTTTTGATGGACAGTTCAAGAATGCACATGTATTTGAATGGTTGTGTTTGTTTCACATAAAATACAAGGTTCCACATGTATGGAACTACTTTGAAATTGGTCATGGAAAAGGAGAGCATGATGGTGCTGGTGCATGCATTAAAACTGGCCTTTGAAGGGAAGAGATCAAGTTTATAGGTGCTCACCTTCGAGACGCTGCATCTATAGTCCAATGGTGTGCATCCGTCATGGAAGAACAAGCAACAAGGAAACACTTAGTGCAAAAAATATTCTTGGAGGTTACAAATGTGCACCGATCACAAATACCTCGGGTGAACATAGTGCATGGAACTCGACAGTTTCATTCAATTAGAAGCTTAGACAACTTGGCCCTACAAATTTGGACAAGATTGAAGGATTTCTTTTGCAGTTCCTGTAGCATCTGTGAATGGGGTGATTGTGAGCATAATGATACCATTGATACATGGGATCGAGTGACACTTGGCACCAATTTCAACAAGGGTAATGAAATAGACCATTTGGAAGATGACGAGACACATATTTCTACAGACTATGATTACATATCGGATCTCATACAAGCAAGCACATGAGTAGTACCTAAATAAGAAAATGCATTTATGTATTGTTTACTTGACCTTTGTAGAATTTAATTCATGTAGAAATTAGAAATGCAAGACCTTATATACAAAATGTATTGTTAACATGAACTATTTCCTTTCACAGGTCAGATATATGCAGTGGTTTCCCCAAAAAATAATGAATGGGGTTTTGACTATTGGTTGGCATGTTACTTAGAGGGGAAAAAAACCATTCTAGAACCTATTACAGATGATAAAAATATTCAATTCTTGACTAGCTCGATGGTTATAAAAGGGGAGTACTTGACACTTGCAGCACAACAGAAAAGGAAGGGTGGGTATGTATATTAGGATTATAGACCAAGAGCTATTGTATACCACTTCACCAATCTAGTAGTTGGTATAAACATCAAGCTCCACACACTTGCTCACAAAAATAGGTCACATGTATGATACTTGCTACCTCATATAGAGCACGAAAGATTGATGAACACCATTGGCACCAAAGATGATCCAGATGGCCTACTTGTATGACTGCATTGTTAGGTACGTTATTTAACCTTTTTAAAAGTGAATTCTGAAGCACAATTTCCATTATTTAGCCTTAATGTATTACCAATGTAATAAACCTGTGATTGAAAGATACCATTCATAGACATAATATTATTCAAAGGATACTGGACACTATAAACATGATCGTACAACCTTGGGTGAGTTATCTATAAACTATGTTTGCACATTTTAATTGGGTTCTCTTTTCTTTCTTATGATGTTACTAATGTCTAGCGTTTTGTGTGCCTAGGATACAAACACCATCAACGGCACATTGGATGCACTAAGAATGGTGTCTTTAGACACCGCCAAATATAGTTCGGAAAATAACAAGCTCTCGAGTTGTTGAAATTTACATTTCTTGATGCTTTTAGTTTAATATACATTTAGTTACATTGCCATGTACAAATAAGAATCCAATTAGAGGCTTTCATACTTGCATGCACCAACTAGGGTCAAGACAAGGTATGAGATGGAACTAGAAACACATGAGATAACCAATACTAGGCTTTCATGAGTCACCAAGTTGCATGCTCCAACTAGGTTCAAGACAAGGTATGAGATGTCCAACTAGGGTTTGGTGAGCAATCATGCAAGTTAGGAGAGGCAAATAGAAACACATGAGCACCAATACTTGCATGCACCAACTAGGCTTTCACGAGTCACCAACTTGCATGCTCCAATTAGGCTCAAGACAAGGTATGAGATGTCCAAGTAGGGTTTGCTGAGAAATCATGCAACTTAGGAGAGGGAACTAGAAACACATGATCACCAATACTTGCATGCACATCTACTAGGATTTCATGAGTCACCAAGTTGCATGTTCCAACTAGGGTCAAGACAAGGTATCAGTTGTCCAACTAGGGTTTGGTGAGCAATCATGCAAGTTAGGAGAGGGAACTACAAACACATGATCACGAATACTTGCATGCACACCAACTAGGCTTTCATGAGTCACCAAGTTGCATGTTCCAACTAGGGTCAAGACAAGGTATGAGATGTCCAACGAGGGTTTGGTGAGAAATCATGCAAGTTAGGAGAGTGAACTACAAACACATGAGCACCAATACTTGCATGCACCAACTAGGCTTTCATGAGTCACCAAGTTGTATGCTCCAATTAGGATCAAGACAAGGTATGAGATGTCCAACTAGGGTTTGGTGCGCAATCATGCAAGTTATGAGATGTGCTTTATGAGATGAAAGAAGGTATTATATGTGCTTTTATTATGATTGTTAGTGGTATTGGTATGGAAAAAGAGAACTCAAAATGTTTAAAGTAATTATTCATGTATATGGTCAAATCGGTGATTTATCTAGGGATGAACTTAGTTCTTAATTCTACTTGAGGAAAAAGACATTCTTTTATTCAAGAATTAATATCTTATTATTTTCCGATGGTAGCTTACATATCAAAGTCATGGGTTTCCTTGATGGTGCATATCAAAGTGATCTGAATTTTAGTATCACAGGGCATCTTATTTTTCTTTGATATGCATGTCAATAAGTATAAAGTTCGAACTGGATTTGGAACAAAAAAATTTACATAATTAATGGCCTCAATACTCTTGATGAAATGTGCTTTCAATGGTGGTGTAAAAACTCTTGTAAAGGGAACTACAAACACATGATCACCAATACTTGCATGTACGAACTAGGATTTCATGAGTCACCAAGTTGGATGCTCCAATTACGGTCAAGACAAGGTATGAGATGTCGAACTAGGGTTTGGTGAGCAATCTTGCAATTTAGGAGAGTGAACTACAAACACATGATCACCAATACTTGCATGCACCAACTAGGCTTTCATGAGTCACCAAGTTGCATGCTCCAACTAGGTTCAAGACAAGGTATTGGATGTCCAACTAGGTTTTGGTGTGCAATCATGCAAGTTAGGAGAGTGAACTAGAAACACATGATCACCAATACTTGCATGCACCAACTAGGATTTCATGCATCACCAAGTTGTGGATGCTCCAATTAGGGTCAAGACAAGGTATGAGATGTCCAACTAGTGTTTGGTGAGCAATCATGCAAGTTAGGAGAGTGAACTACAAACACATGATCATCAATACTTGCCTACACCAACTAGGATTTCATGAGTGACCAAGTTGCATGGTCCAACTAGGGTCAAGACAAGGTATGAGATGTCTAAGTAGGGTTTGGTGAGCAATCATGCAAGTTAGGAGAGTGAACTACAAATACATGATCACCAATAGTTGCATGCACCAACTAGGCTTTCATGAGTCACCAAGTTGTACATGCTCCAATTAGGGTCGAGACAAGGTATGAGATGTTCAACTAGGGTTTGGTGAGCAATCATCTAAGTTAGGAGAGTGAACTACAAACACGTGATCACCAATACTTGCATGCACCAACTAGGCTTTCATGAGTCACCAAGTTGCATGCTCCAACTAGGGTCAAGACAAGGTATGAGATGTCCAACTAGTGTTTGGTGAGCAATCATGCAAGTTAAGAGAGTGAACTACAAAAACATGATCGCCAATACTTGCATGCACCAACCAGGCTTTCATGAGTCACCAAGTTGTACATTGTCCAACTAGGGTCAAGACAAGGTATGAGATGTCCAACTAGGGTTTGGTGAGAAATCAATCAAGTTATGAGATGTGCTTTAGGAGATGGAACAAGGTATGAGATGTTCTTTTATTATGATTGTTAGTGGCATTGGTATGGAAAAAGAGAACTCAAAATGTTTAAAGTAATTATTTGCACATGGTCATATGGGGGATTTGGAAAAGGATGAACTTAGTTCTTAATTCTACTTGAGGAAAAAACCATTCTTTTGTTCAGGAATTAATCTCGTATTCAAGCATTGTCTCAAAAAGTACACTAAACACATCTACATCTAATGGTTTTTCCATGGTAGCTTACATATCAAAGTCATGGGTTTCCTTGATGATACATATCAAAGTGATCCGAATTTTAGTATCACAGGGCATCTTATTTTTCTTTGATATGCATGTGAGTAAGTATAAAGTTGGAACTAGCATTGGAACAAACAACTTTGCATAATTAATGGCCTCAATGCTCTTGATGAAATGTGCTTTGAATGGTGGTGTAAAAACTCTCTAGTTTTTTGTTGACTAGGCTCTCACTATAAATTGGATGTTAAACAAGACCTAATTTTCAAATACTGCTACTCTTTAATACATTTATTTTCAGCATGTTTATGGGAGATAAACATTATTGTTGATTCTCTTCCTAAAGCAAGTCAAAATTCTGGAAGATATGGAGTTAGAAAAGATAACTGAAGGGCCCTATTTGGTTTCTTCCTTGTGATTCAAATAAAGGTGACATGTAATATCTATGTATATATTTCACCATTTGCGCTGAGTTAGATAATATTTTGGTTCATACAGTTTTTTGGATGTATAAGACTATGTGTGTTTTTGGATATTTTCTATAATAATATTATTATTATTTTTGGACAATTTTTTAAATTGGCACATTTGCAAAGATCATGTAGTATTTTGTCTAATGTTTTCTATTGGGGTATTTTGATGAGATGGAATTAAAGGCCGATGGTGGAACTAGGGTTACCAAGGTATGATATGGAACTAGGATTTGGTGAGCAATTTTCAAGTTAAGAGAGGGAACTAGAAACACATGATCACAAATACTTGCATGCACCAACTAGGATTTCATGAACAACAATTTGCATGCTCCAACTAGGGTTACCAAGGTATGAGATGGAAATAGGGTTTAGTGATAAATCATGAAAGTTAGGAGAGAGAACTAGAAACACATGATCACCAATACTTGCATGCACCAAATTGGCTTTCATGAACATAAATTTACATGCACCAACTAGGGTTTACTTCAACCAATTTAGGGTTTGTAGGGTACATGATGTATGTTAGTATCGTATGATGAACTAGTATCATAGGGTAGTGTAAGGTTTGATATGGTATATATTACACATGCATGCATGACTTAGTGTTAAATGGTACATATTGTTAGTATGTTATGTTATGGCACATGTTATTGTATCATAGTATGGGATGATTTTAGTGTCGTAGGGTAATGTAGAGTATGTTATTGTCTGTATGTTAGAATTGTAGAGTATGCCAGTGTGTGTTATTGTGTGTAAATTAGAGTATGTTATTGTATCTTAGAATTGTACAAACCACACATATAGTTATATCACATAGGTGAACCACACATATCATGTTCCAAGACCAAGTCAACCATATATATGTATAAATTTGAACGTTGCTTTATATTATATATGTATAGAAATAATGCTGTACAAAAATTGCCATGCCATATGGCCATAATACAAAATAGTGGATCAAAAAGTACATCTGTGTGTACATATGAACAAAAGTTACATCTGTGTATTCCCGCTATACATTTTTTCTAGTTATCCACCATTTTGTTGCCACTGCCAGAGTCTTCGGAGAAGTGTAGCTTTCTTTTGTGACTGCTCACTAGTGATCCCCATCGCTGAACAAGAGGGATAGGTATCATCAATGGAGACTACAGAAAAACCAACATTTGTAATTTAATTTACTAACCTTTAAAAATTCTATGTACATTAGTTAAAATTCCAAAACCAAAATAACATTTCTACTTACTGTACGTGAGTAAGTAATCATGGGTCCTGGTGCCCCACTAACAAATATACATGTACCTTGGTGGGGGATAAGGTCACCAATTTGGGTCTCTTCAAGCACCAAATCAGAGAAAAATATGTACACAAACGTACAAACAAAGTGATCTACATAAACATACATACTGGCTTGTTAAAGGTGGGCCACCGGTTTGGTGCTCTTCACGCAATGGTGCCTCACTAGGGGCCTGCATATAAAGTAGCATATATATGTAAATTTCATATAAAATAGTTAATCAGAGACATATATACTACCTCAAAGGAAACAAATGAACTACCAAAGAAAGTGAAACATACATACCTACCTGGGGGGAAGAGGTTGGTTGACAACAACCTCACTTTCGTGCTCTTCAAGCACCACTATCACAATAGGTTCCTCGATAAAGTGACATATGTCAAAACGATAGAAGTTAAAAAATGATTTTTCCAAAGAAAGAAAAACATAATTAAAAGCATATTTCAAATAATACCTGTGTCTTTGAATCTACCTCTGCATGAGAGGGAATAGGCTGCAATACAATATACTCATCCTAGGCAACCTGCATAAAACAGTTGTATCAAAATTAGGATACATATTGAATGTTACAATCAAGATCTGTACACAAACATACAAAGAAAGAGATCTACATAAACATACCTATTGGCTCATCAAAGGTGGGCCACCGGTTTGGTGCTCTTCATGTATTGGTGCCTCACTAGGGGCCTGCATATAAAGTAACATATATATGTCAATTTCATATAAAATAGTGAATCAGAGACATATATATAAGCAATATTGAAAGCAGCATAAATTTTCTCAACATTGATCGATGGACTATGCGACTGTGGTGTGCCATGGGACACCTGCTGTATATTTGTTCACATAATTTGTTAGATAATTAAATAGAAATAAATTGTGAAACAATTGAACATTTTGACATCAAACAAAACATAATATCAAAATAATGAGTTTTACTTACAAAGCAAAGTAATCCATCGTCTCGGAAGTTGGAAGGAGGGCCATAGCATATGCCTCCACACGATGTGCAAGGGTGTGGAGTAACACGACACTCTAAAGACTCTGCATCTCCTCTGTGATCTGTAGATGGACCCGCCATAGAAGTGCCAACCCCTTGGTCTACATTGCGTTGGACATTATTCCCATGCTCAGGAAATGTATCTGCCATGTCAAATAATGCCTCCTATGTATACTCAATCACAGGAATTGCAGGAGGATATACCTGAGGGGGTTTTGGTGGGCATCGTGGGCATGGAACACTATTAGGATATGTCCTGGAACCTTTCCTATCTTGGGGAAACTCATGACCAACACCCTGGTTTCCTAAGAGATCGAAGTAGTTAACATGTTTCCCTAAGATGAATTTTGCATACAACTTTCTAAGGAAATAAAATGGGATGTCCCTATTCCCATGGGGGTCTTCATCAAAGACCGTATACAACCAATCCATCCAATTGGCCTTTATATTTGGTTCAATGCACTAGTCTATGGAAATTTGTGCTCGACTAGTGGGTGGAAGCAATCCAGTGCTAGGGTGCCAAAATAATGAAAATAACTGGTCTTTTGTAATTTTAAGGGCTTTGATGTCTTTATGAGTCAATCCATTAGAGTAGTATTGCCTCATGGATTCTCTATACGAGGTAATGTTATACAGAGCTCCATGGGCATCGACAATTGTGTTTGTTATTGTGTCCAAGGCATCGGATAAAGACTCTCTCAAATGACCGCCCCTCTAATAGATGAGCTAAGGTGCCTCAATGACGCCAAGCATGAAATAATCTGTGTGTTTCTATCTTGTTCCCCCTCTGGGTTTGGGTTTGGGTTTGGGTTAGGTTGTGCGTTGGGTTGTTGTGGGTCATTAGAGGGTGGTTTTTCCAGATTGTGTTGTTCATTTGTGTTGTCTATTAAGATTTAAACAAAAAACTACAAATTATTTTACTTACAATCATTATTTGATTGAACATTCCATTTTTTTTAAATTTGTTTAAAATAATTATAAAAACAATAAAATTATGGAAAAAAATAAAGAATGGAAGATTAAGTGAAAAGGACAATCTAGCATTTACCTGCCATTGGAGCAATCCACCTCGAACTCGACCTCGAAAAGCTAAAACGCAAATCGCACTTCTCTTATTTTTCCCTTGCGGTTTTTCGCTGTCCTGATCCTGTGCAAATGATATTTGAGGGGCCTGCGGCCTCTGTTTTATTTTATTCTTTTGCTTTTCAATATTGCATATGCAATATATCGCATATGTGATATATCCCACTTGTGATATATATCGCATATGCGATATTGAAAAGTAAGGAACTAATATATATAGTAAATTGTTTTAGTAACTTCCAAGAACATTTGATGGAAAATATTGTTGAAATATTGAATACAGTCTGTTTGTTTTTGAAAATTATGGAGGATAAGGAAAATAAGGATTTGAAATATGATGTTACAAAGGAAGAACTCAATTTTTTCCTAATATCGCCGTTCAAGAAGGAAAAGGACCCAAGCTCAGCTAGGTGGACAATAAAATTTTATTTGTGTTTCTTTAAGATGATAGAAGATTCTAATAAGAAGAATTAAAGAATAGAAAAGTATTGGGTGAGCTATATTATATCTTTATAGAAATTATCTCAAAGAAAAATAACCCATATCTTTGTCCAACCTCGGTATCTAAGATAATAGAACATATTTTCGCTAATGGATTAAAAAGTAAGAAACACTATATTGCATGTTTTTTTATCAAGGGTAATATGTGGTATCATTTGTGTATATTTTCTAGGAATGTTCTGGAGATCCATTATTAGCCATAGGTACTACGCAATGTTAACATACTACTTTGTGGAGATAATATCACTATTTTGTTATTATTTAATAGCATTGATCATTATTTCCCTTTGCACATACTACATTCAACTTACAAGCACTAAATATCTTATGGTATGTAAGAAACATTTTTAAATCCTCTTATATTCCTTGTTCTATCCAGATATAATTTAATTGGAAGAATTCATGATACGATACCAAATGGATTATTGTGTATTAATAGCTCATCTGTTAATTAATAAAAATTTAGGCTTGCCTATCTACTAGTTGATGGAAGGTTGGAAAGAGTAGGAAGGATGAAAAGATTGTCATTCAAAGCCCATTATCCTATGGAGGCTATGAGAAATTATATGATTGATCTTGTTCCTTCTAAGATTACAATATTGGCAGAAACATTCTATTCAAACAAACTTGAATAGAACAATATATATAATTCACATTTTTCATTTATTCCATATTGTTTTGTATGAACAATAAATTCTAGGAAAATCTATAGATATGATTCAGAGCTTGCTATTGTAGTCCATCCAATGCAAATATCAAAATAAAATTGACTGACTGGGTGTTGTTGGAGGTAGGAAACCTGCATTGGGAAGGTAGTGGAAGAAGAGAGTGAGATGGAAGGGTTGTTGAACGGTTACTCTAAAATCATGGCTTTCGATCTCTACATTTCGAATATCTTTAGATCGTATATCCTCCACAATTGTTTCTTAATAACACCTAAAAAATCTTCCCTACTCATATCTATAGATATGTTTTGGACCTTCCTATTGTAGTCCATCCAATGCAAATATCAAAATGAAATTGATTGATTGGGTGTTGTTGGAAGTAGAAACCTTCATTGGGAAGGTAGTGGAAGAAGAGAGTGAGATTGAAGGGTTCTTAAATGGTTACTTTAAAATCATGGCTTTCTATTTCTACATTTCCAATATATTTAGATCGTATATCCTCCACAATGGTTTCTTCATAAAACCTAAAAAATCCACCCTACTCATATCATCCCATGAACCATCACCTTTAACGAAGCAAGATTGAAGCATGAAGCAAGGAACCAACATGATGTATGGATGCGAGGAGCCAACATGATGCATGGATGGGTATCATTAGTATGGATATGTATCAACCATGTATTACACATCCATTATGATCATTTAACAATCCTTCCAACAATAATGTTAAATATCGCATATGCGATATATCGCACTTGCGATATATCACATATGCATTTTGTAAATGTTGCATATCACATATGCGATATTTAACATTACAAAATGCATATGCGTTATATCGCATATGCGATATGTTTTCACGAACCTTAGCCTTGTTTTTGGGCTCAGGTTATTCCGAACATGCCATCAATAACACATATGAGTTCTTGATTTGCACTTCGGAAGTGGATTTCTGATTTCCTAAGTGGCACCAAAAAGTGGAACCAACTTTGTGCGAGCACCCACAAGTCTAAGAACTTCTTTGACAACCGAAAAATGGGTTTAAACCCTCCCCCATACAGGAAACAGAACAACAGCTTTCCAGCAAGCAAGAACTTCAACAAATTAGCTACAAAGCCATATCTACCAGATCCAAATGCTAACAAGCCAGTAGCAGTTGGGGGAGCCAATGCTACCCCAATACAGATTAAATGTTGGAAATGCAGCGGGCCTCATTATGCCCGATATTGCAGAAACAATACCAATGGGGTCTTGCACAACTTACAAGAAGATTCCATGGTAGACAACATAGATGGAACACTGTGGATTTATGCAGCTTTAGATGGACAATAGTGAGACCATCAGGATACCATGGTTGAGATAGAAGGTAAGATCTTGAACACTTCTATTTCAATAATCATTGACCCCAGTTCTTGCAGGAGCTATGTATTACCTAAAATTGTTGATTTATGTAAAATAGGCAAAGACAAACATGATAAAACTTGGCTAGTACAATTATCCACGGGTACGAAACTAAAAGTTTCAGAAATAGCTAAATATTGTGAGGTAAAACTGAATGGTTTTCTTATGAAAGTGAACCTAGACATCCTACCTTTAGGATCATATGATATACTTATCGGCATGGAATGGCTGGAACAACACCATGCCATGATTGATTGCTTACACAATTCAATATTGTTTATAGATAGACAATGGAATCAAGTGAATATTTAAGGCATACCAAAGAAATTTTCGGTAAGGTAGATACATGCCTTACAAGTAAAGAAATGGATTAGAAAAGGTTGCAAGTTATTTGCATTAAATATTCGAGACATAAATGGTGAAAGAGAACAACACAAAGAGTATTTCCCCATTTTTGTAGAATTCAAATACATATTCCCTGAGGAAATCCTTGGATTACCTTCGAAGCAATACCTAGACGTTTCCATAGAACTCACAGCAAGATCGGTTCCAGCTTCAAAATCCTTTACTGCATGAGTGCACCAGAGTTGATGCAACTCAAACTGTAGTTGCACGAGTTGATAGAAAAAAGCATATATCCGACCAAGTGTGTTCCCTTGGGGAGCACCAATACTTTTTGTAAAGAAGAACAATGGTACGATGTGAATGTTCATCTATTACCATCAACTTAACAAAATGACTATCAAAAACCAATACCCACTCCCTAGGATTGATGACTTGTTTGATAAAGTAGGAGTCAATATCTTTTCAAATATTTACCTACGATCCAGGAAGCATCCGGTATGGATTCACACTGAGGATATGCACAAAACTGTCTTTTGTACAAGGTACGGGCACTACGAGTTTGTAGTAATGTCATTATGGTTGACCAATGCACCCGCAAACTTTATCTGTATGATGAATAGTATATTTAGTAAATTTATGGATAAATTTGTTTTGGTCTTTAGAGATGGCATTCTAGTTTACTCTAAGAGTAAATATGAACACGAGGAACACCTTCATTGTAATGTACCCAAAATTTGAAAAAAAAATAAAAATATATGCTACTGAAACTACCCCAAAAGGGATCATTATTACTCATGCGGAATTACATGCACTACTTATACTTTCGATCTCTTCAGAAACTGACCATATTGTCTTGTTAATATCTTATCCATTTAGTGAGTATTAGTTCGTTTTCATTCTTATGTATTAATTCTATTATTTAAACAATTTATACATCTTAGTTATTACTTTCGGCGAATTAATGAATTGTATAGATCATGGTTTTAATCATGCACATGTGTACTTATCACCTACAAACACATGGGAAGAAAGAAAGGGTATAATAGAATGTTGAGGACATGCTTAGGATGGATGTCATGAACAACCCCACCAAGTGGGAGGCCTACCTGCATCTCAAAGAGTTTTCTTATAACAAAAGTTACCATACTTCCACCAAGATGAGTCCCTTTAAGGTACTCTATGGACAGAAGTGTAGAACAACGATTACTTGGTATAGCCCGATGGATCAGCTCATGTTAGGGCCTGATTTATTAAAGGACTTGGAACAATTGGTTACCAATGTCTAGGTGAACCTTGAATAATCACAAGACTGCTAGAAATGCTACGGGGATAAGAAAAAAAAGATAAATCTTATCAAATAGGTGATCATGTTGAAGGGAAAATTTCCTTCAATAATGGAATAACCAATACAAGTAACATATAAATGCCTTAAAGGGAAAGTAATGTAAGATAATATGTATGAGAGATTACAATTTGTAGCCACCCTTACATTAGAGGAAATTTGGGGTCTAAAATGGGCCTTATAAGAAAACGTGCCAAAATAAGTTTTTGTGAGTTGGAATTCAAGAACCAATAGAATTTCAATAAAATAAGTCAACCATAATGGTTGAATTGGCATATTTGTCATTAAAAAAAACTACTTTTTTTGTTCGTATTTTCGACATATCTCATTGTGTTTTTTCTCAAATTTCGATCGAGAGAGCTTGTTGGATGCGGAATTTGATTCCGCATCCAACGAGTACCCACACTACATACTTTTGATGGACCCCGCTACCCCAAAAACAAGAAATACCTAAAAAAACGTGATGATGATGTCATCATCACATTTTTTCAGGTATTTCTTGTTTTTGGGGTAGAGGGGTCTGTCAAAAGTATGCAGTGTGGGTACTCATTGGATTCAGAATAAAATTCCGCATCCAACGAGCTCTCCCGATCGAAATTTGAGTAAAAACACAGGGAGATATGTCGAAAATACGAACACAAAAAGTAGTTTTTTTCTTTTTTCCTCCATAATTTATTAATATTATTTTATTATTTTAACCATTATTTTATTATTTTAACTATTATTTTATTATTTTCCTTAGGAGGCCCATTTTAGACCCCAAAATTCCTCTAATGTATATTGTGTGGACAGCCATGAATGAAGGTCCCCATCCCTTAACCTAGTATTACATATCACTAGTTAATATTTCATGTATTTATTATTATTGTTACATTTCCTTCTACTTAAGGGAATCTTTCTCATCAAAGCTGTATTGATAGAATTGTCTAACTTCCTTTGAACGATCATCTTGGGATCCTTTCCTTTTTGTATTTGTGACATTTGAGGAAATGAGCCGATACGAGTTACGGATTCCCCAGGAAAATTGTCACATCGTATCTGTAGTGGTCCATTCCAGATCTATTTTTATTGGAGCTTTGAGATCATTTTGTGGGACAATTCATCTCAATTGTTGCTTACTATGTCTATATTTTCATAAAACCACATAAGTCTTTAGTGAATATTCATTTTGACCCTATCGTTGGTCAAAATGACAATTGTAATTAGGATGTCTCTAAGGTGTAGGTGTTGTTTGTTCTTCTTTCTTTTGGACTGCAACGAGGACTACCTTCACTTCCTCGATTTGATTTTTGGGTACATTTTCCTGGATTTGTGCTTCTTGGTTCTCCAATAGTTTGTTATGATTCTGAATCTTTTTTAATCTTTCATCTTGTGACATTTTTTCAATTTCTAACTCCTTGATTTGATTATGTAGTTCCTCATTATGATTATTTAGACACTAGTTTTCTTCTTGCTTTTCCAGTATTTTTCCCTCGAGGTCTTCACTAGAGTGTTCCATTTTGCTACTATTTTTCAATTTTTTGATCATTCCAATCAATGTTTTGTTATGATTTCGTAGTCAAAAAATCTCTTCAATATTGCTTGTTAATACCTTCTTGAATTTTGTCAATTCCAACTTATGTGTCTTCTTACTGTCATCATGTTGTTGTTGGAGTCTTTCTTTTCGTTGTTAATGATGACGTGATTCTATTTCCTGATTTCCTAACTTTTCATATACTTGCGCCAATTTGTATTCTTTGTCGATGATGACTTTGTTCAAATGACTAATTTCTTCTTCCAATTTGATAATATTCTCATAGGGATGTTCTTTGACTTTTTTGACTTTATTATCTCGTCGTGAACTTTTTGAATGATGCTTTCAAGACGTGATATTTTCTCATCTTTATTTGCTAGCCTTTCTATGAGTTTTTTTTCACTATCTTCCAAAAATCCAATATTCATTTCTGAGGTGGTAATCCTTAGTTTCTGTTTGTCGATTTCAAATAGTAGACTATTATTGCTGATTTCACACTATTTTAGCTCATTCGAAACTGCTCATAACTGTGAATGTAATTCTGCTATCATAGTCCACATGACTTCTTGAATTCCATTTTTTGACCTGCTCTTCTTATTCGATAGCAGATTTTGGTTGCTTTACTAGCCTTATTTTCTCCGTTTTTATAATAATTGTAATTGCTACAATTCTTAAATAATATTTATTAATAATTTTTTATTTTGGAATATTTTAATAACAATAATACTATTATTATTATATTTTTAAAAGTTTCATATATGTTGAAAAATATAGTATAATAAATATTATTATTTCATCATAATAAGTTTATTATAATTTTTTTTGATATAGTGTAATGTAGGGTTTTAAAAATTATGCTTTTGTGTGGAGAAAGTTGCGTGGAGGGTAATGGAGGTGGCGGGAGGGAGATCAGCATGGAGGGTGATGGGGGAGGCATGGACGGAGAGAAAAATTGAAGGTGATGGAGCTGATGGTGGTGGCAGAGGGAGGGAAGGCACGAAGGCGATGGAGGCTGCGGATGGAGGTGGGATGGTGAGCGGAGGTGGAGGATTGGGTATGTGCACGGGGCTAGGGAATGGGAGATGGGGTAAGTACATGCAGGTTGGAGGGCATAGAGGTGATGAAGGGCATAGGCGAATGGAGAGGCAGAAGGTGGAGGATGGAGTTGGTGCATGGATGGAAATGGGGAAGGACAGGGAGCTAGCGGAATGGGAAGGTGATATCATGGGGAAGTGGGAGCAGAGGCGGTGGCCAGTGATGGTAGGACGCGTCAGGTGATGGAATATGGTGCAGAAAAATAATCATGAGGGAGGAATAGGTCGTGTAATTGGGAGTAGGGAGGATGATGCAACAAGGATCGTGGGCATGTGAGAGCGCAGTGGGGATGATAGCGGGAAATGGTGTAGCTGTGGAGGGGAATGTGCATGTGAGGAATGCGTCAGAGATGAGGGAATGGAGTGTTGTGAGAGAGTTATAACATATGGCTACGTGGAGGGATTGTGGCATGACGAGTAGTCAAGTTGGAGAGGGAGTTTCAGTTAAAAGGGCACTAGGAACAATGAAGGGAGTTGGGACACAATGGGGGAGCTGCGTAGAGGTAGAAACAATGACTTTAAGAGAAACTGAGATGGAGGACAAGCAGAATGATTGGGATGGAGAGTGCATGGGAGAGAGGAGGGGAGTGACATGCATAGAGATGGAATGGAAGGTTTGATCTAGGAAACCCTAGAATTTATGGATAAAAAACTACATTTTAGAGAAGCTTCGAGATGATGCCCACTCGTGAGATACAGTTGGCCCTGATACCACTGAAAGGAAAATTTCCTCCAATAATGGAAGAACCAATACAAGTAACGTATAAATTCCATAAAGGGAAAGTAATGTAAAATCATATTTATGATATATTACAATTTGTAGCCACCCTTATATATTGTGTGGATAGCCATGAATGAAGGTCCACATCCCTTAACCTAGTATTACATATCACTAGTTAATATTTAATATATTTATTATTATTGCTACACATGTCTACTTGAAAGTAAAACAAAAATAGATCTTGTTGAGCTTGGGAAGGTGCAATAAGTTAGCACCTAGGTTTTGTGGATCCTTTGAAATACTATCCAAGAGAGGACTAGTGGCATATGTTTTCCATGCATAATTATTGAAGAAATAGGTTTATGATACTAAACATGTGATTGATTGGTCCTTATTAGAGGTTGAACCTGAATGGTATTTCCCCCCCTAAACTCTTCATATATTGGACAAGAGAGAGGTGCAGCTAAGGAAACGCACCGTATTCCAGCTGAAAGTGCAATGGAAGCACTTCGAAGTCGATGAGGCTACTTGGGAGAATGAAGCAACCATGAGAAAGGCTTACCCCACCTTATTTCATGATTTCATTTTGAGTCCCTAGAACAACAAGGATGGTGTTTTTCTAAGCGGAGAGAGATGTAATATATCGAATTTTGGACCTAACACTTACAGGAATGAGCCCCATTGATTATGGTGTTGCCTTGATGTTTTATTTTGATATACTGGGAAAAATACCACACTGCATATGAACATGATGATTTGTTTCATATACTAGGAGTAATCCAATTGCATATGATCTATATATATGTCTCCTTGTGTTGGGCATGGACCGTGAAGCACATTATTAATGAGATGTTTTGTGCTAAGTAAGGAGATCTCAAGCACATGGGTAAATTTATGTTTTTTGTTGAGCAAGAAGATCTGTAGCACATGAGTACTTATATTTGTGTAGAGCGAGAAGTTCTAAAGCACATGAGGTTTAGGACATTTGTGTTGAAAGTGAATCTCTAGAACACATGAAAAGATAGTTTGGAAGTTTTGGACATAACCCTTGCAGCCTTCCATGTTGATGTTGAGAAAAATATCTAGAGCATCGGACCCTTGGCCATTGTATCTCTAGGTGTATCGTATAAGTACATCCTAGCATTAGTGTTGAGTGAGGAGCTCTAGATTTACACTAAGTTTGTAACTACCTATTTGAAGTGTTGAGTATGGGCTCTATTAAGTGCTAGGATTTACTGAAAAGAATTAATTATTTCTCGAGTGAAACGACTCGAGTAAATATTGATCTCATCTAACTTATTTATAAGTGATTAAATGAAATTTTGAACCTGTGTATTCTCATCGAATAATTGAAAACTACCATGTTATATGAGGGAATCCAACATGCAAGGATGTTTAGAGTTGCCTAGTTGTGCAGTCCATAAAGAGTACACATAGTAATAATATTAATAATGTAAGAAAGAAGGAAAAGTTCCATCTATTACTATTATTACTAAGATAAAAATTAGATATTATAATACCTATAAAAGTTCAATTAGGAACTAGTTAAAAGTTTCTAAGTTAAAAATATTAAAAGTACTAAATTAAATAAAAAGGGTTAAATCAAGTTCAATGAAATTATTCTTCATTTAAGTACCCCTTTGACTCAAAAGTCTATCTATAAAGTCCCAAGCCACAAAAACCAAGATGCATTAATCGCACCGGCTAGTTTCCACCAGCAAATAGAAAAACCACTAAGCTATAGTTTGGTAACGTCAATTTAGTATTGGTCTCCATTTCCATACAAGGGTTGAAACCCCTTTACCATATGTTCCAGACCATATGTTATGTTGCCACTGTAAATCATATCACAAGGTAACACTTTACAATGTTTATGTTATTACAAGGTTTAATATATTATAATGTTAAGGTTTAGTGCATAGTTGAGGCTTGGTCTGTGATAGTCTTAAGTAAATCCACAAGGATTATAGATTAAATAAAATATATACCATAGGATTAAATCCTTAACTAAATACAATGTGAATTGACCTAAGCTTAATGCTTAGTGAACATGGCATATGCAATATGCCATGCTAACATTTAACCCTCATAAGAATCAAAGGTCCGTACTTAAGAGGAAAAATGAGAACTAATCTAGACCTGATATACGAGCTAGGGAAGCATTACCTTAAGAGCTCTAAGCTAATTGCATGTTGGAACCATCTCAGGGGGATCGAGATTAAAAGCATGAATGATTTCGAGTCATGGTTGGCTTGAACATGGTCATATATTCAGTCATCTATACAGAGGTCATATATTACTGTGAATTGTTAATGCTCCTTAATTGAGTGTGCAGGTTTCAGCCATTAAAAGAGTTCCACCTTTCAAATATGAGGTTCTTGACCTCCTATTCCATTATCTAGATTAATTCTTGGCTAGATTATGCAAGAGTTTATATTATATTTATAACCCTGTGTACCTTTGTTTTTCATGTCGAAATTATTTTAGTGTTTACATTTTCATTATAAACCCTAAGATGTAATTTAATTCGTGTTTAAATATTTACCAAGGGTTTTGTTTTAGTTTTACTTCTGCATTGTCTTTTACAGCTTAAACCTTGTTTTTTTACAAACTAAGATTTATTTCTAATAATTACCTATCTATTCATTGATCTAATTAATCTACTAACACATTTCATATTGTCAACGGAGCTATATTTAGGAGTAGAAGACTGTTCATAATTAAGTCTCCATTAAAATCTAGATATAAATTACCATTAACTAAACATAGTAAATATAACCTAATAAATACATTATATATATATATATATATATATATATTATCAGGTATAAAATAGAAATGTAATTCTAAATTTGTAAACACTATAAACAGATTTAAGAGAACCCATAAATTCAAAGTATAAAAATCAACTAAGACCTCTCACGGTCTATATAAACATTATCATTCTTTTTTAAAACAAACATCATCATAAATCAAAGCTACAGACCAAGTATCGAGACTATCTAATGGTTCACAATTTATCACTACCAATTACTTTCCCAAAATTATAAATTACTGTAAACAATTTATCCACATAATAAATCTTTTTCAAAGTTTAAATAAAACGAACCCTTAAATAATTACAAACCATATTATAAATCGTATGCCATAAACAAAAGATCCTACGTAAATAAAATAAAATATAATATCATTTACATAATCATTTACAAACAAACGTAATACAATTTACAGTAATCATTTAAAATCCAAATATCATTTATAGTATTTGTTAAAACCAACATAATTGCATAGAGGTCATATGATCGATTTGTGTGGGCATTAAATCCCCAAATCATATCCATATAAACTAATTCGTCATCGCAGTAAACGACCCACAATCGAATCGTGTCGTGTATACTAATATTTTACAAATCCATGCTATTTTATTTATACATAGGCTACCAATACAACATAAACTCTCTACACTGTGGTCGAAAGACCCAAATAAAAATATACACGCTATAATCTATGCCTCCTTCTTTTACATTATAAAAATAAAAAAATTTCCAAATATCCAACTCTGCGAACATTTTTCAATAGCGGCGACTGATAGTCACATGGTTACACCACAGATAACCCCCATATCATTTTACACAATGAAATCATAAACATTAATTATGCTATTGCAGCTACTATAATGGGAAATTCCACTGCCATACACAGCATGACCCCAAAGCCATCACCAATTTCATCCATACAACTAACGTACACAAGGAATGTGAATATACACAGTCCATAGAATTAATAACCATTGAAATCGACGCAACATAGTTATATAAACCCATACTTTATAAAGTCATTAAATAGTTTGCATAGTAGTCTACTTTCGACCATTGCACCATTGCAAGAAATGGTGCTCCCCATTTTGTAATATCTTGAATTTTGGACCTAACACTTATAGGCATGTGCCTATTGATTATGATGATTATCTTGATATTTTATCTTTATATTGAGTCGAAGACCCCATTGCATATGAACATGATGATTTGTTTATATATTGGGTGTAAGCCAATTATTGTTTAAATTTATATATATGTTTGTTTGTGTTGGGCATGGACCCTGAAGCACATGATTAATGAGATGTTTTGTGTTGAGTGGGAAGCTTTGGAGTGCCTGAGTGATTGATTATTTGTGTTGAGCGGGAAGCTGTGCAGCACTTGAGTGATTGATAATTTGTGTTGAGCAAGAAGCTCTAGAACACATGAAAATATAATTGGAACTATTGGGCATAAGCCATGGAATGGCATTGAATTGTAACTCCCTGTTAAAGTGTTGAGTATGGGCTATGGTAAGCGCTAGGGGTTACTGAAAAGAATTTAATAACTTTTGAGTGAAAATGACTCGAGAAAAATATTGATCTGATCATACTTATTTATAAGTGATTAAATAAAATTTCAAATTTTTGTATTCTCATCAAAGTACTGAAGAGCTACCACGTTATACGAGGGAAATCTAACAGGAAATGATGTTTAGAGTTTCCTAGAATAGTAGACCTTAACATACTACCTACTTGACCTTAATGAATAAATGTCATAAAGTCTAGGGATCATGGTATATGAGGCCGAAAAACATTGTTGACAAAATGTTATATTATTATGTACTTTATACATGGTATGTATAAAGAATTATATGTATTAATAACATAAATAAATGAAAGAAGAAGAAAAATTTCCATCAATTATTAGTTATTATTAAAATATAATAAATAGTCCAAAACCTAAATGTCTAACTAGGAACTAGAAGAAAGTTTCTAGGTTAAAATATTAATAACTACCCAAAGTAATTGAAAAGGATTAAATCAAGAAACCAAGGTTTCTTGATTTAAATGTCCATTTGATTGAAAAATCTATCTATAAAGACTCAAGCCAAGGAAAGACTTGGGGCTTTGATCTATCAATAGAGGAGTCATTTTATGCATGTTTTCTCTCAAGTAAATTCCTGGAGAACATTTTCATGGAAGGAAAAAGGAGAACTGATCTAGATCTGATACACCAAATAGGAAACCCTACCTTAGGAGCTCTAAGGTACTTGCATGTTGGAGTCCATCTTGGGGGGATTCAGATTAAAACTAGGAACGGTTATGGGTCATGGTTGGGTGGAATGTGGTAGTTTCCAAGTGATTTGGTCATAAAAAACAGAGGTCAGATTGGTCTTGAATAGTTAATGCTAGTTATTTGAGTGTGTAGGTTCAGCCATTAACACAGTTTCAATTTACAGGTTTGAAGCCCTACACTGTTTATTCTGTTTTCCTAGATTAATATTAGCTATGTTAGGTAAGTTATTACTATGAATTTATATATATAAAAGATACCTATAAACCATTCTACATTTAAATACAAGATAAAGAATCCATTTAAGACCTTTCAAGGTCTGCTATATTGAAAACAAACAAGAATGTCATGACCATCCTTTTGGTCCTATATTCACATCCCTGTCACATATAAAACCCACAATCCTATCTTAAACCATTTCATTTATGCATAAAACTTAAACAAAATTACATAACATACAATCTCATTTCATATAACAAAGTAAATAATACATCATACACACAAATTGTATCATGTATTAAAACCATGTCGAAATCAAATTAGAAACTCAAGTATTACAATGGGGAAATGAATCAAATCCTCTTGGAATACAAACCCACCCCTTTTATGTAAATCAAAATACAACTTATTACAATTATGCACGCATAGGATTCAAACCCTGTGACTATCAATTCACCAAGGCCACACTATACAACAAAGTATGCAGGATACTTCCATATAATCAACACTATTACGATACCAAACCATTATGCTAAAGCGAGGTCATAAGACCCTATTTTCTACCCAATGTTGTAAGCATGGACTTGGACAAAACAAATATTAACACACTCTACTTAAAATACTAACCCCACTGACAAAGGTAATTCACATTATATACTAAACCCATGATATCATACACAGTTTGAATATTAGAACGACTAACTATGTTAATGATTTCACCTAACAAGTTAAGCAAAAAAATGTAAATAGTAATAAAACATAGTGAAGCTATCGCAACCACGATGGGAAAGGCTCAAGCCATTTACAGCATGGCCTTACGCCACGCTGTCAACCCTTACAATCAATTATTATTAGCCAACACTTAGACCATAAAAGAAGGCGTATGGCTCTGTATAAACCATCATAATAAACCTTTAGCACGGTAATTAAGTTCCATACACACATAGTAAGCCAAATAACCATGGCCATCTCATAAAAGCAGGGTATTTACATTATGAACAATAATTCCAATCGTAGTATTTCCACACCGTCACCATTAAAATCCGAAACGAAGTGCACACACGCTTGCCAATGGGCTATGGCACCATTGCAATCAACGGTGCAGCCCATGGCTCAAAATCCCAAATCCATTTATGATTTACATAACCCAAAATGTAAATACACAAATATTGTGAGAAACACGAATTTCTCCATGGCAAAAACCCACACCATTAATTTAAAACCCAAGTTTGTGCAATACATATCCCGAAGGAGAATTTAGAACCCGTAGAGAACCCCAACATCAAACAGTGAAACAACACGTAGATAGGTTGAGAGAAAACAAGCGTAAGCTTATCGGAAATGCTTACCTTGCATATCACTCATAGCAAAAACCTCGACAGAGATAGAGCCACACTGTGCATCACCACACTTTGACACCAGCAACCAACCAATAAAGCCTTGAATCAGAAGTATGGCAACGATCAAGATTCAAAGAAAGAAGCTTTAGTAGGCACAAAAAACCCAAAGCAAATCTCACATTCTAGGTCTGAAGGTTGCTTCCATAACCCCTTCACTAAGAAGAACAAACCCCAAAAGACAAATGAAGTGACCAAACCATCGTGAGCCAAGCCTAAGGGAGGGATTCCACGAAAACCAAGATGCATTAATGACACCAGATACAAAACCCACTAAGCTATAGTTTGGTACTGCCAATTTAGTATTGGTCTCTATTTCCATGCAAGGGTTAAAACCCCCTTACCATATGTTCCAAACCATATGTTATGTCGCCACTATAAATCGCATCATAAGGTAACACATTACAACGTTTTTGTTATAGCAAGGTTTAGTATATTACAATGTTAAGGTTTAGTGCATATTCTAGACTTGGTCTGTGGTAATCTTAAGTCAAGCCACAAGACTTATAGACTAAATAACATATATACCATTGCCTTAAATCCTTAACTTAATACAATGCAAATTTTCCTAAGCTTACTTCTTAGTGAACATGGCATATGTAATATGCCATGTTAAAATCTAACCCTCATAAAAATCAAAGATCCGTCATTAAGCCATGAACATAGCTTGCAGTAAGAAACACTTAAGAAATGTTAATATGATTTAATAAGATAAACATAGAATGAAATTATACTAATATGTAAAATGAAGAATTACAAAACCATAATGAAGCATAAGTAATGTACATGAAAATTTAGCATTGATAGATAAATTGATGAGAATAGTATTATACCTGGTTAAAATTTTGAGTTGGAAAAGAACCAAAGTTAACCAGCAGTATGATTCTTTAGGATCAAGACTTCCAGTACTCTTTACACAATACCCCGTCGCAAAGTATGAACTACCTGTGAAATAAATAGGTGGCTTAGTTCAGATAACTAAGTAAACGTGTGAACAAGTAAACACCTTTACGTATGAAACCCTCATGGGAGAACGAGTCCCACCACTCCGCCCACTTTGTTTCCACAAACAAATCTAAGTTATAACTTTATAAAGAACAAGTACAACTATGCAGAAAGGATGAAGCATATATAATCTAGTAACGACACATATGCAACAAATGTATAAACATAAGACCGAGAAGTAAACAACAGTACGACATCATAAGTAAAATACATGAATAATAATGATTGGAGATAAACAATAGAATGAAAGAACAAATTACGAGTAAACAAGGGTACATGAAGTGTACAATATAATTCCTCAAGTGAATAATGTTCCATCTAGGTAGTTTTCACTAGCCTGTAATTTTTTTTATTTTCCATTTTTTTGAACATTACACATTTCCTCTAACCTAATTAAAAAATTCATTTCAAAAATACATAGAACCTGTCAAGGGTTTACCCAGACTCTATTTGCTGCTTAAAATCACCATTTAAATACATCCCAATACATTTTAAAATTAAAGGCCCATAGGCATAAAAATGTGGAAATTGAACCAGGTGGTAGATTAATTTTACTCACAACAATTAACAATTGATCATGCAAAATCACTCACAAAGAGACTGAAAATTGGAGCTGAACACTAAACTGTATTAAATCAGTGTACAATAGCCAACCCTGTAATAACATAGGTTTCTGAATAAATAACATACATCATGGATTCGAATGCATGAGGAGCAATTTGAATCTAGCATAATGCAGGCTTACCAAAAATAAGCAAATGCCCCATAGGTGTAAAAAGCTGATCCCAAATCTGTCATGGAGCTCACGAATTGGAAAAAAGGCTTAGGAAAACTAAAGAGTGGTGGAATGGAAGCTCATACATGCTTTTGCATGGAGAAAAGAGAGGAGGATGTGTAGGACAAAAAACTAGTCAACCTCACCTAGTCTAGCTTTTCCTATTGCCTTAAAACACTGAAAAAGAAGGCAATAAAGCAGAAAAAGTAGAAGGGTGCCTAGGAGGCCAGGGATAAAGCAGAATTGATTCCTTTAGCTCTCCCATGCACTACATGTGTCAAATAAGGCAATTTATACCATTATAGATAGGCAAATGACAACTTGCACAAGGTGGGACACATGAACTAGGAAAATAAGACAAAAATAATGGAATTAATGTCTAAGTGTGTAAAATATGGTTTGATTATTCTAAAGCCCCCCCTTAAGCCTGAATTATGATTAATATATCATAAAATTATAGGGCCTAGCAACAAGTCTTAGTCACCCTTTACATACTGCATGTCCATTTAAACAAGGAAAGAGGCAAAACCAACTTGGGAAAATCCTCCCTTAAACATGGGCTGTAAAACAAAATTATAGAATCTTGTGTCCACTCATGCTTTTATAGCATGATCAGCAATCACCAGTAGTGATTTGAGATTGCTGAAGGTCTTCTCACAAAATGCTTTGGTGAAGATATCAGATACTTGTTCTAAAGATGAATAGAAGAGTAGGTGAATGGTGCCATCATGCCCAAGTTCTCTGATGTAGTGCATATGGATCTCAATGTGTCTGGTTCACTGCTTCTAAAATAGATTCTTGCAGATTCAAATGGTACTCTGGTAATCACAGTAGATGGTATTTGAGTACTCTGGTTCGAAGCCACACTCTCCAAGTAAACCCTGCAACCTTAAACATTGAGTTGCTGCATTAGCAACTCCTTTGTACTCTGCTTCTGTAGATGAGAGTGCAATGGCACTCTGTTTCTTGCTTGACCAGATAATTGGCCCTTCTGTAAGCATGAACACATATCCTGAAGTGGACTTTTTGTCTGTGATATCACCTTCCCAATCACTGTCAGTAAATCCAATCAACTCAAGATCATATTTTGCTTTATAGAAGATCCCATGTGTCCTTGTTCCATGAACAAAGTTAAGGATCCTTTTGGATCCTTTCCAATGGATCTCTTGAGGCTGATCGATGAATCTAGAAGCCACACTTACTGCATAACAAAGATCAGGTCTATTATGTTTTAGATACAACAAACATCCAATCAATTTCCTATACAGTGTATTGTTTACCATCGGTGAAGAATCAACTTCTTCTAGCTTCACTCCTGAAAGGAAAAGAGTTTTGCTTGCTTTGCAATCCTTCATTCTGAATTTGTTTAGAAAGTCCAAGGAATATTTGGACTGGTTCACCTTGATTTCAGCTTTGGTTTGAGAAATCTTAAGCCCCAAAAATTGACTTAAGAGCCCCAAATTTGTCATGGAGAAGGCTTGGTTCATAGCTCCTTTTAAGGAAGCAATATCAGCCTGTGAGCTTCCTGTAATGAGGAGGTAATCAACATATAACACAATGACCATTAATGAACCATTAATTAACTTCAAATAGACATTTGGATCTGATTTGCACCGAACAAAATTCAGTGATAGCAAGAAGCTATCGATCTTGGCATACCAAGCCCTGGGGGCTTGCTTTAGTTCATACAATGACTTTCTCAACCTGCACACAAGAGAAGGGTTAGTAGAAAAACCTTGAGGCTACTGTATATATATCTCCTCAGTGAGATCTCCATTCAGGAAGGCACATTTTACATCCATGTGATGTACCTCCCATTTCCTTGAGGCTGCAATGGCTAAGGCTAGCCTGATGGAATCCATTTTTTCCACTGGGGAAAAAGTCTCATTGTAATCTATGCCATGAAACTGTGAGTAGCCCTTGGCTACCAATATGGCCTTGTACTTCAGTGGTGAACCATCAGTAGAAAATTTGGTCTTATAGACCCACTTACACTGTACTAGTTTTCTCCCTGGGGGAAGATCCACTAGCTCCCATGTGTTGCTCTTCTGGAGTGAGTTGAACTCCTCCTTCATGGCTGTTTTCCATCTTGTATCTCCTGCTAATTATTCATATTTTTGTGGGTTATAATCCACCATCAAATAGCATTTTTCAGCAAACATAGGATACTTCATGCACAGACCATTCTCAAATTGAGATCTAGTCCTCCTTGGGTCATTGGGATCCCCAGCTAGCTCACCTAGTGCATGTAGTGTCTTGGCTACCCATTTTGTCCTTGTGGGGCTGTCAGGGTCTGCAATAAACTCATATCCATCAGACAAATCAGAATCAGCATGGTAAACAAACTCTTTACTTACTTCTTGAGGTTTAGGTGGTGAAGAGGCTTCACCAACTTCCACTGCTGCAAGGGGTTCTTCTTCAAACTGAACCCACATTTCGATGAAGGATTTATTTGTGCTCAAATTTATCAACTTGTACCCTTTTGAATATTCAAACTATCCAACAAAAAGAAACTCTTGGCTTTGGGGCTGCAAAGCCTTCCTCTTCTCTGTCGGGATTCTAGCCCAAGCCTTTGAGCCAAAAGTCCTGAAATGGGTCACATTTGGCTTGTACCCACTCCATGCTTTGAAGGGAGTCATGCCATAAAGCTGTTTGTGAGGCACCCTGTTCTGGATATATGCTTCACAATTGATAGATTCAGCCCAGTACTTTGGTGGCAAAGTTTTGGCCTCCATCATGCATGTTACCATCTCCTTCAGTGATCTATTCTTCCTCTCAGTAACACCATTTTTCTGTGGTGTGTAAGGGATAGAATGCTACATCTAAATACCTGCATCTGCACAATAATTAATAAACTCATACTTGACATACTCACCACCATTGTTAGATCTGAGGGCCTTGAGTTTCCTTCCAGACTGGTTTTCAACCAAAACCTTAAGGACTTTGAATAGGCCAAAAACTTCAGACTTGTGTTTCAGGAAGTGAACCCAGCAATACCTGGAAAAGTCATCAATAAAATTCAATGCATATTTGTCCTGACTCATGGACATATGAGGGAATGGGCCAACAACATCACTGTGGATCAGCTCGAGGGGTGCAGAGGTTCTCTCATGACTAGCTCTCTCAAATTTGTGCTCTGGGTGTTTTCCTAGGATATAGCCTTGGCAGACGCCTTTGGAAAATTTTATCTTGGGCAACCCTATGACCATCTCTTTTTCACTAAGATATGATAGATATTTGTAGTTTAGGTGGCCAAATATTTCATGCCAAAGCTTGCTGGCTTCATTAACATGAATGAGAAGAGAAAAGGGGTTTGAGTAAGGTAGGAAGTGTGAGAACATGTATACCTTTTGAGCATGATTTGCAACTCCTTTTGCAATTTCTCTACCACTAAAGATCTCTATGATCTCAACTTCATCGGGGGAGAATATGACCTTCTTCGGAGACCCAGTGTGGGTCATCTGGTACACTGACATGAGGCTGGAGGCGATACCAGGCACATACAACACATTGCTGAACTTACCATGATCAAGATCTATCCTTCCTTTGCGTTTAATTTCAGTGAGAGAGTCATATCCTAGTACAATAGATGGTCCTTTTGACATATCCAGTGAGGAGAATGCCTCCTTAGTCGAAACCATGTGTCTTGAAGCTCCATAATCAATGATAAAACTGGGTGAGCTTGATGTGCCAGCAACTAGAGCATGAACTCTCTCTCTGTCATCTGAACTTGATCCTCCTCTTTTCTTTGAGCTTTCTGGAAGGGAGATGCCATTTTTTCCAAGAGTTGGGTCAGCATGTCTATCTGCTTTTTTGTATAAGAGCTTTCAGAGTGATGGCCCATATTGCAGTATGCACACTTGTTCATTTCACCTTTGTTCTTCTTCTTCTGGTAGTTCTTCTTGGGACCTTGTTGATCCTCTGGAGACTGTTTCTTGTCTCTCTTTTGCTCAGGTGGATTTTTAGCTTTCTTTTTTATTTTTTAATCCACCTTCGAATCTCCAGCAATCAAAGCTTGATATTTGGATGGTTTGATGGTTCCCATCATCACCATCTTGTCCTGTTCTTGTGTGAGAGATTCCATGAAATCTGCAAGGCTAGGCATCTTCCAAGTTCGAGCTGTCAGTTTTGTGGCATAGAAGGTCGAAACAAACACTGAATAGTCAGGGCCCAGCTTCAAGAGGATGGCCAGTATGAGCTAATCATCTTTCTTTTCGATACCACACATTTTAGCTGCAAAACTAGTGCTTTGAACTTGGAGAAATATAGCTGCAGGGATTCAAAGCTCGTTGGACTTAGGGAAATCAGCTCATTTTTTATTTGATGTCCCCTCATCTCATCTGTATTTCCAAATAGATCAGAAATATTCTCCCATACTTCATTCGGTGATTTTAATCCATCGATATGGAAAAGGAGGTCTCTGGAAATACTCAGACACAGGAGGCCATAAGCCTCATCCCTCCTGTTGTGCCATTTTATCTTCTCTGCAGCTGCATTGGGATCTGCTTCTGTTTCTATAGTCACCCTGTAGAGGCCTTTCTCTCTCAACAGTATCTCCATCTCTGCTTTCCATTCAAAGAAATTGAAGGGAGTCAAGATAGTTTTCTGTGATTGATCCATAGCTTAGAAAATCTGTCCCAACTGTCAGTAGAAGACTCCCAGTCACTGATGTCGAACCTGCAAAACAATTTTTGAAGGAGAGAAACAATATACAATGGCTCTGATACCATGTGGAAATTGAACCAGGTGATAGATTAATTTTACTCACAACAATTAACAATTGATCATGCGAAATCACTCACAAAGAGACTGAAAATTGGAGTTGAACACTAAACTGTATTAAATCAGTGTACAATAACAAACCCTGTAATAACATAGGTTGCTAAATAAATAACATACATTAGGTATTCAAATGCATGAGGATCAATTTGAATCTAGCATAAAGCAGGCTTACCAAAAATAAGCAAATCCACCATAGGTGTAAAAAGCTGATCCCAAATCTGTCATGGAGCTCACGAATTGGAAAAAAGGATTAGGCAAGCTAAAGAGTGGTGGAATGGCAGCTCATACATGCTTTTGCATGGAGAAAAGAGAGGAGGATGTGTAGGAAAAAAAACTAGTCAACCTCACGTAGTCTGGCTTTTCCTTTTTCCTTACAACACTGAAAAAGCAGGCAATAAAGCAGAAAAAGAAAAAGGGTGCCTAGGAAGCCATGAATAAAGCAGAATTGATTCCTTTAGCTCTCCCATGCACTACATGAGTCAAATAAGGAAATTTTGACTATTATAGATAGGCAAATGACAACTTGCACAAGGTGGGACACCTGAACTAGGCAAATAAGACAAAAATAATGGAATTAATGTCTAAGTGGGTAAACTATGGGTTGATTATTCTAAAAAGAAAAACCCAACAAACAAAACCTTGATCCTATCAAATTTACAAAACGCAGAGCTCATGTAAGATACAATCAAACACCCAACCAAAAGTACATCCATTGGAATCAGAATCAAGCAAATCCAAACTATGATGATTGAAAACTCAGTCGAAACCACAATAACACAAGAGGGGAAAAGTAAGTACTTGCACAATAGGATTATTGAAGGAGTATGGATGTTCCCATGGTTTTTCCCATGATCTACGAATCATGCCTATACTCACCACTCTTTCGAGCCTGAAACAAAGCAGAGCTACGATATGAGAAGAATGAATAATACCTAATTCAGAATCAACAATGATGCTAACGAAACATGACTCCCACATACGTCTTCTAAGCCATCGTAGTCACCTTCCTTCACACCAAGCATGAGTAGAGAGAAAGCATCAATAATGTGAAATACCAAACTATCACTTGTGACAATCCCTAAGCTTGATCACCCCATCTCCCAATGCACATTGATAGCACCACCTTGGCCACAATTAATGCAGACCAGACCCATAGTCAAATAGTCCTTAGACTATATTACAACTTTCCACCCAAATCAACATAAAGGCTTAAACCGTTTCATGCATTGAATAAAATTAGGATTTAAGCCCTATGTCCATGGCATATGAAGTCTTCCATAGAACATTTATGCCAAGGGTTTTACAAAATTATTAACTTCAAACTATTTAAAAACAAAAACACCATATAGTAAGAATATGATAGGGCATAGTCAAGTGGTAAGTATTTTCACCATGGAAAATAAGTGCCACATAAATAACAAGTCTGTTTCACGCAAGTAATAGGTGCAGTAGTGACCCCGTCACTATCCTAAAGTTCGTAAATAATAATAATAACAACCAGTGAATGTCACTAGGATAGAGCTGCAAATGTGAGCACTAGTGACCAAAATGATCAACACTTCCCATTAATCTTTATAAACAACTTCCCCTTCACCAAGTGAACCTTCACAAGAACGAGACAAGAATGAATCAGTTTGACAAAAGTAAGTAAGCACATTATGACAAGTCAAAAATGTTAGCTCTGAGGTGGTTATAAGGGAAACTATTCTCACCACTCTACCCCTTTATCCATTAACAAAGTCAAGTTAGAATGATGTATACTATAGTAAGAACATGCTATAAATAATGAAGTACGTAAGCAAATAAGTAACTTACACATCAACGCTTAACCATAGTACAAAATGTAATCAACATCACGACAATGTAAGTAACATATTAATAACCATGTTGAGAAATTTGGAATAAGGACATAAGAACAGCTTATGACAATACAATAGTACAATCAGAGTATGACAAATACCAAAAAGGTCAATTAATGTCCAACATAGGTAGTTTTGACTAGCCTAATAATTTTTTTTTCAATTTTTGGGGACATTACATGCTTCATGAAAGTAAAATTACAATTAAGTACAAATGTATATTCACTTAACATGCAGGTATACAATTTTATTTGATGCATATTGAATACCAAAAATGAAGTAACATAAAAAACAATCAAATGTACTATAATTAATCTCCACTAGCTAATAATTAGCTTTCACCTTCCTCGATCTACCTTTTCCCATGAGTTACTCCCCTTTGAAATTGTTTATTGGTGGCTCAATCATAAATGTGAACTAAGTTCAGCTTTGATGCTAATATAGGAATGCATTCAATAATATAAATCCTGTTTTGGTATAGCATATATCCCTCCATCATAGAAATATCTAGACATCCTCGTTGTCTAACCTAATCCCTACAAAAATTTAAAGTTTCTCTCAACCATCCACATGAACCTTGAGTGCAATCATCCACACAATTCAATCTCCTCAACTTCTAGTATGAGGTAGTGCTATTGTTCATTCAAAAGTGTTGAAGATAGATGATTTGGCATTTCACACATGAGACGTGAAGTTTCTCTCCTCGAATACTGTACCTTTTCTTTATAGATTTTATTAGATAACAACCATCTACAAGTAATGCAAACAAATCACAAGATTTAAAAGAAAACATTATTTTACAGAACAATTATAATTATAAATATCAAATTTGAGTTCTACCATGCATTAAACAAGCACTTTATGCATGGAAGATATCACCACTCACCTTATGTATTTTTCAAGATCATATATAAGTTGTTTGACATTGTTGCCAAAGTTGTTCGAGAGAGATAGAGGTAGAACTTATTGTAACAATATAAAAATTGTTTCATTATTTTTTCAGAAAGTAGACAAACAATACCAACAATAATATGCATAATAATAAAAAAATATAGAAATATAGAAATATATATATATAACAATTACCATGATGAATACATGCCAATCATGCGTTTTCACCCATGCAAAATCTCTCTTCTTTGTTATGTTATTGTTCATGTTCGAACAAAATCCGATGAGAAATTTAATTTTTCGTAAGATTTGTTTTACAAATATGCTTTGTTTGTGTGTTAAAAACCATGGAAATGAGTTTATATTAATTTTGTCTCTATTGCTATACAATTGAATTGCATCTTTCATTGCATGATTTCCTTCAGGAATGTCATTGCATACTTTTACAATTTCTTCTTTGTCGCTCCTAAGATCCAATATTCGTCGTAATGTTCTAGACACATTCTTTCTGATATGTATTGTATCAAACAAATGAGCAATTTGTATGTGCTCATAGTACAACAATATACTAAATTGTTTAAAGGATAACTTTTTCATTTCGTCTATAATCTAATTAATGACTTCATGATCACGGTGACCATCCTGAATCACGGTTTATAAATCATTTACAGAATTCAATGTCAATTACACTAGTAAACAACACGCAATGAAAAAGATTAAAAACGTTTCATATATGATTATCAATACACAATTTGATTTGTATGTACCTTGACGATTTCTATTATATTGCAACTTCCATATGTCACATGTAATTCTTTGCGGTTTTAATGTAGTCTTTTGTTTCCCATTGAATAGATCTTTATTAGTAGTTTGATACCTATGATTCTTAGAGGGGAAGTTCCTATATGCATCAAACACCTCCCAGTCATAAGAAAAGTTTAACAATGATATTTGATTTTAGGACCACAAATTGGACATGCAAACTTTCCCTCTCTTTGAAAACCTACATGAAGAGTTGATGGATTAACAATATTTTCGATTATAATTATATAAAATGAATGGATTATTTGAAAAAATATCAATGTGTAATATATCAACTTCATAAAATTAAATACTATTAAATTCGACGTTATAACTACATACCACAAGAATGGGTTAACCCTATGGCATCATGTATGGTACATACAATAATTGCACGGAATTTAAAATTCTTTTGTCGCAATGGTCTAGATACATCATACATAGTGATTCAATTCCATATCTTTAGTAGTTTGTAAATAAGAGGATTGATATATACATTCATATCTTTAAATTGGTATTCACCTCATTGATTTGAAAATATCAAATATATAATTATTAGATTCATTAAGATATATAAATAATACACCACACTAAAATACAGCAAGTGAGATGCCACTATATGAAAAAAACAATTGTTGTAGACACATTCCTAGAATAATCATTGCCAACATTATGTGCTCCCTCTTTATTGACAACCAAGGAGGAATTTTATTGTTGATGACAAAAATAGGCCACACCAAATAAATATATTTCTTATGTGCATATAGATTGACACCATCTACTCACAAAGAAAGCCTAACATTATGAGAATCTTCTTTAAAGTGTGGCCATTTTTCCTTCATATCTCTAAATGAAGAACCATTTTGTAGGCATTCAAAGAATTCCATCTTGAATTATGTAACATCCCTTGCCACCTCGACCTAGAACTCACAATGTAAGTAAACATCACTGTAAGTATCAAGTATAAAACTCTGTCAAGTTGTGATTATAATTGATAGGGTTAACGACTGAAAGATTTGAATGACTAAAACGACATTTGGCGACGAATCCACTAGGGGGAAAGGGATTTACGGAAAAGTGGAACCGAGAAAATCAATGAATAGATCGCTATGTTATTTTAAATACTAAGAGAATAAGGAGTAGTGTTTAATCACTAGCATGGCAGTCTTTGGTATATAAAGTGGAGTCGATTAATAAAAAAAATGCTTTAATTATTAAAACAAGGGAACCTTGCAACGATTGAAGTATGGAGAGCTAACTCTTATATTAATTTACATAATACCTTATGTATAGTTGAAAAGCTCTTTTATACCACATTATATATGCTGAAATAATTCAAGGCTCATATGGCAATTACTCTTTAACAGATATATATTTATATATATTAGAAAGGTACCACAATGGGATAAAATTGTAAGAAAAACATATTGATACAGAACCATTATTACAGGAAAAACCTTTAGAAATCATAATCTTTTCCCTTCATATGTTGTGGAGCATCATATTATGCTATATGTATAGATAGAATGGGACATTATTTGGCAATATTTTTAAGTGTGTGAATAATGTGGTAATGCATAGTTTTCATATGAGAGCTTTATATTATTAAAAAAAAAAAAGGGAATGTTCCACTTTTTCCCAAGTGCTCTCCACATTTAAAAAGGGTTAATATAGTTAAATGGAAAGGGCAGTACAAATAAAGAAAAAAGATAAGATGAATAATTAGAAAGGTTAAATATACTAAAAGTGAAAGCTAAGATGAATAATTAGAAAGGTAAAACATACTAAAAGTGAAGTTAGTTGCCGAGTTATGAATTCATTGTTTAAGGCAATATCGTTTATCCCACATGCATGGGGAGAGAAGAAAATTAACAACTTTGTGACCTTCTAAGGAGGCGAAATACAAGTTGTTGGGGGGAATCCTCTTGGATATTGTCGAGACTTGCAAGGAGCCACCGGCGAAGGCGAGGATTCAAATCCAAGAACACAGTAAGACTCTGCACGTTGCTTGATGAGTGTTTCCTGTGAATGCTTTTGTCTGGCTGCATTCTGCTCCCTTGAGGTTGTATGGATAATATTTTTCTGCCCATCATGATTATGCTGGCGATGTATATTCAGGGAAATTCCCATCCTGGTATTCCAGTAACATGTTTTATCATTTCCGGCAGCTACATATGAAATCGCAGTCTTATGTTACCGTCGTGGTATGCTGGTCTTTGCATAGGATGTTTTCTTTTGCTAAGATAAAAATATCATAGATTGCTTAATGGGCCGGATGTGATATTTTAAATGGGATTCCCATCTTATTGTGCCATCTGCTTCCAGCTAGAACTTATCTCGCTATGGATTCTAATTAAGCCCATTTCTTGCATGGATTTCTTCACTGTCTTATTATAGAGTTTCGGGGTGCATGTTACAGTTTTCAATCATGTCATTCACATCAACTCTGATGTATTTTTCCCTATATGTGTGGTATTTTGGGCTGTATCATGTAACTTTAGCTCACTTCCAGATAGTGTGGTGATCACAAAGTCTCAGGTTCAGGTTGTAGTTTTGACTAATGAAAATGGGATCGCATGGGGATAGCCCCAGCGGTGTTTGGGTAAATCCTTGATGGTTTCATTTCCCTTTAGCAGACGGTTCGTATGGGCTGTTTTTCAAATTGTTTTAATGTGATACCAGTAGGCTATCGCTATGCCATCGGGTAAATCCCAGCATGGTCATGAATACCGTAGTAGGTTATATCTTTGTATGTTTCCCCTTGTATGACAATTGGTTGCTGAAGATCCCTGTACTCGTTTGCAGAAAATCCACATCACAACCCTTCGTATGGATGGAAAACATGTTGGAGGCTCTATAGGTTGAACACTATATGTTTGATGAAATTCTTGAAAGAGCAAAACCCTCACTGTTGTTTATTGATACTATCGGTACTCTTTGAATCTTGTTGTTTATATCAAAAAATATAATGTGTTGTCTTATTCTTAAGGGGCGATCCTTTGTTCTCTCTCGATGATGTATGTAAATATGTAGGAGTGGTCGTGCACTTAGCCAGATCACGTTGTTTCGGCCTCAATCGAAGCCTCCCAATTAAAGTTCTGCGCTAACTAACGTTGATGTTTTGTATAGAAGCATAAATTTAATGCACTTGGCTGTGTGAAAACCCATTTCCGGTAGGAAAAGTGTGATTTTTCTTTAACTCATATTTTGAATGAAAAGATATTAAAGGG
>LPNX010920058.1:19203-89178 GCA_001517045.1 Pseudotsuga menziesii | reverse complement strand
TAAATTTTAAACTAGGATACCCTCTATTCTATTAAAACACCTCTTGCCGATGACCAAAACTTAGTACATTTGCTAACAAAAACCCTGGAAAAAAGGAAAGCCAAAAAGGAAATTATGAAAAGAGTTGTTGCGTACTTTTAAACCATGATGAACTCCTTCATCTCCTGAGTCCTCTCTTATTTGGCTCCCTACTTCATTCCCCCACTTCAAATTTCATTTTAACTCCAAGCAATTAAGCAGGAGATCAATGACATGTTTGATGATGTTTAACTTGTATTCAAGGTTTTCCACAATTTGGGCCAGGGTCTTGTTGTTTTGATAGTTAACAATAAGTAGAGTGTGGACACTTTTAAAACTACTACTTCCTTTGGAACTTTCCAACTGTTTGGCTCTAATAATTCCAATTGAGAGAGCCTTAGAAGTTTGTTGTGTCCTTGCATGTTGGTGGCATGATTAATGTTCCATGCCACAACATCAATGATTAAAGTGAGACGTCCTTTTCCAACATGGCAGAGAATGATCAAATAGATCATTTGATTAATCTTTTCTATCATCTGATTTGGACATCTAGGAAACCTTTCCTCAAGACGAAGCAAGGGCGACCACGATAAAAAGGAGGCAACACTTGACGTAGAACGAAATGACAGCTTACCACCAGCTAACAACCTCACGAGTCAGAACCTTACTCTACTCTAATATGCATACAAATGCAACACTGCTGGAAGCAACAGAAAGCACATGCATGCAATTACACACAATTGGAAAAAATAAACATGCATAATTCTTTTTATTAACTGCAACTAATTTACATAGTGCATATGCAGCCTCTGAACCTCTTTCCATTACAATAATCACAACATGGCTTTCAGGGGCTTCTGCTTTTATAGCCACATAAATTTCCAGAATTGCAAGGCTGAATGCCCTTTTCACAAAACACAGAACACCCACCAGTTTCAATCTCGATTGGGTTTACAACATGCAGAACCAAAATTCACTTGACAACTAGAATTCTTCTTTGCTGGTCTGCTATAGCTCCTTTCTTTCTTCATCTTCTTCTCTGCTAGTAATTTTTTGAGCTGATGGTTTTCTTTGTCTAGAGCTGCAGGATTTTGTTCTACATCATGAATCTGCTGCAAGTTTGTGTCTCTTTTTCCCGAGATCTCCATCTTCTTGGATTTCTCTATCACTCTATCATCTTCGTTTTCTCACCATGATTATTCCCAGCAAGCCAATTGCTGGAATTGTGTCCTCTTTGATTCAAGAGCTATGGGCTTTTCCGTCCTCTACAAGTTATGAAGGGTGACCCCCTTCATATAGCATCATTGTGGATGGCCCAGGCACCCTCTTGACTATTATTCTGGACATCATTTCATTCAGGGTTTCTTTCATTCGGCATCGGATGCTAGGAGAAATGGATCTAGTGGACCATGACACACCAACAACACCATCACGTTTTGGGTTCCATTACATATTGACAGACAATTTTCCCTTTTAGTAGAACTATATATATGAGATAATACAACATTCCTTCACAATTTAAATCCCTTCTTAGCTTCTTCTACATATACAAAAATGGATTATGCATATCATAGGTTTTTATGACTCAACATGTTCCTTTTGAACCAACGTTTTTGAAGCCATTACAAGGCATTCATTTCATCCTGTCTATTATGCTGCCTAGTTTGTGAACAAGAACCTAAGATCATCTTCTGTTAACCTTCCCAAAGCCTCTGAAGAACCTCCTATAGTGCTGAATTTCAAAGCAGTAGAAACATGAGAATTTATTTAGCAACTCCCTACATATTGCAATTACTTTAAAAAACATCAAACATGTAGAAGCAACTGATGGCTATAACATTTACCCTTCAAAAACGAGTTGCTTTTTCTCCTGCAATCTAAGAATTCTCTCTTCAATTGTATTTGCAATGACAAATCTCACGACCCTAAGGAATGTATAAACAAGATTTACAATAGTCAGTTGTTGTATTAAAAGACTAGTTAATTGAACAAACTATTGAACTTTATGATCATAGATGCAACATAATGCATTTCAAAAAGGCTTTCAAGGGCATAGCCTAAAAACTATGCAAAAGGGCCAATTGCAACAGAATGTATTTAAGAAATGTTTACAATGGTGGGCCTTTAAAAACTTTGCAGATGACCAAAGAATTAAGCAATTTGACTTCTTCGGAAAATTTTATATATTTTTAGCATCAGCAAAAAATTTCAAAGTTCAAATTTGTACTAATGAATTGGTTCACAAAAGTTGTGTTATAGTACCAAGAAGGTTATCTTATTATCCTTTATTTCTTGATCAAAGAAGCTTGAATGAGACTATATAAACCTAAAACTAAGCTGCTTCCAAAGCAACCTGACGGCAATGTATCAAAAACCTATGGTTAATGATTATTAGCAATTTATTGTTGCATGAATACCATTATTACATTTTGATAAGCCTTTTTAAAATTTCAAAACTTGTTTTTACCTAATCATATATTATTCTTTGAGGAATGTATAGATAACCTTGTAATTAACATTGGTTCAAAATAAACTACCAAGGAGAGGAAACAGTGGTCCAAAATTCAAATATACCCCAATGTGTGTAATTCGCTAATAGCGTGCGAGCTGCTTCAAATAGGAAACATGATAAACTAATACTACCACAGTTGTATTACAAAAACTAGACATGAGCATGGTTTCATTGTTATGAGATTTATTTTTCCAGGGCAACAGAACAAACCAAACCAAAACAAAGATATAGTTACTTACAAACTAACTAGACTGTAAACAAAGTACCTGATTGGTTTATACTATCCAAGCCGATGAATGCGATCCTGAGCCTGTTGTTCCACTGCTGGATTCCACCAAGGATCCATAAAAAAAACCTGAAAATGATGCAGATAAAATTATATCTTGGATTAGAAAATTCACTTGCCTATTTGCTAGGCACATTGCGAAGTTGAGCTGAAAAAGATACAAACTAGAAATTTATTGTCTTCAGCAGAAAAGGATCAAACATACAAAAGCAAAATACAGTACCAGACAGGGAAGGTTCTTACATGAGAAGCTACTGTCAAATTTAGGGCGACACCTCCTGCCTTCAAACTCATCAGGAAAATCTACAAGACAAATAAACATTAACACCCAGATCATCAATAGATGATCAAAGTCAGAATTTTCAGAGATTAACGACAACAAAGGAAATACCTTGCAATCTGGATCATTTGAAAACTTCTCAATTGTTTGATTTCTCGCCTGAATACTCATACTTCCATTCAGTTGAGTGCAGTTTATCCCTGACTACATCATTTGACATATATTTATGTTCAAACATTTTCTATTGACATAAAGAACAATCCACAGACTTTAACTAGAAGATATTTTAAAGCATAGCACCATAGTGATAACACACATTAAGAAAATCCATGCCAACCAAAAAAAGGACAAAGGTGTGGAAAATATGCAAAGGCAACATAAAATAAACATTGTTAAACCTTCCAATGGTTCACGAAATATTCAATGTGGGAAAGACAAGGTTATAGATCACTATGATTTAAAAAGAAATGATTTTTTTCCAATATGAATGCAATATAATTTTACAATCCACATACTTTAACTAGAAGATCTTTTAAAGCATAGCACCGTAGTTATAACACACATTAAGAAAATCCATGCTGACCCCAAAAACTGACAAAGGTATGGAAAATATGCAATGGCAATATAAGATAAACATTGTTAAACCTGCCAATGGTTCACGAAATATTCAATGTGGAAAAGACAAGGTTATAGATCAATATGATTTAAAAAGAAATGAATTTTTTTCCAATATGAATGCAATATATTTTTACTTTAAATCATTGCAGTCAACAAATATGACTTTAGAGTAATAAGTTATAACCAACGACAATTACAAAAACTGTTTTTGAACACTCTAGACTATATTGCCATCATGCTTTAAAATAATGCTTAGAAGTTATGTACGGATAAAGTATACCTTCTGTAGAGAAAAAGTAATTAAATCCAAAAATAATGTAAACTGGCTAAAGACTATTGCCTTTGCAGCAGCATCCTTCTGTAGCATAAGCGCGATCTCTTCCCTCTGAAAACATCAACCTAAGTAAGTTCCCATCTGATAATTGAGAATAAAAGGATCCATAATTAAGACAACCAACATCATCCAAAGCAACAAAACATATATAATTCCTAAATCATACACTAAGCAGGGATTATGCAACACATTGTTCCAAAAGTGTTTCTATAAAAAGCAATGAGCCACAATTACTTAATAAACATGTACCCAATAGCTAAATAAAGAAAAGAAAAATCTGATTGATTAAACTTTAAGAATATTAGGTGATCTTAAAGAACTCAAGCCTATGGATGAGTTTATTCAATCAACTATATAGTTGTCCAAATATTGTGAAAATAAATACAAACCCCATGGAGGCTGCAGATTCTTGATGGAGGTTGTGAAACAACAGAAAATAACACCTTGGCCACTTGGTCACATATAGTAAGGAGTTAATATTCGCTGATATTTAAGTCAGAAGCATGCCATCTGATATTTAAATTCATATGACCTTTAAGTCTCCCATTTTCTTGTCCACGGGACTGTGGTCTAGCAGCAAACAGTAAGTTGATCACGGTTGGATTAAAACAGAGACTTGAGTTCAACCCCCAAGAGTGGGTGCAGATAAGGCCAGGTGCAAGTCTTGGGTGATCTTGACAACATAGCTACGCCTATTAGCTTTAGCAGGCCTTGACATCCTTGGCTGTTAGCTTTAGCAGGCCTTGACATCCTCTTTCTCTCTTTTGATCACTACAAAGATTCTTAGGGCCTTTCAGTTTCTAGCACTTCTATTTTACCAACACCTCCTCTTATACCCTCTCTTCTAGTTTTTTTTCAGTGTTGCAAATTTTTCTAATTTCTCCTGATATTTTTTATTGCTCTTTAGTTTTTCAGGTTGCCAATTTTTCCATTGTTTCATACTTTTTCAAGTCTAAGTTTCTTTTTGCCAATATTTTCTGATAATTCCTGATGTTTTCCTTGATATTCCCAATAAAATTTATTGCATATCCTCAGCAACATACTCATCAAAATGATATTTCATATTTGCAACATTGTTTTTTTAGCTAGACATATTGTGGTAGTCTCTAGCCTGCTCTGAAATCTTATAGACATTATGCTCTTATCACTGTTTTAGGAGATGCCTTGGCACTCTTACTTTGTACTGACACTGGATGTACATCTTAGTCTGTTTTTCCCACTTTTGTGGTCTTTTGTTGCACATGAATAAAATTATCTTATCATCAGTGTATGCACCTTTGCAGGTTATTACAGAACAACAATATATCAGGTCCGATTCCAGTTGAATTAGGGAAGTTGGAAAACCTTCAAACTATTGACCTTTCAAGGAATCAATTTAGTGGTTGGATATCGAGTTCATTGGGTCAGCTAAAGAACTTAAATTACTTGTAAGTATTATGTGAGCTATATTGGCGGAATTTCAATTTATTACTTTCTTCCTCCAGTTACTTTGTCGGTCAGAGTTAAGGTCAGAGTTAAAGTGATGGATACTTTCTCTATAAGAGGTAGAATTCTTATAGGAAAGTTGGTTATGTTCTGAACTAACCAGGTGACTCAACAACAACAATATTTTTGGACCGTTTCCTGGATCACTGGCAAACCTTTCAGGATTGACTTTATTGTATGTCTCTTTACTTATCAAATCAATTAAAACATGTTCATTTTTATCTATATCATCCATATGGCTTGGGTTCTAAGCACTTCTAATTTGAAATTCTAGGGAATTATCTTACAATAATCTCAGTGGTCCTATACTAAGAATTCTAGCCAAACCGTACAAGTAAGAATTTTGATGAGATAAGTCAGATTTGCCAACTTGTATGTGCTGCCTCTTGTTTAGTCTTTTGTATAACTTTATCAAGTTGAATGATGTGAACTGATGGTTATGAACTTATAATGCTATTGCTGAGTCATGCAGTATGGTAGGAAATCCCTTTCTATGCGAGAGGGTGAATAATTGTCCTGTTGATTCTCACACACCCCCTTCAGTTACTCTCGATACAGATAAAAGTAATCCACTCAACTTAGCTGACTATATGCTGCCTTTTAATGCAGGCTTGACGATTTTTCTTTGCAAACTCATGCAATATGTGTTATTGCATCTAGATACAGTGCCCTCCAGATTGCATAAGAGTCAGAAGGTGGCTATTGCTCTTGGTGTGAGTTTTGGTTGTCTAGCTGTGTTTATACTTTCCATTGGACTTGTCCTTTGGTGGCGGAAGAAACATAATAGCCTTGTATTCTTTTCTGCTAATGGTTTGTTCAATATATCAGAAACAAAGATTGTAGTAGTATTTGTGTCACCAAAAGAGACATATTTGAAGGTATAGAGTGGCTTCTTATACTTTGTAGTGGTTGGGCTTGCAGAACAGCTTGATGCTGAAGTATGTCTGGGGAATCTAAGGAGGTTCTCATTTCGATAGCTCCAAGTTGCCACCAATAATTTTAATGCAAAAATATTTTAGGCCAAGGAGGGTTTGGAATTGTGTAAAAAGGAATCCTAAAAGATGGTACTCTGGTAGCTGTGAAAAGATTGAAAAACACCCGTGCTGCTGGTGGTGAAGTCCAATTTCAGACAGAGGTAGAAATGATCAGCTTGGCTGTGCATAGGAACTTGTTACGGTTATATGGATTTTGCATGACTTGTACAGAGAGACTGTTGGTGTATCCATACATGCCAAATGGAAGTGTGGCCTATCGTCTAAGAGGTAATCCTCAACTATTTCTTACACCTCAGTCAGGTACAATGATTGTAAAATTATTCTGTTAGCTTAAGTATTTTAAAGTTACAATACTTCCTTAAGCCTCCATAAAATGTAAATTCATCAAGGTACAATGTTGCAAGGAGGCCCTGAATCATCTCTACCTTTAATGTAACATATACTACTCAAGTCCAATGGGCTAGTTCCATGACAGGAGGTGCCCAGTTTGAATCTCCCTGGGTGAGGCATGTTAACCCTTTTTCGGCAAGGGGCGATATATCAATCAGATTTGGTTTGTGATCATATCACTGAAATGTGATCCTGAGTTAAAATCTGTGGCTTCCCCATAGATCATTCGTTCAAAGGTCCTTCAAGACTATCAGATGGTCCATATTCCTTGGATGTGCCTAGTCAAAGACAGTGTCAGATTTTCTATGTGTTGCGATATCTCTAAACCCTTGCTGACAATTTAATGTTTTCTTATATGATGAATCCTAAGGAAAGCCTATGGAGGCAAGAGATTATTCATAAGTATATATAACCATTGTCAATGGAAGACAGGATCAGGAAGGATGTTAAGCCTATTCTGTCAAATATATGGAAGGCTATAGTACAGCCATTCCCACTAGTGGGTAACTAGATGGCTTGGAATGTTGGTAACGGAGTTAAAGTAAGCATAGGGGCAGACCCCTGGGTGGGAAGTGGTGAAGAACATATAATCTCTGAGGAGCTTCGTTATCTTGCACAAATTTCTCATTTCAGAAACTATCACCTCGCGGATCAAGTATCAAAATTATCTATTTATTTGCCAACAAGCTAAAGATGCATTAAATCCCAACCTCCCAGGGAAAAGCATTCAGTTATAAAGCCAGAAACCGGATCCAACATCACAGTAAATAAGTTAACCTCAAATACTAAAACTGAACCTCAGAGGACAACAAATATTTACCTGAAAATGTCCCAGCAGCTCGCAACGCCTGATTGAGGGCTCGGAAATCCATCCTTGGCGTCAATACTGCGGTAAACATGCCCGATCAAAGGCCTACCATCCAGGGATCAAATTTTAAGGGTAGGGTTCCATTTCATGAAAAATTGAACATATAAAAATAAATCATTCTTTTCATTTGAAACTGTAAGTGTACAACAAAATTTTATTATTTACTAAAAACAGTGTATTGAAGAAAATGACAATAAGAAGAAATCCCGAGTGATTCAACATTTACATGGAATTAGTGAGGTAACAATGTACTCTCTTGGTCCTTGGAGCATATAGTTTATTGAACTTAGATAAGGGACAATTTTGTTGTGCCAGTGAAATACTCGGTTGTTAGGCCATTGATAAAATAAGGCATTGGAATTTGGAAGGACCTTTGAATCGAGGATTGATTCAACTTGATGGTGGCTCTATTGGTCAAGTGTGATTGGGCCTACCTAAAAGATAAACCTAGAATGTAATACCTAATGCTTTCACAGAGAAACTTTTTTATTAACCCTAAATTTAGAAGTTATTTTTAGAATTGAATCATGTCCTCCCCATATGCTCGAATCAAAGTGATCAAACAAAGGCCCCAATTTTAGGTGGATTATGGATAGTCCCTCCAATGTATATCAAGTTTATACCCCAATTTGAAGTGATCAAACAAAATCCCCAATTTTAGGTAGATTATGGATAGTCCCTCCAATCTATATCGATTTTATCAACCCTATCAAAAAGGTTAAGTATTTATTAGTCCACTATAAGGAAGAACTTTAAATTCTCCAACAAATATCACTACAAGTTGGGTGTCTAGCTTCTACCAAAGTCAATAAGGAAGATGAATAATAAACACATGTTTGGGAGGTTTGTGACAATGAGGATGTTGAAATCATGTTCTTTGCTAGATCATTGCACTCCCAGTCCCTCATTCATGAACGTCTGTCGAGGGATTCCCTTGTTTAGATATATTGGTAGACAATTTGTACTTCTTGTTTCCATTATTAGAAGGATGAAACGAAGGGGTCAGAGTCTACAACATTTACAGTGTTGGTTGTTAAATATTTTATCCTTTCAACTATTTGTTTCATCAAGGAAATTGGAACAATTCAAACACTTATATTCAAATATTGTTCTTTCTTTCAACCTAATGTTTACAATTCACGGAAGATAAATAACATTAACAGATTTGGAACTCAGATACAAGGCTCTTTCTTCTTACTCCTCCGTCCAAACGAAGTTGTGGTCCTAGGCTATGAAAAGTATAGATTATTTTGGTTGTGATTTCATTTAAATACTGGGTTTTTTAAGGTTACATCTATTGAGTATTGGAGACTTAGTCTGGCGGAAATGCAAGAGCATAATACATTACAAATTTCAAACAACGTTTTGGATGGAGAAATTTTAAACCCTTATATTTATAGAACCAAAAGGAACTCCAACAAGAAACACATTTAACTTTTATCCACATATAAAATGTTACACAAGTGTAAAATGCTATACATACCTGTAAATTCACGACAGCCAAGTCGACAGCTTAGCTCTACATAATCTTTTGGAGGAAATAGAAATTAGGGAGACACTGAAGCATAGAATTGGAGAGTTGAGAGTTTGAGTCCCGACCTCCAACTGTCCTATACTCATAAACCCAAAATAGTTTTTTTTTTCACAGACTTCACCAAACTCTTTAAGTTCGGGGAAGCTCATTAATCCAACCTACCCAACGTTCTACCTTTGCTTCTCTTTCTCCTACCTGTGAAAAAGGAGGAACCTTCGAGTTGGCCACCGTAGAAGACAACGAGGAATTAGAGTGTGCAACCAATTCCTTCTACAGAAAGACGATTGGAAGCAACGCCATCTCAATTCCACAATATCCTAACGCTCCTGAGTTGGTTTATCTTGCACGAGGTAGGAAAATGCATGTTTGTGTATTTCACATGATTACAAAAAAATCATTTTATAATTGCTTCTACGTCATAACATAGATATATCTGTGCAGGTGAGGGAAAACTGGGTATTTTTTTCCTAAGGTTTCCAGATACTTTCAGAGATCATTATTCGTTATGAGGGCACTTAGGGCGTAGATCAGAGAGCCCATAGGAGGAAGAAGAAGAAGAAGAAGAATACTCAAGTAAAAAGGTGAGGTGAGTGAGGAGGGGAGACATAATAGCAATATTTGCAGGAGAAACCCACTAGTGCTTTGAATGATGGGAACGAGCCTCTCTAAATCATAGCCATTGTATACATAGGAAACCCTCATAAACAGCTCAAGCACAAGAGTTACCATGTAAGCATCTCGACAAATTAAGTAATGATAATATTCAATTAAGTATATGAAAAATTCATTCGTTTCTTTTAGAGATGACTATATGCATATTGTACAAGAATTCTCTATGGCTGGCCCTCCATTCCAGTTGCCTTTGTCTCTACTACCTAACCCCCTTCCTTTGATGAGACAGGTAGACTAAGCGGCCTAGGTGGACCATGGGAGACTGGGAGTGATGATTCAAATGATTATGACCTCGGTAAATGAATGGAAATTGGATTAAATCCTAGAATACTAGACTAACTAGTATAGGATATGATTCATGAGCACAAACAAAAGGCGGTGTGCTGCTAGCCTGCTACCAAAGATTCATCATCCCAGTCTTGTGGTGGTCATAATAGAAATGTCTAGCACTGGGTGAAACCCTAGTCTGGAAACGTACATACCCATTGGACCAGGTTAGGTTCAAATCTAGAAAAGATTGCTCAATGCATTGTAAATTGCAACTTGTAAGTTGTAACCCAAAAAACAACACAATTAGTTTTTCCTTACATAGCCTTGAAAGTGGAGGGTTATCAAATCAATTCACCATCCTTAGATATGACTCATATGAGTATTTAATTTCACATTATATACTCAAATACTCAAGTGACTTGTAAGTTGTGATATCAAGTGACTCGGTGAACAATAAGATGACAGATGGAAAATCAAGTTGGCAGGTGGCATCATCTCATACCAAGATTTAATGAAGTTGGTGAATCAGTAATGCATGCTAATGCCATTAAGTGCTTTGAAATTGAACATCGAATCGTGAGTCATAGTCCCGACTCACCGACTTGAACTTGGCACTAGGAAGCCTAGTGGCCCACCGTGGTCCATGTCGATTGGGACTGAGATCCTCATCCATGATCCAACTATTCAAGGGAACTTGGGAAGACTCTGAGTCTCAAATCTCCCATATTCCACTGAATCCCTGGATAGGAAAATTTTGTAGCTGCCCTTCTGTTGCAAATTTACCGAGGCTTACTCAATTTCATTATTGAAGTGCTGGGAATGAAACTAATTTTTTTTTGCATGGTAAAATTCCTTGTGGCCTTCTATGACGTTTAAAATGGCCTTTGAAGGGCTCTGAAGGCTTCAAATTTGAAGCTTGCTACCATCTCAAGACTCTTTGGATTCCCCGACCTTCACACTGTAACTTCCTGCATCCGCGTTTGTTATCTATATTTTTCTTTGTGTGTTGTCCTTGTTATCTCGCCTTTTCCTCGTGTGTTTGTTGCAACGTTTATATGCTGATACTTTGGATCAATAGTTTAATTATTTATTTTTATTTTTATGATTGTTATTTTCTTCTCATCAACATTATGACATGTTGAATTTTTGTATCCATGGAAGTGTTCCTTTAGTGATTTTGTGATTTGGTCACTAAAAAGGGGACAAGTTATATGATCCTTGTATTAATAATTAACCAAAAGATGTTCATGAGGCCTATAAGAGGTCGAGGAATCAAAATATTTCCCTAAAACTCGGAGATGGGGTCAAGCCTCTACCTTTATACTGCATATGGATCTAAGACTGGTTTTGGGTCAGCACCCCAGTTTAATTATAATTGGATCAACTGCTACGATGTTTAAAGGAATTGAGCTTGGTGAAGCTACGTTGACTGGTGCAGCTAGTTCGATGGTCACAGATCATAATACTTATACTAAATTTACAAAAGCACCTCAATATGGGACTTGCAAGGACTCTTACATTGAAGGACCAACAACTAGCTATGATGCTTCTAGGTATCAATATGGTACTGGTTCTAGTACCTAATTCATAATTGACGTATAAGGAATGTAATTTTCCTTTGGCACGCACTTAACCAGGTTTGCTTCATTAATGGTGCAGCAGGGATAAAGATGGTCAAGAGAAAATTCATGCAATTGATTTGTTGGATCTCTGAAGATTGAGGTACATGGCACCAATATTACTAATAGAAGGTAGACAATTTACAAAATTTTGACTTTATTGTCAAAATTGCAATTTTCCATGACACAATTAAAAATGACTAACATAAATGACTAATTCATATTCTTCTAGCTAGTCATTTTTTATGTCGTGACTAAATTAGTCACTTATGTTAGTCATTTTTAACTCTGTCACTTATTATCTAGTCATATTTGTTAACTGGTGACTAAATTAGTTGTTAATTTTAGTCGTTTATAATTGGGTCAATCAAAATTGCTCATATTTAGTAGTAAATCACTTGAAAAACCTGTGGTGACTAGAATTTTTAGTCACGTAGTAGCTAATTCCTCATTTTGTACTAGTGATATGCATCCAACAACAATATATTGACAAAGTAAAGAGAAGGGTTGAAACGAGTTCCTAACACCTACATTCTACCAACATAGGAGCACACCAAGACTCATTACTTCTTAATGAAGACCAGCATCTACCACTATGCAGGAATCTCCTAGGAGCACACCAAGTGCATTACGTGTCTCCATGGTCAACCTGTGTTCTACCAACATAGGAGCACAACAAGACTCATTATGTCTCAATGGTGACCTACGTCTACCATTACACGAGAATCACCTAGGCACACACCAAGTTCCTTGTGACCTCTCATCATCTCCAACATGGGAACACATTGTTGATGTATTTGTAACTTTTGAATATATTCTAATGTATATTATCATTGTATGTTGCTGTACCCCCATTGGAGATGTGTTTTCCTCCTATCAAGATGTCATTATTATGTATGGACCTTGAAGTGCAAGCTCTATTGTAAGTCAAGGAAATAGTACCCAATATATTATATTGTAATGTTCTTTCAGAGTCTCTATAGGAGAAGTCGACCCTATTAGGGTAAGAGGCCAACCCCATTCATGTTATATGTCAGTCATTTGAAGGGTATAAATAAGGAGGCACCCTCCCTCATTTATACACACTCACACTCACTCAAGTTCGCATGAGTAGAAAGAGAGACAAGGAGGGGATATAAATAGGTGCAAAAGACTTCTTCTTCTTGGGTTTTTCCATCTTGCAATATTGTCTTAGTGATAGAACTATTCTGAGGAAGTTTGTGAGGTTTTATCCTTTATGGTTTCCCTAGTGAAAATATTTGTGTCTTGTGTATCTTGTCTAGATTATATATCTTGTTGTACTTGTTATTTTTCAAGATAAAGATCCTAATCATATTAATTATATTAGAAAAAGATAACATGGTATCAGAGCCTCTCTGAAAGAAGGCCCTGTGCAGTAAAAATAACTACAGATTCCTAATTCAAGGTTAATATCTCCACGGATCATCAAGAAAACATGGCTAGGATAAATCTCCCTGGAGGGGCACATCTTTTGGTGGAAGTAGAACCAGGTTTGAATATTTTTCATTTTTTACCCTAACTCTAGTGCCATTAGAAACTATGGAATAAAGTTTCAGAGTATTACCACCTTAGTCTTCAAAAAAGGACCTTGCTGAGCATCTCACCTCAAGGAGGCCCATCTTTCTGTTGAAACAAAATTTCCAAATTCCAATTTTGGAGAATTAGGGTTTCTTTGAAAAATCCTAAGTTATCGATCTCTAGAACCAGGTTGGACACCTCAAATTGGTAATATCTAAATCTTTTCTATTTCCATTTTAGGTTTTCATTTGAAAAAATGACTCACCATACTCATCTTGAGGACAATATTAGCGGAGATGATAACTTCCAAGCATGGAAGTACAACATCTCCCTATTCCATGAATAGAATGATTTGGATCAATATATCAGTAAGGAAGTTCTAGAGCCAATGGGATATGAGGCTAAGGATGGGATATGAGGCTAAGGATACTAATAACAAGAACTTGGATAAAGAAAAGAGAATCATTGAATATTCTATTAAGGATCATATCATCCCCTGTGTGTCATCCTTCAAGATGCCAAAGGAAGTATTTTATGGTTTGACAAATATGTTTGAAGGAAAGAACATCAATCGAAATATGACATTGAGGAACCGGTTGAAGAATGTGAGTATACAAAAGTAAAATACTATACATTCCTACTTCACAAGGGTTGCTAAAAGCAAGGAACAACTTGAAGCAGTTGAAGATAATGTAGAAGAAGGAGAGATTGTGATGACTACCTTGGATGGCCTCCCAAGATCATGGGATTCATTCATTCAAGGGAATATTTTTGCAATAAGGAAGCTGATCTCTTTCATCCAGCTTTAAAAATAATGCACACAAGAAGAATCTTGACTCATAACAAGAGAAGAGAAGATGGGAGAAACTGAATATCAAACTCTCATAGCTCATACCAAAATGAACTACAAGAAGAAGGAGAACAACCATCACAACAAGAAGAAGGATATGAAAAAAAAGAAGTTAAGAAAAGATCCTTCCAACAATCGATGCTACACTTATGAGGAAAAAAGACACTTTGCAAGATACTATCCCAAGAACAGGGAATCCTTCAACAAGAAGAAGAGGCATCATGCTCACATCACTGAAGATGATGAACCAACAAACAAAAAATTCAGAAGAGAGAAGGGTGATTCAAATGGAGAGTATGTGCTAATCTCAGCACTCACAGGCACTATCTCATATGGAAACAATGATTGGATTATGGATAGTGGGGCATCTAAATATATGATGAGATATAAAGAATCATTCATCAATATGTTTGAGCATGATTCACCTCACAAGGTGAAACTTGGGGATGGATATCAATATTCCATAGAAGGAAGTGGAGAAGCATCATACAAGATAGACTCTGTAAAATATTTAAAGATGAAGGATGTGTTATATGTTCTAGGGTTGAAGAAGAGAATTCTCTCCATTTCTGCACTAGATGCTAAAGGAATGAGAGTTTCATTTGTTGATGGAAAAGTTATAATGTGGCCTAAAGGAAATACAATCGATGATGCAACAATGATTCAATAGCAAGACAAAGGATTGTACAAACTAAAGGGACAAATTGAACAAGCATTGGTTCATGAGTTAAAAGAACCAAGTGAACTATGGAACCGAAGGCTTGGAAATGTGCATTAAAGAGCACTATCAATTGCAAGCAAAGAAGTCTCTAGAATTTTAGAAATCCAGGAAAAGAATGAAGGCATTTGAAAAGGACGTGCACAAGGAAAGAATGCAAAGAATACATTTCCTAGTAGTGAAAGTAAAGATAAATGAATACCAAAGATAGTGCAATCAGATGTATGTGGGACCATGTATTCCAAATCACTAAGAGGGTATGTGTACTATGTTTCATTTATATATGATTTCTCACATAAGAATTGGATATATTTATTAAAAGATAAAAATGAAGTATTCAGTAAGTTCAAGGAATAAAAATCCCGGGTTAAGAACTACACTGAAAGGAAGATAAATACTTTGCGATCAGATAATGGCAGAGATTTCACCTAAGAATAATTCAAGGAAATTTGCAAAGAGTCTGAGATTAATAGGGAGTTGAGCACTCCATACAATCCTAAGTAGAATGGAATTGCATAATAAAAAAACCAAACCATAAAGGAAGCGGCAAAAACAATGCTACATGACTAGGATATTCCAATGCACCTTTGGGTGGAAGAAACAAGGACATCAATGTATGTATATAACTGTACTCCTCATTGAGAAATTGACAACAAGACTCCTAAAGAGGCTTTATTAGGAGAGAAAATACAAATCATCCATCTCAGAATATTTGGTTCCCCAGTGTACATACATATCCCAAAGGAGAAGAGTTCCAAGCTCGATCCTTGTGGGAGGAAGGGAATATTCATAGGATATAGTGATACATCAAAGGCCTACCGAATATACTTCCCAGTATTCAAGAATATCAACATCAGTAGAGATGTAACCTTTGATGAGGACTTGGCATACTCCAGATCTAGGAGGATACCTATTGAAGAGGTCAAGGAACCTGGGGGAATGAGAGTTTGAGATATGAAAATGGAATTGACAATTCCAGAAGACCATGAAGATCATGACATGGAGAACCATAACATCCTACAGAGACACTTCATGAGAAGGACTCCTACAAGAGGAATCCATCATGGGAATGGAAGCTAATACAATATGCAGAAAGGTATGGTGCTCCAGAAGGTATGCATAGAGAAAGGAAAAAACCAAAACCTTACAACAACTATGTGGCCCTTCTACGTGACATCATTGGAAAGGAACCTTTCGACTATGAAGAGGTTGCAGAAAAGAAAGAATGGAAGGATGCCATGATTGAGAAGTATCATTCAATTATGAATAATGATGTATGGGAGTGTTGGCAGTCAACAACAACCCCTTCATTTTTTCTATTGTGATGAAAAATTGATCAGTTCTCTTCTGTGATTAATATTTTAAAAAATTATAAAAGAGTGCCTTCAGAATATTCGATTCTGAAGGTACTCTCAATTATAGAAGAGTCAAGAGTCGTATTATAAATTTATGAAAACACTTTCATAAATTTGACAAATTAGCAACTGTCAATCTTGTAAATTTTATATATGATCAATTTTATCATTAATTAATTTGTTCGATTATATATATTGATTTAGGAGATTTAAGGTATAGTATGCTAATTAGTTTTTAATGAAGATACATTTTGAATTTGTTTAAAACTTGGTTTTGATAAGATATTTATTATCATAAGTTTTTGAAATCCTTATAACTAAAGGTGATTTATTAATTAAAATATTTTCATTAAAACTAAGGTTCAGATTTCACGTACAACTTAATCTTTTAATATCATATCATTGCTTTGTAAAATTGTACATATATATCACAAAATAGATAGAGTGCAAACGTATGTATATTATTTCAAAATTTTCATTTGTCACATAAATATAATCATAATAGTTTTATGAGCTTTGTATCCTATCACATCTTGTTTTGGGTCATAAGTGATTAGGATTTCATAAAGTATTTAAAACGATATTTCGAAATAAATTACATGTATATATATGGTTTGAGTGTGAATGGTGATTGCTATTTAGTTGTAATTTCAAAAACCCTAGGAACATTATGGATTATTATGACAACTCCACATCATCCCGTTTATGAACACGATTTCCTTCCACATGTAATTCTGGGTTATTATCAATTGATAGTTATGATTAAGGTACATGATTCGTATGGCTAAATTGATAACATCTGTTTACAAGGATCACTGCATAAAGATTGAATTCATATTGGTATGAGGATTTGGTTAACACCTATCAATTTAATTGACAACTGTGGGTTTAATGATGAAATCTTATTAGTAGAATTCAATTCCATAAATGACTAATAGCCATTCCTATTTATGATGTTGTACGAGTCCATCATTCCAGACTGGGTGTTATTAATGTTTCAATTTATAATCCCTGAATTGAATGATTTCTGATATGAAGGATTAGTTAGAGTTTGAAATTTTTACATACTGCTTTCTGAAGAATTCAGTTAGTCATGGCTAGTCTGTCCATTTATCATAGAGAAAAACATTGGCTGTTGTTCTCATCATTTCCAAATTTGGTTAACATGGCCAAAATTGGGGTTCTCATTTCTGTCACTTATGAATCAATTGAGGATTTGACATTTTGCATAATGCCTTTTAATTGGGTGCCTATTCCTTTAATTTTCATGACTTCATTTGTTTCAACCCATAAGCAGAGTTGCAGTGAGGAAACAATGGCTCCTCTCAGCCGATTTGAAATTTCAAGACCTGAGCTGGTTGAAGCCAATGAGAAAGTCGCTCTATTATTCGAAAATATTGGATGGGGTCAGTTTTTCAGATGTTTTAGTGGCCATAACGTAGAGGTTACCAAACAATTTTCTATGAGTTTTAAGGAAAATGTAGCTTAGATTGAGGATTTTAAGTTTATAATTGATGAGGATAAGATTGTACAAGCTACGAAGCTTCCTCAAACCGGAGAACATTGGTTTAAAGGAGGAAAGGTTGATAAGAAGAGATGTCGGTCTTTACTGTTGCCCTTACCTGCCAATGCAAAGTTGAATATTGGGGTTTCAGTTAAATTCTTAAAACTAGAATGGCGACAATTTTACAAAATCCTAGTCAGGTATGTCTCTTGTGATGGCCGACTCTCTCATTTGCATTATTATCACCTACGACTATTGTTAGCATTGAAATGTTCTAAGCTCAATCTTCCCTTTTACTTACTGCAAAGTCTGAAGAAAATGGCACATTCAGTGCAAAGTACCATAGGAAATATTGATAGGATTTGTCTCCACCACGGTCTGATTAAAATTTTAAGCTAGCATTAGCTGTCTCTTAGCTGTAAATCTTGGGATGAGTTTTTGGTTGAAAATAAACTAGGGCCAACGCAGTATTGGCCAAACCCTCCCCCTAAAACTCATAGGAAGCGTAAAGCTCCAGCAAAATCTGAAGTTGATGATAGTCATAAGGCTGAGTTAAGGGATAGTAAGCAACATGAAGCAAATCCACCTATAGGTACTTGTATTAGTAATGATGGAATTATGAAGGTTGATCCTTGTTATGTTGAGACAAACATGGGCCAATCCCTATCTGACAAATGCTTCAGTACACCTACAAAGGTGGATGGTAGATTGACAAAAAATGAAGATGTTGATGTTGTTAATCATGAAAACCCCTCTGAGTTATGTAATCCTAAAAAACTTGGTGATGAATCAATGCGAAAAATTGATCAGTTAGCACAGGTTTGTTGTGACAAAGGGATTTTTGAGCCAAAAGGTCTTGTGTTCGTTCGTACACGAAGAGTCACTAGAAGCATGAATACAATAACTACAGCTTCTATTCTTGCAACCACTTGATAGAATGCTCGGCCAGTTATTATCCATCTTGAGGATGATGTTTCATCTTTGGTTCCGGAAACCACGCATATGGCTGAACCTATTCTCATAGACAATAATCGTGAAAAATCATTGGCCAAAAACATTACTGAGCCAAGTAAGTTTGAAGCAGCCCCATCATGTATGGATTATTATGGTTCTGGACCTGAGCCATATGTAAATTGAACCCAGGTGTTAGAACAATTACACTCACAAAAATTGCCAATTACACACAAAGGAGACTGAATATGGAGCAGAACACTTATCTTTATTAAATAAGTGTACAATAGCCAACCCTATGAATTCATAGGATTCCACAATAAATAATTACATGAGATATTTGAATGCATAAGGATTCCATTCGAATTTGGTCAAAAGCAGGCTTACTAAATCTAAGCAAATCCCCCATAGGTGCATAAAACAGTTTCCAAATCTATCTAGGAGCTCACGAATTGGCAAAATCAATTAGGCAAGATAATAGATGATGGAAGGAAAAATCATACATGCTTTTCATAGGAGAAAATAGTGGAGGATGATGAGGACAAAAAACAAGTTAGCTTCACCTAGTCAAACTTTCCCAATTTCCTTAAAACTCGGAAAAAGCAGGCAATAAAGCAGAAAAAGCAGACATTCACTAGGAAGACCAAGAATAAAGCAGATTTTATTCCAAGTGGTTTCCCAAGTGCTCCATGAATCAAATTTAGCAAGTTTGACCACTTTGGATGTGTGGAGGACAACTTGCATAAGGTGGAATATGGAAACTAGGCAAATAAGACAAAAATTGGATTAATTAATGTCTAAGGTAGCTAACTACGGGTTGATTATTCTAACACCCCCCCTTAAGCCTGACTTATGAGTAAAATATAAGAAAATTATAGGGCCTAGAAACAAGGCTTAGTCACCCTTTACATGCTGCATGTCCATTTAACCAAGGAAAGAGGAAAAAACCCAGTGGGAAAAATCCTCCATTAAACATGGACAGTAAAACAAAATTTGAAAATCTTGTCATCACTCATGCTTCACAGCATGATCAGTAATCCCCAGTAGTGATTTGAGATTGCTGAATTTATTCTCACAAAAAACTTTGGTGAAGATATCTACTACTTGTTTTGAAGATGAACAGAAGAGTAGGTGAATGGTGCCATCATGCACAAGTTGTGTGATGTAGTGCATATGGATATCAATGTGTTTGGTTCTCTGTCTCTGAACTAGATCATTGCATATTTGAATGGTACTCTAATTATCACAATAGATAGTAGTTGATTATTATGATTCGAAGCCACATTCACCAAGTAACCCCTGCAACCATAAACATTGACTTGCTACATTTACAACTCCTCTGTACTCTACTTTTGTAGATGAGAGTACAATGGCACTCTGTTTCTTGATTGACCAGCTGATTGGTCCTTTAGCAAGCATGAACACATATCCCAATGTTTACTTTTGATCTGTGTTGTCACATTCCCAATCACTGTCAGTAAACCCAATCAAATCAAGATCAGATTTAGCTTTGTAGAAGATCCCATGAGTTCTTGTTCCCTGAACAAAGTTAAGGATCCTTTTGGATGCTCTCCAATGGATCTCATGAGGCTGATCCATGTATCTTGAAGCTACACTTACTGCATAATAAAGATCAGATCGAGTATGTGTAAGATACAACAAACATCCAATCAATTTCCTATATAGTGTATTGTTTACCATAGGTGAAGAATCAACTTCTTCAAGCGTAACTCTTGAAAGGAAGGGAGTCTTTCTTGGCTTGCAATCCTTCATGTTGAATTTGTTCAGAAAATCCAAGGCATACTTGGACTGATGTACTTTGATTACTTGTTTGGTTTGAGCGATCTCAAGCCCCAAGAATTGTCTCAATAAGCCCAAATCAGTCATTGAGAATGCATGGTTCATTGCATCCTTCAAGGAATCCATTTCATCCTTTGAGCTTCCTGTAATGAGAAGGTCATCAACATACAAAACAATGATCATTAAAAAACCATGGATCAGCTTCAAATAGACATTTGGATCTGACTTGCATCGAACAAAATTCAGTGATAGCAGAAAGCTATCAATCTTGGCATACCAAGCCATGGGGGCTTGCTTAAGCCCATACAATGACTTCTTTATCCTGCACACAATAGATGGATTAGTAGCAAATCCTTGAGGATACTGCATGTAAATATATTCAATTATATCTCCATTCAGGAAAGCACACTTCACATCCATGTGATGTATCTCCCACTGCTTCGAAGCTGCAATGGCTAAGGCTAGCCTGATGGAGTCCATCTTTGCCATTGGTGCAAAGGTCTCATTGTAGTCTATGCCATGTACCTATGAGTAGAACTTGGCTACCAATCTGGCCTTATATTTAAAAGTTGAACCATCAGCAGCAAATTTGGTTTTGTAAACCCACTTACACTAAACCAGCTTCCTCCCTGGGGGAAGATCAACCGGCTCCCAAGTGTTGTTCTTCTGGAGTGAGCTAAACTATTCTTTCATGGCTATTTTCCATCTTGGATCATGTGATACATATTCATATGTATGTGGGTCTGATTCAACCATTAGATAGCATTTATTTGCAAACATAGGATGTTTCATGCACAGAGCACTCTCAAACTGAGATCTAGTCCTTTTAGGATCATTAGGATTTCCAGCTAGTTCTCCAGCTGCATGAATGGTATTTGCTGACCATTTTGGTCTTGTAGGAATGTTACGATCTGCAATTAAATCATCATTATCAGAAATATCAGAATCAGCAATTTCAGCTATCTCTTCACTTACATCCAGTGGTTCTGGTGGTGAAGAGGATTCTCCAACTTCCACTGCTGCTAGGGGCTCTTCTTGGAACTAAACACTCCTTTCAATGAAGGATTTGTTTGTGCTCAAATTTATCAGCTTGTACCCTTTTGGATATTTAGAGTACCCAACAAATAGACACTCTTGGCTTTGTGGCTACAAAACCTTCCTCTTTTCTGTTGGAATTCTAGCCCAAGCCCTTGAGCCAAAAATCTTGAAATGGGTCACATCTGCCTTGTGCCCACTCCATGCTTCAAAAGGAGTCATACCATCAAGCTGCTTATGAGGCACCCTATTCTGGATATAGGCTGCATATTTTATAGCTTCAGCCCAAAACTTTGGTGGCAAAGTCTTAGCCTCCATCATGCATGTTGCCATCTCTTTCAGTGATCTGTTCTTCCTCTCAGCAACACCATTTTGCTGTGGTGTGTAAGGGATAGAATGCTGCATCTGAATACCTGCATCTGCACAATATTGAATGAACTTAGAATTGACATACTCACCACCATTTTCAGATCTGAGGACCTTGAGTTTCCTCCCATACTGGTTTTCAACCAAAGCCTTAAAAACTTTGAAGAGACCAAAAACTTCAGACTTGTGTTACATGAAGTAAACCCAGCAGTACCTGGAAAAGTCATCTATGAATGTCAATGCATATTTGTCCTGACTCACTGACATATGAGGAAATGGGCTAGTAACATCACTGTGGATCAAATCAAGAGGTGCAGAGGTTCTCTCATGACTAGCTCTCTCAAATTTATGCTCTGGGTGTTTTCGTAAGATGCAACCTTGACAGACTCCTTTGGAAAACTTAATCTTTGGTAACCCTATGACCATTTCCTTTTCAGTAAGATCAGAAATATACTTGTAATTGAGGTGGAAAAATATTTCATGCCAAATATTGCTTTCCTCATTAGCATGAATCAGAAGAGCAGAGGGGTTTGAGTAAGGTAGGAAGTGTGAGAACATGTATACCTTCGAAGTGTGATTTGCAACTCCTTTTGCAATGAATTTACCACTTGAGATCTCTTTGATCTCAACTTCATCAGGGGAGGATATGACATTTTTTGGAGACCCTATGTGGGTCATCTGATACACTGATAAGAGGTTAGAGGCAAGACCTGGAACATACAACACATTGCTGAACTTACCATGGTCAAGATCGATCCTCCCTTTTCCCAAACTTTAAACGAGAGAGTCATCTCCCAGTACTATTAGTAGACCTTTCAACATGTCAAGTGAGGTGAATTCCTCCTTGGTCGAAACCATATGTCTTGAAGCTCCAGAATCAATGATGAAACTAGGTGAGCTTGATGTGCTAGCAACCAATGCATGAACTCTCTCTCTGTCTTTTGAATTTGATCCTCCTTCCCTATTCTTTGAGCTATCAGGAAGGGATATGCCATTCTTCTCCAGGAGTTGGGTCAGTGTGTCAACTTGCTTCTTCATGCAGGAGCTTTCAGGATGATTTCCCTTACTGTAGTATGCGCACTTGCTCATTTCTCCTTTGTTCTTGTTCTTCTGGGGGTTCTTCTTGGAACCTTGAGGCTCCTATAGAGACTTGTTCTTGTCTCTCTTTTGCTTAGGTGGCTTCTTATATTTCTTCTTGCTTTTTGAATCCACCCTCGAATCTCCAGCAACCAGAGCTTGGTCTTTGGAAGGTTTGATGGTGCCCATCATCACCAGTTTATCTTGTTCTTGTGTGAGAGATTCCATGAAATCTGCAAGGCTAGGGATTTTCCAGGATGGAGCTGTCAACTTTGTGGCATAGAAGGTCGATACAAACACTAAATAGTTAGGGCCAAGCTTTGAGAGTATGGACAAGACCATTTTCTCATCCTTCTTTTTGATCCCACATTGTTTTAGTTGCAAAACAAGTGCTTTGAACTTGGAAAAATAGAGTTGCAGGGATTCAAAGCTATTGGAACTTAGGGAGATCAATTGATTTTCAATTTGATGTCCCCTCATCTCATCTGTCTTACCAAAAATCTCAAAAATATTCTCCCATACTTCATTTGGTTATGTTAATCCATCAAGATGGAAAACGAGGTCTCTGGATATGCTCAGACACATGAGACTATATGCCTCATCCCTCATGTTGTGCCATTTAATTTTCTCTGCAGTTGCATTGGGCTCTGCTTCTGTTGCCATAGTCACTCTGTAGAGGCCTTTCTCTCTCAATAGTATCTCCATCTCTACTTTCCATTCAAAGAAGTTAAATGGAGTCAAAATGATCTTCTGAGATTGATCCATAGCTCAGAAATTGTCCCTTCAGTCAGCATAATGCTCACAATCAATGATGTCAAACCTGCAATACAAATTGGAAGGAGAGAAATCAATATACAAAGGCTCTTATACCATGTGTAAATTGAACCCAGGTGTTAGAACAATTACACTCACAAAAATTGCCAATTACACATGCAAATTACACACAAAGGAGACTGAATATGGAGCAGAACACTAATCTGTATTTAATAAGTGTACAATAGCAAACCTTGTGAAGTCATAGGCTTACACAATAAATAATTACATGAGATATTTGAATGCATAAGGATGCCATTCGAATTTGGTCAAAAGTAGGCTTACTAAATCTAAGCAAATCCCCCATAGGTGCATAAAGCAGTTTCCAAATATGTCTAGGAGATCATGAATTGGAAAAATAAATTAGGAAAGTGAATAGATGATGGAAGTACAACTCATACCTTCTTTTCATAGGAGAAAAGAGTGGAGGATGATGAGGAAAAAAAACAAGTTAACTTCACCTAGTCAAACTTTCCCAATTGCCTTAAAACTTGGAAAAAGCAGGCAATAAAGCAGAAAAAGCAGACATGCGCTAGGAAGGCCAGGAATAAAGCATATTTGATTCCAAGTGGTTTCCCAAGTGCTCCATGAATCAAATTTAGCAAGTTTGACCACTTTGGATGTGTGGAGGACAACTTGCATAAGGTGGAATATGGAAACTAGGCAAATAAGACAAAAATTGGATTAATTAATGTCTAAGGTAGCTAACTATGGGTTGATTATTCTAACAAGCCATCATTTATGAGCATTCCATCACCGGATTAAGATGTGAATAATCTTGATTCTTCTCAGTTAGATGATTCATGTTGTGACAAGGAAGAAGAAACCCTCCAATAGGTCCTTGACAGAGTATACGAAACCAAAATCGCAGAATTGAAAAACGAATTAAAAGAATGTCAAGCAAATGCATCCTTAAAAGATAAAGAAAATAAAACATTCAAGGTAGAATTACTAAATTGGGTTAATAAATGGAAGGACATGAACTTGAAGAAGAATCGATACAAAAAAGCCAAAAAATTAATGATAGACACAAACCAGCACTTGCTTGAGCAAGTAGATTGACAAAAGCTAATAATCATCAGGCTCAAAGCTAAACTTTATGAATCCAAAAGAGTAATCAATTTACAAAATAGAACCTAATGTTGTTTCTATTTTGGTTATATGGTTTATCTCTCTTTTGACAGGTAATAAAAGTTTTTAAGAGCATACCGGCAAAATTGTAGATTTTGCAGGCATGCATATAATTTGTTTGTTTTATTGTTATTTGTGTTAAACTGGTTTTAATAAGATTTTTATTTTTGTTTGTACAGGTGTACATGGTATCACTATCCTCAGCAAACACAAGACGTTTCAGATCACAGTTGGCATACGTTGATGCTTTTGGAAAGATTGGAATTTCAAAATGGCCACGAATATGTCAGTTCCCTTGAATTGGGAGATAATACAGGCTAGTCGTTTTATTGACAGTTTTATTCCATAGTAATGTTTGTGACAGGTGTCTTTTTTTTAAGAGATTCAATGCACTTAAATAGGGATAAGACCCCTATGGTATTGATTATAGCACTTATTAGAAACTGAAGTGAAATACTAGTAGTGTTATATAAACTAGTAATTTCGATGTAATAGGGATGGAGTTGAGGAAGAAAACATCATTGAAATATCATTTCAGTACTAGTTTTATCTCTTTACTGGGGTTTTATCTTTGGAGGAGGAGTGTGACTGGAAATTCTCAGATTGGTATCACTGTTCGGTACTATTTTTGAATACTTTTATAATATATTTCAATATATCATCTTCTAGTTATACTATTGATACAGTTATACTTGGTTATGATTGTATTCATTATCTAATATTACACTCTGTCAACATAATATTGCTATTTGAATGAGTATGTTATTATAATTGAATTAATCAGTATTTTTATTGAAAATTTGAAACATAATAATATACATATTTATGTTTGTTTTGATTTCATTTGTATCATGACAATGCTTTCATCATGAACATTATCTTTTATTCAAATATTTAGTGTTGTTTATTAATTGTTAATTAATAAAACACTCCAGAAAAGTTTTTGAATTTTCTGCTATTGTGAATATATAACAGAATGATTTAGTGTGAATGATTTAAGTATTTTTTTTAAATCTTAACCATTTATCTTTCTATTCACTTTAATTATTAATTAATAATTAATATAGTATTTAAATTTCTCTCAGCTGGGATAGAATAATTAGTTAGTTTTCTTTTATTTTTAGTATAGTTTATGTTTAACAGTTGTTAAATACGAGTAGGTTAATTTCGTAATAATAGTGTTTTAAACTGGAATATTTGAAACAAAATCCTCAAAAAATTGAAGACTTTCATTAAGAAAGCAATTTTAGGATAACTTTGATCTTAGAAACTAATTTTAGGAATTATTTAGACAGAAATAAGATTAGGATAAATTTTTACTGAATTTTAATTTCTCCTTAAGAGAAAAATTTAGTTGGTAGCAGGACCATAACCTGCGAGATTTTGCTATCCCAAACACACCGAAAGCTGCTTTAAGCGACTTGTGTGGGCTTAATCTCCTTAGTTGGCCTAGGTCAGAAAAATAGGCCAACAAATGGCGCTAGAAGGAGGGCATGTTAATGATTAATGGAAGGTAGAACTAATGATAAAACTTCAACCAGTCATCAACCTCCAAAAGTCAGCAAATCACCATTTATAGAAATTGTTAGGAGCATCCTTGAACGTGATCATATCACATCCCCATTTAATCCTGAACAAAGTACTCAAACTTTAGAAGAATCACGACATATTCTTACAAGAGCATATGCTAATCAACTCGGTGTAACTCCAATAGATTATGTTCTACCTAGGAAACAAAGACGTAATCCACAATTGAACATAGTTACTCAAGAGTTGGTAGAAGCTAATAGCAATCCACGTTATCAAATTAGAAGTCATCAGAGACAAATTACTCAAACAAATACTACTAGAAGATTAACTGTAGTAGGCAGTTTTGATCAGCCACCTTCTCCTCCAGAATCACCACCTGATAGTCCAAGGTCATCCAATTCAGGGAGTTCTTTAGGTTTTGAGAGAAGCCCTATGGCAGGAAACATACCTGTGGGAGGAGGAGCTAATCCTCCACCTAATCCTCCACCTAATCCACAACTCCCTTGGTTGAGAACAGCTGCTGTAGCTATCCCTGGTGTACAACATCCTTTGCCTAAACACTCAGATAAACTTCTTCCTAAGTTTAACCCAGATGACAAAGAACCTGCAGAGGTGCATGTAGACAAATTCATGTTAGCTATTCAAACCATGAATGTTGAGCATGAAGATGCGGTTTGTCGGTTATTTCCTTTAAGTTTTGAAGGAAGAGCCTCTACTTGGTACTTTTCGTTAGTTCAAGGATCAATTACAAATTGGGGTGAATTTAATAAAGCTTTCTTAGATAAATTCAGGGAGGACAAAACACCAGCTCTTTTATCCCTGGAGTTATCTCGGATTAAAATGGAACCTAAAGAAAGAATTAAATATTTTAACCAGAGGTTTCTTACATTAAAAAATAAAATTTCGGTTGCTTCTCAACCACCCGAGGATATAATTATTGAAAACTATACTTCAGCTTTACCAAAATATCCTGGGATGTTTTTTAAGAGAGCTAGTAAAACAAATTTGTTAGAAACTTTTGAGGAAGCCATTAAAGTCAAGAAGGATTCTATGTCTTATGAACCAGATAGAAGTGGGAAATCTAATACTTTCCCTTGTAGGAAGATCAAAAAACCTAATTCAAAAAAAGATAAAGCATTTGATGTAGAATAGCTGTAGAATGCTATTCAGGAATTAACCAATGAAGTTGTAGGATTAAAGAAAACCAATTCTAAAGCTTCTTCTTCTAGAGGATATTTCAGAAATCAGTTTAGACAAAATCCGAATACAATTAATAAAACAAATACACCGCTTGATATAGCAGTAAATGAAGAAATTTTTAATACTATTCAAGATATTTTATCCTTATCAGAGACTCCCTCAAATCAATAAATAATTGAAAATGAAGAAGAAGAGGAATTAAAAAATGATGAAGAATCAGAAGAACCCCAACAAGTTAACAGTCATTTCTGGGATAGTCTTGTAAAAGAATATGAGAGTAAAAGTCCTCCTACAAGACAACATGCCTACAATACTCGTAGTAGAACATTCGCAAACACTCCTGGAGCTTCGTCGAGTTCTACCCCAAGTAATGATAACAATAATTCACAACCTAATAAATAAACTCAATCTGGCAAACAGACTCAACCAACAAAGATTACTCAGCCCATTCAAAATGCTCCAAAATTGGATTTACAATATGATATGATTGAATATTTAAAGAAGACATGTGCAAACATCAGTATGTATGATCTTCTTCAAATTTACCCACTGTCTCACACTCATGTTATAAATCCTTCCATGAGTTCAATAATTCCTAATGTGAAACAAAATGTTGCTGCAAACAATTCTAATAATGATTTAACATCAACTGATAAAGGAAAATCAATAGCTGACAAAGCCTCGCTAATAGGGAAGAATTCTAAATCAACCATGCCTCCATTCTTACTTACCTTTGATATTTTCAATAGGAATGTTCATAATTGCATGGTTGATTTCCGGAGCATCTTCCAATGCCATGCCTTTATCTGTATGCAAAAGGTTGAATGGAAAATATGTTCCATCAAATTCACAAATAACTCAATTGGATAGGACAAATGTGATGGTTGTAGGAGAGATGAAAGATGTTTTAGTTAGGATTGCTTGTAACCCTTCAGTTTTTCAAAATATAGGTATTGTGGTTGTAGATATTCCTGATGTGTATGGGCTATTTTTAAGCAGAGATTGGTCTCAACAATTGAATAGATTCTTTGCCATGGATTGGTCAACATTATGGTTACCTAAGAATGGAAAGTTAAATCAAATAAATATAAACAGAGAAAGATATATGAAACATACTGTAACAGAATTACATGATCCTAGTGAACCAATTTTATTTTCAGATTCCATTATGGGCAATTACAGATATGAACTAGGATTTGGTAATTTTAAACCTGAAAATTTTGTTTTTTTTTTCTGAAAATAAACAGCAATAAGAAATTATTAATGTGACATCTATTTCTCCTGACTCTTCATTCAAGGAAATTATTAATGATGTAGATAATCCTAATATTGTAAATATTATAGAAAGTAAAGTAGTTGTTAATAGTTCTACTTGGAAATTATATTTCGATGGTGCGAAATCTAAAGAAGGAGCCGGAGCTGGTTGGTTGCTAGTAGACCCTCAGGGAAATAAAACATGTATAGCTTGTAGGCTGGAAATTAATTGTACAAACAATACTGTGGAATATGAAGCTTTAATACAGGGTTTGAAAAAAGCAATTGATTTGGATATCAAAGTGTTAATTGCATACAGAGATTCTAAAATCATCATCAGACAGGTCTATAATTCTATTCACTTCCTTTCCGAACATTTACAGAATTATCAGTGAGAGGTATGGAATCTCATTTCACATTTTGATGCATTTAACATAATTTCAGCTCCAAGAGCTCAAAATCAAGAAGCAGATTTATTAGCGAATGTAGCAGCAAAATTAATCCCATAAGGAAATCTTACACCAGATTTCTTTTCAGTTGAATTGATTTTTAGGCCTTCTATACCAGATAATATTTTTAACTGGCATGTGTTTGATAATGACGTGCAGGTACTGAATTTTCTAATGAATGATGATACCTTTAAAGATTCAGCCATTGATGAAGTTACACATGACGAAAATCTGTGATATTTTTCGGTAATAAATGATTTTTGTTCAGTTGAAAAAGCTTTTGAAAAGGTAAAACTGATCCCTAATTCAGTGTTAAGATTAGAAAAATTCTTTGATCTTCAAGATAAATTTAGATCTGTTCCTAACTGTAAAATGAATAGCTCTCAAATGAAATATGAAAGCATAAATTTAGGAACAGAACTAAATCCTCACTATAAATCTAGGAATAGATTACACTCCCACAGAAAAAAACAACATTCATAAAATTGTTTAAGGAATTTAAGGATGTATTTGTATAGACATATGACGATTTGAAGACCTTCAACACACAAGTCATGCAACACATAATTCCAATGAAACAGGAGTCAAAACATTTTCAACAAAAACTAAGGAAATATCGCCCATCATTAGAACCCACAATTAAGAGGGAACTAAATAAACTGTTAGCTGCCAGGATTATTTTTCCTATCTGACATACTCAGTGGGTAGCCAACCTAGTTCCAGTTAGAAAGAAAAACAGGGATATTAGATTATGTGTGGATTTTAGAAATCTTAATAAGTCTTTCGAAAAGGATAATTACCCAGTTCCTCCCATGGAACAAATTCTTTAAAAGGTTTCTGGGTCTGAGATGCTGTCACTTCTTGATGGTTTCTTAGGATACAACCAAATATTGGTTTCCTGAGATGATCAATTGAAAACATCTTTTAGAACTGCATGGGGAACATATGCCTACCGAAAGATTCCCTTTGGGTCAATCAATGCTGGGGCAACTTTTCAAAGGGCAATGGATATTTCTTTTAGAGGCTTAATTAATCATTTAGTAGTTGTCTATTTAGATGACGTTACTATATATTCTAAATATCGACCTGATCATATTAATCATCTTAGAATGGTATTTGAACGATGTAGAAAATTCGGAGTATCCTTAAATCCTAAGAAAACAATATTTGTTGTCTCAGAAGGTATTTTATTAGGTTGTGTGGTTTCAAAACACGAGATCATGATTGATCCCGAACGAACGCAAGCCATTTCAAAAATAACTTACCCTTATAGCAAGAAATCAATGCAATCATTTCTTGGTAAAATAAATTTTGTTAGGAGATTCATCCCCAGTTTTTTTCTGAAATCATTCGTCCTTTGCAAAAAATGATTAAGAAGGATGCTATTTTTAACTAGGGACAAACTGAAAAAGAGTCATTTCAGAAAATTTTAGAAGCCATTTCAGAAGCTCCTAGTCTTTTAAGCCCAAATTTTAACAAAGATTTCATATTGTATACTTTTGCTTCTAACATCTCATATGCAGCAGTTTTAACCCAACTAAATCAGCAAAATAATGAAGTGCCGATCTCCTTTATGAGTTCAAATTTTAAAGGTGCTAAGCTTAATTACCATGAAGTTGATAAGCAATCTTTTGTTGTTTTTAAAGTTGTCAAACACTTTTGTCCATATTTATTGAAATCTAAAATGAGATTAATAGTTCCTTATCCTTCAGTTATAAATTTGTTAGTGCAAAAATATTTAGGTGAAAAAAGAGCACCATGGAGGAATGTCAGAAAATGCTATTGTTAGAAAATGTCAGGAATGTCAACTTGCTACAGGAAGGGTTAAGAAACCTGCTTTCCCTTTACAACCTGTTTCAGTAGAAATACCTTTTCAGCAATGGGGTATTGATATAGTAGGACCAATAAAACCTCCCTCTTTTAAGCAACACAAGTATATAATAACTACAACTGATTATTTTACTCATTGGACAGAAGCTGCACCATTAAGAGTTGTAAACATCGATCAGGTTATATTATTTTTAGAATCCTTTATCATAACGAGATTCGGTGTTCCAAATTCCCTTGTATTTGATAATGCTTCATACTTTTCATCAATTGAGTTAACTCAATTTGCCTTAGAGAAGGGAATAAGAATTAGGTATTCAGCTAACTACCATCCTCATGGAAATGGTTTAGCTGAATCAACAAACAAAAATTTATTGAAAATTCTCAAAATAACTATTTCAGCTCACCATCATGATTGGCATATAGAATTATTTAATGCCCTTTGGGCGGATAGGGTAACTCCTAAAGCTGAAATAGGTAACTCACCCTTCTTCTTGGTTTATGGAACTAAAGCTATTTTACCAGCGAATTTATTTTTACCTTCATTACAGTTAGCTCAGTCTGTTCAAGATGAAGATTGTCCAGCAATGTAAAAAAGGATCAATACTTTGTTAAAACTCGAGGAAGAAAGATAGAAGTCAAAACAACATTTTATAAAACATCAACAAATTGTGAAGTCTTCGTTTGATCAATCCTCAAGTTCCAATTGAAAATTTTAGGTGGGAGACTTAGTTTTAAAATGGGATAAAGTTCATGAGGGAAAAGGAGATCATACTAAGTTTCAAAAAATTTGGTTAGGTCCCTTTGTTATTGCTGAAAAGACAGGTCCAAGTACCTTTCATTTGCAAACACTAGAAGGTCAGTTCGAAACATTCCCAGTGAATGGGTTGATCCTAAAAAAATATTTATGTTGATATTTTAGACCCTAAAATGTATATAATTATATATACACATGTTTGTTGTTTGTAAGTAATTTTATATTTTTTTTATATTTTGTAGAAATGAAGGATGATGATAAATTCATAATGCTTATGTAACTTTCAAACATCATTCCACTATTGCAACCAGTTCTGATTTTCTTAATCAAATATTAATAGATCATGTGTATTAAATTCTGTCAAATTTCTGTATATATAATCAGTCATTAATGTACAGTTGTTAACTGAAAGTATAGGTGTAAATAAATAAATCTTCTATTTAAAAAAAAAAAAAATTAGTTTGTTCATTAGTTTAAAAATTATGATATTAGATAAAATCTTCAAAATTGGTTCAGAATGATCAAAGTTTCTTAAGTCTATTAAGAACCTATCATTGTTTTATTTATAAATATTACTCAGATTATTCCTCACTCTTTTATTTTTCTTATAATAGTTGGGATAGCTAATTAATGTCTTTTTTCGAAACTCGTACTTTGAAAAACTCTTATGGATCTCCACTATCAGTCTTCTAAGTTACTTACAATCTGAAAATTTTTTAGAATCTGTTCCAGTCAATAAAATGCTAAAATGAGAGATAGAAGGTTAAGGTCATAAGCCGATTTGATTAGAATCATAAATATCACTGGTATGACATTATTAGGAAACTAATAATGGCTCTTGATTAAATAATCAAGAGATAAGGGGTCTCATCATGAGCCAGTTGATTCATTTTCTGGTGATATTAGTGACTGACATTACCATTTGGTCACCATGCTGGGTAATGATCTCTCATTTTATAAAATTAAAATTTCAAATTTAATAAAGAAAACATAATTTTGATTGAAGAATAGGAGGTCTCATCACGAGCTAGTCTAATTATGATCATTAGTGCTGTTTAGGATAACTTCATTTCTGATCACCAGGGTTATGGATTTTGGTTAAATAATCATGAGACAAGAGGTCTCATCACGAGCCGGCTTGCTTATTCTAGATAGTTCTCATGAATGATACTATCACATTGGGATACCATACCTAGATAGTAGTCTTCAGTCAGAATTATTGTTTAAAGAAAACAAAAGAAAATTATTATGTTTATGGAACAGATTCTGGAAATTTTTCGGAAAAGTAAATTTCTATATCCTATACTGATGGTGCAGATTATTTTTTTTACTATGAAGTACTTTGTTTCGATCAGGACATTTCTGAGCTTATCTTTAACAAAATAATTTATTTTAATGGATGGGATATCTCTGAATTGTACTTATGAATATAAATCAGAATAATGGTTTTTATTTAGACAGAGAATTTTTTATTGTTTTTAATAGATTTTAAGATTTTGTTTATATTATTATTTAAAAACTGTATGAGCAGAGATAACTGGTTCGCCCAGGTCATCGCCATTTGTTGGCAGTCAGCAACAACCCCTTCATTTTTTTTATTGTGATGAAAAAATGATTAGTTCTCTTCTATGATTAATTTTAAATTTTTTTATAAAAGAGTGCCTTCATAATCTTCGATTCTGAAGGTACTCTCAATTATAGAAGAGTTAAGAGTCATATTAGAAATTTATGAAAACACTTTCATAAATTTGACAAATTAGCAGCTGTCAATCTTGTAAATTTTATATATGATCAATTTTATCATTAATTAATTCATTCAATTATATATATTGATTTAGGATATTTAAGGTATAGTATGCTAATTAGTTTTTAATGAAGATACATTTTGAATTTGTTTAAAACTTGGTTTTGATAAGATATTTACTATCATAAGTTTTTGAAATCCTTATAACTAAAGGTGATTTATTAATTAAAATATTTTCATTAAACCTAAGGTTCAGATTTCACATACAACTTAATCTTTTAATATCATATCATTGCTTTGTAAAATTGTACATATATATCACAAAAATAGCTAGAGCGCAAATGTATGTATATTATTTCGAAATTTTCATTTGTCACATAAATATAATCATAATAGTTTTATGAGCTTTGTATCCTATCACATCTTGTTTTGGGTCACAAGTGATTAGGATTTCATAAACTATTTAAAACTATATTTCGAAATAAATTACATGTATATATATGGTTTGAGTGTGAATGGTGATTGCTATTTAGTTGTAATTTCAAAAATCCTAGGAACATTATGGATTATTATGACAACTCCACATCATCCTGTTTATGAACACAATTTCCTTCCACGTGTAACTCTGGGTTATTATCAATTGATAGTTATGATTAAGGTACAAGATTCATATGGCTAAATTGATAACACTTGTTGACAAGGATCACTGCATAAAGATTGAATTCGTATTGGTATGAGGATTTGGTTAACACCTATCAATTTAATTGATAGCTGTGGGTTTAATAATGAAATCGTATCAATAGAATTAAATTCCATAAATGACTGATAGCCATTCCAATTCATGATGTTGTATGAGTCCATCATTCCAGACTGGGTGTTATTAATGTTTCAATTTATAATCTATGAATTGAATGATTTCTGATATGAAGGATTAGTTAGAGTTTGAAATTTTTACATACTGCTTTCTGAAGAATTTAGTTAGTCATGGCTAGTCTGTCCATTTATCATAGTGAAAAACACTGGTTGTTGTTCTCATCATTTCCAAATTTGGTTAACATGGCCAAAATTGGGGTTCTCATTTCTGTCATGTATGAATCAATTGAGGATTTGACATTTCGCATAATGCCTTTTACTTGGGTGCCTATTCCTTCGATTTTCACGACTTCATTTGTTTCAACCCATAACCAGAGTTTCAATGAGGAAACAATCGATCCTCTCAGCCGATTTGAAATTTCAGGACCTGAGCTAGTTGAAGCCGACGAGAAAGTTGATCTATTGTTCGAAAATATTGGATGGGGTCAGTTTTTCAGATGTTTTAGTGGCCATAACGCAAAGATTACCAAACGATTTGGTATGAGTTTTAAGGAAAATGTAGCTCATATTGGGGTTTTTAAGTTTATAATTGATGAGGATAAGATTGAAAAATCTATGAAGCTTCCTCAAACCGAAGAACATTGGTTTAAAGGAGGAAAGTTTGATAAGAAGAGATGGCGGTCTTTACTGTTGCCCTTACCTGCCAATGCAAAGTTGAAGATTGGGGTTTTAGTTCAATTCTTAAAACCAGAATGGCAAGCATTTTATGAAATCCTAGTCAGGTATGTCTCTTGTGATGGCCGACTCTCTCATCTGCGACTACTGTTAGCATTGAAAGGTTCTAAGCTCAATCTTCCATTTTACTTACTACAAAGTCTAAAGAAAATGGCACATTCAGTGCAAAGTACGATAGGAAATCCTGATAGGAGTTTGTTCCACCACGGTCTGATTAAAATTTTAATCTAGCATCAACTGTCTCTTAGTTGTAAATCTTGGGATGAGTTTTTGGTTGAAAATAAACTAGGGCCAACGCAGTATTGGCCAAACCCTCCCCCTAAAACTCGTAGGAAGTGTAAAGCTTCAGCAAAATCTGAAGTTGATGATAGTCATAAGGCTAAGTCAAGGGATAGTAAGCAACAGGAATCAAATCCACCTATAGGTACTTGTATTAGTAATGATGTTATTATGAAGGTCGATCCCTGTTATGCTGAGACAAACATGGGCCAATCCCTATCTGACAAATGCTTTAGTACACCTACAAAGGTGGATGGTAGATTGACAAAAAATGAAGATGTTGATGCTGTTAATCATGAAAACCCCTCTGAGTTATGTACTTCTAAAAAACTTGGTGATGAATCCATGTGAAAACTCGAACAGTTAGTTCAGTTTTGTTGTGAATAAGGGGGTTTTGAGCCAAAAGGTATTGTGTTTATTCATACACAAAGAGTCACTAGAAGCATGAATACAATAAATACAGCCTATGTTCCTGCAACCACTCAACAGAATGCTCGACCAGTTATTGTCCATCTTGAGGATGATGTTTCATCTTTGGTTCCCAAAACCACGCATATGAATGAACCTATTCTCAAAGAGAATAATCATGAAAAATTATTGACCAAAAACATTACTGAGCCAGGTAAGTTTGAAGCAGCCCCATCATGTATGGATGCTTGTGGTTCTGGATTTGAGCCATTGTTTATGAGCATCCCATCACCGGATCAAGATGTGAATAATATTGATTCTTCTTAGTCAGATGATTCATGTCGTGAAAAGGAAGAAGAAACCCTCCAATAGGTACTTGACAGAGTATACGAAACCAAAATTGTAGAATTGAAAAACGAATTAAAAGAATGTCAAGCAAACGTAGCCTTAAAAGATGACGAAAATAAAAAATTCAGGGCAGAATTACTAAATTGGGTTAATAGATGGAAGGACATGAACTTGAAGAAGAATCAATACAAGAAATCCAAAAAATCAATGATAGACACAAACCAGCACTTGCTTGAGAAAGTAGATCGACAGAAGCTAATAATCATCAGGCTCAAAACTAAACTTTATGAAGCCAGAAGATTAATCAATTTACAAAATAGAACCTGATGTTGTTTCTATTTTGGTTATATGGTTTATCTCTCTTTTGACAGGTAATAAAAGTTTTTAAGAGCATGCCTGCAATCGTAGATTTTGCAGGCATGCATATAATTTGTTTGTTTTATTGTTATTTTTGTTAAACTGGTTTAAATAGGATTTTTATTTTTGTTTGTACAGGTGTACATGGTATCACTATCCTCAGCAAACACAAGATGTTTCGGATCACAGTTGGCATACGTTGATGCTTCTAGAAAGATTGGAATTTCAAAATGGCCACGAATATGGCAGTTCCCTTGAATCGGGAGATAATACAGGCTAGTCGTTTTATTGACAGTTTTATTCCATAGTAATGTTTGTGACAAGTGTCTTTTTTTTAAGAGATTCGATGCACTTAAATAGGGATAAGACCCCTATGGTATTGATTATAGCACTTATTAGAAACTGAAGTGAAATACTAGTAGTGTTATATAAACTAGTAATTTCGATGTAATAGGGATGGAGTTGAGGAAGAAAACATCATTGAAATATCATTTTAGTACTAGTTTTATCTCTTTATTGGGGTTTTATCTTTGGAGGAGTGTGACTGGAAATTCTCAGACTGGTATCACTGTTCGGTACTATTTTTGAATACTTTTATAATATATTTCAATATATCATCTTTTAGTTATACTATTGATACAATTATACTTGGTTATGATTGTATTCATTATCTAATATTACACTCTGTCAACACAATATTGCTATTTGAATTAGTATGTTATTATAATTGAATTAATCAATATTTTTATTGAAAATTCGAAACATAATAATATACATATTTATGTTTGTTTTGATTTCATTTGTATTATGACAATGCTTTCATCATGAACATTATCTTTTATTCAAATATTTAGTGTTGTTTATTAATTGTTAATTAATAAAACACTCCAAAAAAGTTTAAAGTAGATGTTTATTTTGAATTTTTTACTATTGTGAATATATAACAGAATGATTTAGTGTGAATGATTTAATTATTTTTTTAAAATCTTAACCATTTATCTTTCTGTTCACTTTAATTATTAATTAATAATTAATATACTATTTAAATTTCTCTTAGCTGGGATAGAATAATTAGTTAGTTTTCCTTAATTTTTTGTATAGTTTATGTTTAATAGTTGTTAAATGGGAGTAGGTTAATTTTGTAATAGTAGTCTTTTAAACTAGAATATTTGAAACAAAATCCTCAGAAAATTGAAGACTTTCATTAAGAAAGCAATTTTAGGATAACTTTGATCTTAGAAACTAATTTTAGGAATTATTTAGACAGAAATAAGATTAGGATAAATTTTTACTGAATTTTAATTTCTCCTTAAGAGAAAAATTTAGTTGGTAGCAGGACCATAACCTACGGGATTTTGCTATCCCAAACACATCGGAAGCTGCTGTAAGCGACTTTTGTGGGCTTAATCTCCTTAGTTGGCCTAGGTCAGAAAAACAGGCCAACAAGGAGATAGTTTCAATATCAGAAAGGAAGTCTGTCATGATTTCAAATTGGATCTACAAGATCAAGCACATTGTAGATGGTAGCATTGAGAAACAGAATGAAATATTCGTGGCACGAGGATTCTCACAGAAAGAAGGAATATATGACAAGGAAACATTTTCACGCGTAGAAATGTATACTTCCATTAGATATATACTTGCATTAGCCACAATTATGAGATGGAAGATACACCAGATGGACGTTAAGACAACATTCTTGAACGGTGTAGTCTAGGGGGAAGTGTATGTAGAAGAATCACTGGGATTTGAGACACATGACAGGAAGAATCATGTGTGAAAATTAAACAAGGCCTTGTATGGATTGAAACATTCACCAAGGATATGGTGCATCAGGATGGATAAATTCCCATTGACCTTAGGATTTACTAAGATTAAATGGGATTCCAACCTTTACTTCAAGGTTGAAGGAAAAATGCAAGTGATGCTCTTGCTATTTGTTGATGACATGTTCTTAAAAAGAGAGGATAGACTCATTGAATATGAAAAGAGGATAATTTCTCCTGAGTTTGAGATGAAATAACTAGGGATGATGCACTACTTATTAGGCATGGAGGTGTGGTAGAGTGTAGATGGGATTCTCCTTGGTGAAGGAAAGTATACTATGGATATTCTAAAGAGATTCAGAATGATGGAAGGAAAAGTGATAGCCACATATATCACATCAAACCTGAATCTTCTATGTGATGCTTCATCAGAATTGGTTGATTCCATGATTTATCATCAGATGATTGGTTCATTGATGTACCCGATGAATACGAGACCAAAAATATGCTTTGTTGTGAACACCCGATCCAGTTCCTGACGTATCTGATACATGCTCACTTTGTTTATGCAAAGAATGTATTGAGGTACCTAAAGGGTACAATGGATTATAGGTTCAAGTATGATGCAAATCATAAGATTAACCTACATGGTTATGTTGATTCATATTGGGAAGGTAGCACCACTAATAGGAAGAGCACTTCAGATTGTTGCTTTAGTTTGGTATTTGGCATGATCTTGCAGTTTATCAAGAAGTAGTTTTGCATGGCGCTTAGTACAACTGACACATAGTATGTTGCAGCTTTCTCAACTAGTTATGAGGCAATATGGATGCCAAAGCTACTATCTTATTTGTTTGATTTTATATTAGAAGCAAATTGTATCTTTTGCGACAATTAGAGTTGCATGAAGCTATCAGAGAACCCAGTGTTCCATGACAAGTCCAAGCACATAGATATCAACTTCCACTATATCAATATATGGTGCAAAGAGGGGTAGTGAATCTCCAGTACATGGAAATGGAAGAGAAAATAGTCGATGTATTGACCAAGCCTATATCTAGAAAGAAGTTTGAGTACTTCAAAGAAATACTTAGTGTGATCCAGAATGAGACCCCTCGAAAGAGAGGGTGACGAGATCTAGCAAAGTCAGATCCACAGGTTGTCTTGGTGATGTAATCATTCTTGTGGGTTTTCCTCAAATGTAATTAGTCCCAGGGAAGTTAGAAATTTATCCTTAGATGTAACTAGTCATGGTGTGCTTCTATGCTAGAGATGAAAAGAGACCAGAAGACATTTATGCATGTGACCTCACATGGGAAATGAGATAGGTTGTCTGAGCAAAAAATATCCTAGTGTAGGATGTAGGTTGGTTGGATGTAATCAGTCCTGTAGGTTGTCCTCATATGTAATCAATCATGCTAAATTTCACATGTTATCCTTGGATATAATCAATCATGGTACATATTATCCGAAGTGTAAAATATCCTGGTGTGGTATGTAGGTTGTTTGGATTTAATAAGTCTTATGGACTTTACAGAGTGTAAAAAGGGTCCTGACATGGTAGGCATGTTAATCGGACATAATAATTCTTGGAAGATTGTCCAAACAAAAAATATCCCGGACATAGGTTGTTCGGATGTAATAATTCCTTGAGGTTGACCTGGAACATAAAAGTCTTGGTTTGGTACATAGGTTGTCTAGTCATAATCAATCCTTGTATTGTGTATCACCATGTTGGAGATGATGAGGTCACAAGGCACTTGATGTGCACCTGGACAGTTATCCTATTTTGGTAGAATACAGGTTGACCGTAGAGAGATCTAATGCACCTGGTGTGCTCCTAGGCGATTCTCTCATAGTGGAAGTTGCAGTTTGTCTTAGTGATGTGAAAGGTCCTGGCATACTCCTATGTTGGTAGAAAGAAAGTGATATGTGGGTTATTCTCTATGTGCTCCGTGTGTTTTGTTTTGTTTTATGTAGGAAAAAGAGATGATCTAGATACGACGAGATTGTGGTAAGAGATGTAGGTTATTGTAGTGGTAATGTAAAGAATGGTCTCGGGCTATACCTATGCGATGGATTTCTCATGGATATGATGAAGATCTAGATGAATAATAGGCCTACACCCATCATGAAAAAGGGTTGGCTCTGTAGAAACTTTCAATGACAGATAGTACTATTTGATGATCGACAATATTATGACTATGGCACCAACTATGATGATGACTGGACCATATGTGTTGATGACTGTGGAGAGAGAGAATACTTTCGTAGTTAAGAGGGAGTGTCGATGTATTTGTAACTTCGAAAGATATTATGATGTATATCATCACTGTATGTTGTTGTACCCCCGTCAGAGATGTGTTTACCTCCTTTTGGGATGCTATTACTATGTATGGACCTTAAGGTACAACATCTTTTGTAATTCGTGGCAATATTCCCTAGTATAATATATCGTAATGTGGTTTTAGAGTCTCTCTAGGAGAAATTGGCCTTGTTTGGGTAAGAGGTCATCCTGAGTCATGTTTTTTATTAATTCTTTCACAACAATCTTGGGACAAAGTATAAACTCACAAGTGATTCAATGACAAATTACACATGAAATGATGTTACGGTATTGCAATAGAATGTTGTAGCTCAGTATAATCAGTAAAAGAATGAATAATACAATACAATGTCATGTAGAATGCATGAATTCCAAGCCATTTCAAATTTTCTAGGAGGTAATTTGAACTGCATGGATGAGTGTAGCTTAATTGAATGTCAGCAACTCTAGACACACTTAGTTAACCACTAATCTATCCATAACTAACTCTCAATGAGTCCTAACTGAATCAGAGTGCAATAGACGACTGAGTCTAACTGAATGTAACTTAGACACATGTCATTGCATGCCAATCAGTAGGTGGTAGCGCATCACTAACTCTGATGAAGTTAATTGAAGTGATACTAGTCATCAAAAGTGGTCGGGGGCGCATTCATTCACTCCAGTTCATCCCAATCAGCCCAAAATAGAAAATTGCATGAAGGAAGCACCTTTACAAATTAGCTTAACTTATTGTTAGGTGAAACAACAATTAGTTAGCTATTACGTGCACTTATGACACTCGTTTCACCCCAGAATTGCTCCCTGATTGAAGGAATGCATGGGTGTGCTCATGTTGATGTCATAGTGTTCTCATCTAATGTCAATTAAGTCAATTAAACTTAGGACAGTGGGTAATTAGGCAAAATTTGACCAAATAAGTGTGTATGTTGGGTAAATGACTTCAGCATCCCCCCTTAAGCTATACTTAGGAGGAGTAAAAATAAAATGCATGAAATTCTAGGGCCGTAGCAACAAAGGCCATAGGTCACCCTGTAAAAAACTGTAACTCTAACAATGCTAAAAAATAAAAGCTAAGTGAGGAAAGAGGGAAAAACCAGTGGGACCCCCCCCCCCCTAAGATGAACACTAAAGAAGTAATATGATCACCATGATGAACTCACCCCCAACAGTGAACGAAGGTAAGTGGAATTTTTCTCTGCAAATCTCTTGGTGAAGATATCTGCAATCTGCTCATCTGTAGGGTAGTATTGCAGAACAATGGTCCTATCATGCACCTACTCCCTGATGTAGTGCATGTGTATCACAACATGTTTGGTCCTCTTCCTGGTAATTGGATATGTGGAGATATTAATAGAACTTTGATTGTCACAAAATATGACTGTGGACAAAGTACTACCAATCTCAAACTCTAAAAGTATTCCTTGCAACCAAACAACTTGGATACAAGCATTCACTGCTCCCCTATACTCAACCTCAACTTAAGACAATGCAATGGAACCCTACTTTTTGCTAGACCAGAAAATGGGGCCACCACCAAACATAAATACATAGTCAAAACAGGACTTCTGATTTATGGAATCCCCTGCCCAATCTGAATGTGTATATCCAACCAACTCTAGCTCCAAATCTGCAGCATAGTGAATGTCGTAGGATCTCGTGTTGTGAATGTACTGAAGAATCCTCTTGGTTGCCTTCCAATGTAGGTCACGAGGGTTCTGCATGTATCTTGATACAACATTCACATCATAACATATATCAGGTCGTGAATGAGTCAAGTAAATAAAGCTACCAATCACCTAGCGGTAGATAGTGAAATCCATGGGTGGAGTGCTTTTTCCCTCTTCAAGGTTGATCCTTGAGAGGAAAGGAAATGGGGAAGCCTTACATTCAGCCATGTTAAACTTAATTAACATGTCTGATATGTATTTATACTGAGTTACCATTATACCATAAAAGTATTCGGATATTTCAATCCCCGAAAATTGCTTCAAGAGCCCCAAATCGCTCATCTCATATTCATCATGAAGAGTAGCTTTTATGAAAGAAATGGAATCAAGTGTGCTTCCTGTAATAAAAATATCATCAACATATAAAAAAATGATAAGTAAATTACCATCATAATGTTGTAGATACTGTAATGTCCCAAATTTTTCATTGGGTCACAATGGCCAAATCATATTTTCCATATTCATGAAAGTTGTCAAATGGATGCTAAAAGTCAAATAATTGTCAAGGAGGAAAATCACTAGTTTCCTAGGTTGGGGGTGGAAGCTTTAAGATTTGGAATAAGCGAGATAATAAATGATGTTTAGAAACTAGAAGAGGATAAATATTTAATAATGTATCTTATTAAATAAATACAATAGAAAATTGAACTGGCTATGGAGAATGGAGACACATAGAGACTATGGGGCCCACTCAAGCTAGAATTCCTATGTTAAATGGCATCCTCCTCTTGTACTTTCAAGTATATGGGAAGCCTAATGTTTTGGGATGGATTATGAGGTTAATATACTTTTCCATATACTTCATAGGTCTAATTTGCGATGAATTGTAACTTACATGGGAGAGTAAGAGCCAAATGGGAGTTTCACTACAACAAAAACGGGATTTAGTGTCGAATTTAGCACCAGATTTTAGTGTAATTTTTCCCAATTATGGTGAACAATTGAGCGCTAAACCTGGAGCCATTGTACATTTTCGTAAAACACCGTCTATTGCATCTTTTTTTGTGTCCTTTTTAACATCCATTTTTGCGCCCAATTTTTTACATCTTTTGTTACGCCTTTAATTGCGCCCAATTTTGCAACTTCTATTGCATCTTTTTTTGTGTCTTTTGTTACATCCTTGTCTGCACCCAATTTCATGCTCAGTTTTCCATCCAACATTGCATCTTATTTTGCTCCTAGTTTTTCATCAAGTCTTGTACCCAATTTTGCACCATGTTTTGCATAAAATTATGTGTCCAATTATGCATCTAATGTTTCATCTAGGTTTGCATCCAATTTTCAGCCCAATATTGCATCTAGTTTTGCATCCAATTTTACTTATAATATTGCATCCCCATTTGCATCTAATTTTGTATCTTGTTTTATGTCTTTTTTTGTATCCATGTTTGTGCCTAATGTTTCATCTCATTTTAGGTTGTATTTTGCCTCTAGGTTTGCACCTAGTATTGCATCCTGGTTGATGTCTTTTTTTGCATCTATGTTTGAGCCCAATGTTGCACCCCATGTTGCACCTAGTTTTGCACCCATGTTTGTATCTAATATTGCATCTAGTTTTGTGTCCAATTTTTCATCCAATCTTGCATTCAATATTACTTATAGTTTTACATCCAATGTTTTGTTCCATCTTGCATCCGATATTGTGTCTCGTCTTAAGTTTTTGTTTGCGCCAAGTGTTGCTTCCAGTTTTGCACCTAGTGTTATGCCTAGTTTTATGTCCATCGATATGCCATATTTTGTGCTCAATTTAATTTCCTATTTTATGTCTAGTTAGGAGTCCACTTTTGCATCTAATGTTGCGTCTAGTTTTGGACCTAGTATTGCATCTAGTTTTGAGTCATTAATTGTGTCTAGTGTTGAGTCTCTTTTTGCATCCAATTTTGCATTTAGTGTGAAATCCATTTTTGTGTTTACATTTGTGTCTAACATAAGGTCAACTTTTGCATCCAATTTTGTGTTTGGTGTGACGTCCAATTTTACATCATGTTTTGCATTTAGTGATGCATCTAATATTATCCATATTGCATGAATACATTTTTTACCTTTAGAAATACATTGCAATATCATTAGGGCATGGAGGAATCGAACCACCAACTTCCTGCTTGTAAAGCAAGCACTCTTCCAATGAGCTAACACCCTTTAAGAATTGGGAAGGGGAACAATATTAACAACAAAATATCCTAAACAATTACGCAATCTATTAAAGTGGTCTGCAAAAGGGTATTAAACAACAACATAATGTATTGATGCATACCTAATAACCTAAACTTTATATGGACAAAGAATAATGGATGTGTTTAAGAAATAGTTGTAGAATCCAATTGAGGATGTGTGTTTCTATATAAATGTTGTTATTCATTGATGATGTGATTTTGTTCAGCAATAGGATGGTAAGAGAAGAACTCTTGAATGGTTACTAAAATAAGATGCCTACTATGTGCATCATATATGATATAATGAATATTTTAACAATGAACACCAACAAAGACAATTTATATTATGTGCATTATTTATAATCTCAAAATTAGTAAGATGTCAATTGGGAAAATCATCATATCAGTTTCCATAATTGATAAGGACACAAGGAGGTAGATGAAGTTGATGGGTTTCTCATCTTACTAATGATTGTTCCATCAAGAGATTCTGAAGGGGCATTCCATCACTTCATCAAGTTATTAATTATTGTCAATTTATTCTATAATAGAAACCACATGAAACAAGAAGAGTGCACTTAGGATGCCAGATTATCAACATTTACCAATATTAACTCTGCCTATAAAAGTTCTACTCACAGTGTTATATTGTATTTAGTTTTCACTAGCCTGTGACCCCATTTTCCTCACAACTCTATCTTTAACATTAGTTACTTTGCATATATAGCATTTTAATAATGGTGTAAATTTTTGGAAGGATGCACTAGCATACTCATGAAACTCAAACTCATTGCTACCCTTCCATTTCAACATTTCCTATAATTTATGGTTGTGCAGACTTCAACCTTTGTTTCATTTTCATTTATAAACTACAAGCATGACACATCTCATCCATTCTAGGAGTTAGACTGCACCTTGTTTCTCTCAGTACGAAAACGACAAAAAAAAATAGTTCATTCTTTCTATTACTCACGTTTTCTTTTCAGACACCCCACCCCACCTACTTTAATTGTTGTTGGAAGCTATTACTAAAAGTATCAAATTCCTAAACCATATGTTGGCATTCTCCTTTATCCTTCTTTTTCTATCATTTGACTTGAATTTTTAACATTACCATTAATAATTTCAAGATGTTTGAGTGATTCCAGCCTCATTGAAATTAATATGAAGAAAGTAGAAATACATATCCCATTCATAATTTAGCAAACCAGATAAAACCCACAAAATGTCATACCTTTTCCCATGTTAACAGGAGTTGATTTCATAGCTCCTTGTGCAAAATTTAGAAGAGCTTACAAATACCAAAACAAACTCTTAAATAGTACCATTGACAATTTCTCAATAATTAGGGGCCATCAATATAATTTATTTCTTTCTTTGGCATATACTATTTGACATGCATAGCCAATATTTTGCATCCGAATAGTGAATGGTTCTCTTGGAAAAACCCTAGTAAGATCACAAATCATGACATCCAGATCTACCACATTCTATCGAGATGCCTTTCTATTCTAAAACCTTGCTTAGAAGACACTTCCGGAAGGAAAAATTACTTGGAAAAATATAAACATAACCCTTTCAGCTTATCACACATAAACTTTAATGCACCATAATCTGAAATAACAATATAGTTGTTTTTCTTTAACACAATATGGTCTAAGATGTCATATATCATTGAAATTTTGAAATAACGTTGTTCACAATGAGCACATTACTATAGTTAAACATTATTTGTGTTATTTTTTCAACATTAAGCTAGCATTATTAGGATCTTTAACTGAGAGGATAACAAGTACAACAATCAAACACAAGAGACAATGAACACAGTGTTTTTCCTTGGGGAAATCATAAAGGAGAAAACCCCGCAACTTTCTCAGAGATAGAATCAACACCAAAACAGTAAAAGCCCCAAAACAGTAAGTGATCTCCCAACAACAGTAATCTTCTTCTTGACTAGCCCCAGTGACTTCTCCTTCCTCAAATATGCGCTACAATTGAGTGTGGATGAGTTGTATGATAAATAGAGACTCCATTTCTCTATTTATACTAATCTCGACATGACTAAAACCCTACTAGGTCTGACCTCTACTAGGAGAGTCTAATAACCCTAGTGCCCCAGAACTGTGGGGACTTTAACCCTTAGACAATTGGAGGGTTACTCACTATGACTTGACATGACTTGTTTACATAATTGATCCTCCTGATCGGAACATCGGGGCATGAAAATATGAATCAATTACATTATAGATACATCCCAAAATAAACATCGGGTTACAATACATAAGATACATAGATGAATACATTCCGAAGTTACAAATACATTAACACTCCCTCTTAACTAGGAAGGTATTCTTTCGACACAATTTTCAACACTGGTCTTCTTCTCTATATCAACTAGATCATCTCGTTATCTGCATCTCGGGTCTTCTGAGTCTTCAAGCCATCTTCATCTTCAATTCATCGGATCTTGATCATCTCTCAATCTGGATCATCATGGGATATCATCACTGGATCTGGATCATCTCTCGATCTAGATCATCACTGGCTATCATCACTGGATCTGGATCATCACTCGATCTGGATCATCACTTGATCTGGATCATCACTGGCTATCATCATTGGATCTCGATCATCACTCGATCTAGATCATCACTGTTGGATCATCATCACTGGTCCTTGATCATCACTCGATCTGTATCATCCCTGGTACTATCTCATGATTCTTCTCATCATAGGAATTTCTACATAGCCAACCCTTTTTCATGCTGGTTGTAGGCCTAGCCTCCATGTAGGTATTTCTTCAGCGCTTATATCTGACACTAATTCAGAATGGACCACCCAACACTTACATCTGAACTACTCGTCAGAAAGGCACGCCCAACACTCACATTTGATCATGTAGAAACCAATCCTATAATCATATCAGAAAGGCCCAGCACTCACATTCACCAGCATGATAGGAACTCAAACTACTATCATCTGTGAAATGGCTCAGCGCTTACAACCACCAGCATGATAGGAACCCAAACTACTATCATCTGTGGAAAGGCACATCACTCACATCCACCAGCATGGTACGAACTCAAACTACTACCATCTATGGAAAGGCTCAGCACTTACAATCACCAGCATGGTAGGAACTCAAACTACTACCATCTATGAAAAGGCACAACACTTATAATCACCAGCATGATAGGAACCCAAACTACTATCATCTGTGAAAAGGCTCAGCACTTACAACCACCAGCATCATAGTAACCCAAACTACTATCATCTTTGGAAAGGCCACTACACTTACATCTGAGTACATGGGGACACATCCCTCAGTCACATCAGAAAGGCTCTCATTCCTAGACTGAGGTTCCCTGGTACCTCACCAGGTAGCTCCATTCAAAGAATGGCGGTAGCCCTTATATCTGACACTAAGTCAGAATGGCTTAACACTCATATCTGACATGGGAGGAACCTAATCCTTTAGCCATGACAGAATGGATTCAGCCCTTACATCTGATCAAGAGGGAACACATCCCTCTGTCACATCAGAATGGCCATGCACTCATATCTGATCATGTGAGAAAAAATCTCACGGTCATATCAGAATGGCCCTCAGTCATAAACTGAGTTTTCCTGGTACCTCACCAGGAAGCTCCATTCCAAGAATGGCAATATCCCTTATATCTGATCATGTAGGAACCAATCCTATAGTCATATCAGAATGGCTTAGCACTCACATCTGACATGGAAGGAACCAATCCTCTCACCATGACAGAATGGCTCAGCCCTTATATCTGACCTGCTCGTCAGAATGGCTATGGATCTCAGCACTCATATCTGTCATGGAAGGAACCAATCCTCTCACCATGACAGAATGGCTTAGCCCTTACATCTGACCATGGAAGGAACCAATCCTCTCACCATGTCAGAATGGCTATGGAACTCATCACTTTCCCTTGGAGGAAACCTCGATCTGGGGAACACCAAGATTCTCCCTGAAGTACTCAAACTTCACTCTAGCCAATGGCTTCGTCAATACATCAGCTATCTGTTTCTCCATCACAACATACTAGAGCTTCACTGCTCTCCTCTGCACCATATCCCTAATATAGTGATACTTGATCTCGATGTGCTTTGACTTGTCATGGAACACTAGATTCTCTGACAACTTTACGCAACTCTGGTTGTCACAATGTATACAAGTAGCATCCAACTGGAGATCAAATACATCAGACAGTAGCTTTCGTAGCCATACTGCCTCACAACTAGCTGAAAAAGCTGCAACATACTCTACTTCAGCTGTACTCAGTGCCACATAGGATTGCTTCCTGCTAAACCAAGATATCACACCTGATCCCATACTGAAGCAACACCCTGAAGTGATCTTCCTATCAATGGCACTGCCTACCCAATCTGAATCAACATAACCCTCCAGGTTAATCTTTTGATTCACATCGCACTTGAGCTCATAATCAACTGTACCCTTCAGGTATCATAGAATATTATTTGCAGCAATCAAGTGAACAATTCTTGTATATGTCAAGAACTGGCTCAAGGTGTTCACAGCAAAGCAAATGTTTGGTCTTGTGTTCGTCAGGTACATCAATGACCCAATCATCTGACGATACATAGTAGCATCAACCGACTCTAATGAAGCATCACTCAATAGATTCAGGTTTGATGCCATAGGTGTGGTCATAGCCTTGCAGTCCATCATCCCAAACCTCTTCAGGATCTCTACTGCATACTTCCCTTATCCAAGGAAGATTCCATCTGCACTCTACCATACCTCCATACCTAGAAAGTAATGCATCATCACCAAGTCATTCATTTTGAACTCAGTAGCAATATTTCTCTTCGTATCAATAATCAACCCATATGTACCTGTCACAAATAGATCATCTAAATATAGTATAAGCATCACTGGGTTTCCATCTTCAACCTTGTAGTAGAGGTTGGAATCTGCTTTACTCTTGGTAAAGCCCAAACTGGATAGAAAGCTGTCAATTCTGTCGTACCAGGTCCTGGGTGCTTGTTTCAAACCATACAGGGATTTGTTCAATCTGCATACATGAGACTCTCTGTCATGTGTCTCAAAACTGAGTGGTTGTTCTACATACACTTCCTCTTCCACTACACCATTCAAGAAAGCGGTCTTGACATCCATCTGGTATATCTTCCATTTCATCACTAAAGTACTGATCTGATGGAAGTGTATCTAGCTACAGGTGCAAATGTTTCTTCATAGTCTATTCCTTCTTTTTGAGAGAAACCCCGAGCCACAAATCTTTCCTTATACTTTTAAATGCTACCGTCTGTAGCATGCTTGATCTTATAGATCCATTTGGAAGTTACAACTGAATTCCCTTCTGGTCTTGGGACAACATCCCAAACATCATTCTTCATGATTGATTGGTATTATTTGATCATAGCATCCTTCCATTCTTTCTGTTCTGCTGCTTCTTCATAACTGGAAGGTTCTTTATCAATGAAATCACATAATAAAGCTACATACCTGGAACATGATCTGGTCCTTTTTCTTTCTCTATGATTTTCTTCTGGAGCCCCATATCTTTCCACACCTTGGATAAGTTCTCGTACCTAAGCAGGTTTCCTCTTATGAGGATTCTTCTCCAGAGGTGGATCTATAGGTATTTGTGTTTCTTCAACTTCTTGATCTTCTTCTTGAGCTTCTTCATTCATGGTTGTATCATGAATTCTAGGTGCTTATGTTTCTGCTTCTTCTAGTTCTTCAGCAGGTATCTTTCTGGATTTGTTGTAAGCTATGTCTTCATCAAATGTCACATCCCTGTTGATGTCAATATTCTTGTATCCTGGGAAATAGGTTTTGTAAGCCTTCGAGCTTTCAGAGTATCCCACGAATATACCCTTCTTTCCTGAAGGATCTAATTTTGTCTTTTTCTCCTTTGGGATGTGTATGTACATAGGACAACCAAATATTCTGAGATGGCTGACTTCTGGTTTCTTGCTGGAGAAGACTTCTTTAGGAGTCTTGTTCTCGAGTACTCTATGTGGAGTACGGTTTTGTACATACACCACTATTTTGGCAGCTTCCACCCAAATATTCATAGGAAGGTCTTGTTCATGGAGCATTGCTTTTGTAGCTTCCATGATAGTTCTATTCTTCCTTTCTACAACCCCATTCTGTTTTGGATTATAAGGAGTGGACAACTCCCTCTAAATCCCTGAGTCTTTGCATAGTCTCTTGAATTCATTTGAAGTGAATTCTCTGCCATTATCTAATAGAAAAGTCTTGATCTTATTTTCAGTATGGTTCTCGATCAGGACTTTGAATTCCTTGAATTTGTTGAATACTTCATCTTTGTTCTTCATGAAGTAAACCCATGTCTTCCTAGAAAAATCATCAATAAAAGAAACATAATATGCATACCCGCTTAGTGATCTGGATGACATAGGACCGCATACATCAGAGTGGATGATTTCCAAGATTCCTTTTACTTTTCTTTCGCTACTTGGAAATGTCTTCTTTGTGTTCTTTCCCTTCGCACATCCTTTGCAGACCCCATCATGTTTTGCTTGAATTTCTGGAAGACCTTCAACAACTTTACTTGCAATAGGTAGTGCTCTATAATGCATATGTGCAAGCCTTCTGTGCCAAAGTTCACTTACCTCTACTGTATCATGGACCATTGCTTGTTTTGGATGGCCTTTCAATTTGTACAGTCCTCCTTCTTGTTCTCCAATCACTACCGCATCATCGATAGTCTTTCCTCTAGCCCACATAATGACTTGACCATCTATGAATGCCACCTGCATTCCTTTTGCATCCAATACTGATATGGAAAGGAGGTTCTTCTTGAGTCCCAGTACAAACAATAATTCCTTCATTGTTAGAGACTTACCAGAGTCTAATTTATATGAATATTCCCCACTACCTTTTATTGGATATTGGTAGTCATCTCCTAGCTTCACCTTGTGAGGTGATTCATGTTATGATAGTTTTACAAAGGATTCCTTGAATCTAGTCATATGTTTGGAAGCCCCACTGTCTATAATCCAATCATCACTACCATGAGTAATGTTACCTGTGAGAGCGGAAATCAAAACATATTCATCCTCGCTTGAAGAATCTTCACTTTCATATCTGGGTCTCTTCCTGGCTGGTTCATCATCCTCTGTAGCATGAGCATGATGTATTCTTTTGTTCCCCTCCTTCTTATGAGAATGATTCTTGCTCTTAGGACAGTCTCTTACAAAGTGTCCTTTTTCATCACATGTATAACATCTCAATCTAGATAGGTCCTTTCTATTGTGAGAGTTCTTACCTTTGGAGGAATGAGGATTTCTTCTTCCCTTCTTGGAGTGAACTGTGAGGGCTTGATCTTCACTTCCCATATTCTCTTCTCGGGCTGCTATCCAAGCTTCTTCTTGAGAGCGTTCTTCCCATAGTCTGCTGAATTTGACTAACTTCTTTCTAGCACAGATTCCTTGAATGAAAGCATCCCATGACCTAGGGAGGCCATTTAAAGTAGTCATTACAATCTCTGCATTTTCCACTTCTTCATCAATAGCTTCTAATTTTTCCTTAATCTAAGAAACCCTTGTGAAATAAGACTGGATAGTTTTTCCATTCTAAATCTTCACATTCTTCAGTTGATTCCTCAAAGTCATCTTCTGGTTTATGTTCTTTCCTTCAAACAACTTGGTTAGGGCATCAAACATGGCTTTAGGTGTCTTAAGAGAGGACACCTATGGGATAAGGTGATCCTTGATATAATCAGCAATGATCCTCTTTGACATAACCATCTTCTTCTTATGTAATGCCTTTGCCTCATCTCCCTCTGGAACTGGAACCTCCTCATGAATGTGGGAGTCTAATTCATTCTCTTCTAGGACCAGGGAGATCCTATAATTCCAAGCTCAGAAGTTATCAGCTCCCTCAAGATTTTCATCAAGCTTGGTATGATGAGACATCTTTAAAATGAGAATCTCAAATTGAAATACAAGAGATCTTAGATCTTACCAGGTCAAAATGTCAGATCTGAGACTTGAGCAAAAATCCTGCAGAGCTGGTTCAGGAGCAAATTAGGGTTTTTCTTTTTCGGAGTTCTGCTTACCCAAATGCCTTGAAATTTGTCCCTAAATTTGATTTTTGGGAGGAGATCAATCCAGGCCCGGGCTCACTGAAAAATTCCTCTTTTGTAAAAAAGCCCTAATTTTCGACAGTAGTGATAGGTCAAAAACTAAAAAACCTCAGAATTGGATTCTGTTTCGGCATAAAGATGCGCCCTAAGGAGGAGAGTTGTTCCACCTTACTTTTGCTGAAAATATATGGAGGAAAATCCACAAATTAGGAATCCCTAGATCCCACAGATGCAAAGTGTCTTCTTCTCAGGTTAGCTCTGATACCATGTTAGTTTTTCAACATTAAGCTAGCATGATTAGGATCTTTAACTGAGAGAATAACAAGTACTGCAATCAAACACAAGAGACAATGAACACAGTGTTTTTCCTCGGGGAAACCATAAAGGAGAAAACCCCACAACTTCCTCAGAGATAGAATCAGCAACAAAACAGTAAAGGCCCCAAAATAGTAAGTGATCTCCCAACAACAGTAATCTTCTCCTTGACTAGCCCCAGTGACTTCTCCTTCCTCAACTATGCACTACACTTGAGTGTGGATGAGTTGTATGATAAATAGAGACTCCAGTTCTCTATTTATACTAATCCCGACATGACTAAAACCCTACTAGGGCCGACCTCTACCAGGAGAGTCTAATAACCCTAGTTCCCCGGAACTACGGGGACTTTAACCCTTAGACAATTGGAGGGTTACTCACTATGACTTGAGATGACTTGTTTACATAATTGATCGTCCCGATCGGAACATCAGGGCATGACAATATGACTCAATTACATTATAGATACATCCCGGAATAAACATCGGGTTACAATACATAAGATACATAGATGAATACATTCCGAAGTTACAAATACATCAACGATTTGACACAAATAAAGTATTGACTTTTGGTTTTTCGAAACCAACATAATGCCCCTTGTATTTTATTACTTTCCTTGTGAAAGAGATTATTCTAGTATTGTGATATCTATAGAAGTATTTAGCATAACTATGATACATATGAGTAATTTCCTCATATTTGATTACACATTACACATGTTCATTCCAATTACACCACTGTGATTACTTAACCATAATAATCGGTATATGATTGATATGGATCTGCTTAGCTTCATTGATACCGATCTACCTATACTAATAAGATAGTGGTATAGTTAAAGCACGTCATGTATTGTATTAAGTGTAATATCACATATTATAAACAAGTGGTTAAGCTAATATTATACTTCTTATTTCACTAATCAAGCTTTATGTGCTAGAATTGATCCCATGCATATGAGTTACTTACACTATCATAACAAGCATTGATTGATACGTATAACATATGAGTTTCTAATATCAATTATTATGGAAAAAATTGATCATGTTCATTAACTTGCAAGCACCTATATTATGGGAATAGAGTCGTATAACATAAACCAATAAGAATAGCCCACAAAAGTAATCATGAAAGTAAGAACGTATGGTATTCCTTATCATTAATTATGATGATAAAACAGGATAACCTGAAAAAAATTGATCATGTTCATTAACTTGCAAGCACCTATATTATAGGAATAGAGTAGTATCACATAAACCAATAGAATATCCCACAAAAGTAATCATGAAAGCAAGAACATATGGTATTCCGTATTCTTAATTATGATGATAAAGCATGATAACCTGATCATTAAGTAAAGATCAGAATGTGTAATTATGATATATCCCTAATCAATACTATCACTACATGTTCCTACTTCTAACTATGACTATGATCCTAACTTTATCGTGTTGATACATATGCTCATATTCCTTGTAATCACCTTTCCTTCAGCTACATGTATTTGAATATTCAATAGAACCTGTTTGAAATCAATCAAGGGAGTTATACTAGTCATATATGTTCCTACTTATAACTATAACTATGATGCTAACTTTATCATGTTGGTACATATGCTCATATTCCTTGTAATCACCTTTCCTTCAGCTGCATGTATTTGAATATTCAATAGAACCTATTTGAAATCAATCAAGGGAGTTATACTAGTCATATATTAATAAAGTAAAAGGATCAACCCCTTGATATCAGAAATAAAATCAAAGGAGACACTTTTTTAAGGATTGAACCCTGGTGGCTGTGGAAACAAAGTTTCACCCATCCAGGTGAGCTACCACATCGTGGCAGTTATACTAGTAATATCAGAAATATTAACACATCCAATATTCATCGTACAGGGTAAACTAAATCTCTATGTATCTTAGCTTCATGTTAGTTATTCCCATAGATTAGGACATGAAACCTTAAATATAAGTAGGTACTAATAGTGTTGATAAATAGAATGGGTTTAGTACTAGGTGATAATGATTCATAAGAGCTTAGCTAAAATGTGTCATTACCCTTTTACATCACTTTCCATGTTATGTTAAAACCAATGGTCTAACTGTAATACTAGTTATACATGCTTATAGAGATATAAGTGTAATTGATCTACTTATCCTAACCAATCAGTCTAAGCAAATCTGTAATCAAATATGATAAGTGGGCTGTACACAAGCTAATCAATTGCAACACTGATTAGTGATAAAGCTTGGTAGTATAACTAAGCATATGAGTGAGTAAAATAAATATGGATATTGCTATGAGTGTAATCAGTATAAGAAGGTATACCTACAAGTGATAACAAGGTGCTGGTTATGGGAATGCTTATGTGGGTTAAATAAATACCAATATATCTAATCAGTATTAGTTCCATGGTATTTAGACTACTAGATACTCTGAATACCAGTGGTTAATCATATATGAAACTTAAGTTATTTTAATCTACTTGGTTGTCCGAGCTCATACCTAGTACTCATATCAAACATGATGAAATCTCTTATCACAACTACTAGTAACTTAGTGTGATTACGGATATGTTGTTTCCATAATTAACAATAATGATATGTTTAGCCTAGTATGCATACTATCTCTATTTATTTAGGTTAATGTGGTTACAAATATTATACTCTTTGAATTCATTATGCTTCTAGGGAGGGGGCATTCATGTTGAACCTTATTGCATACTAGATCGCAAGGTTCTCCATCTTAGGAACCAAACTATTGATTAGGTGAAGGTCCAATGGGATCACTATAGCCCAAAAACTTGATAGGAGGTGTGTTGATTAAATTGTCTTTCCTTGAAGCTAAATTTGAAACCTCTTGCTTCTGTGGAGAAGGCAACACTGGTGCAGTCATGCTCTGTAGCTTTTGTTCTTCCATTTTTGGACCAATCAATGATTCAGTAAACATTTTATCATTTGCACTCCTCTCATCCTTGTCTCCAATCTGCCATTTATCCATATGCTTAGAGGAAATTGAATCTTCAAACCATGGATCCATTTTCTTCTCCTCTACCCATTTAGTAGGTTCTAAAAAAATCCTTATAAAGGATTGATATGAATCTGAAGACACGACAGGTTTCTTATATCCTATTGTTTTTGTTGCCTCTTTTTGGATCAATGTGTCTACTATGACACATTCCTCACTTCCCTTAACTAACTTCTTGTCATTATCAAAGAATTTAGAATAAGATTTTTCATCTGCAGAAATCTTGTATGCATCATTCTGTCCAGTCACACCAGTTGCCACTAGCTCCACTAAAGCAGTGGCAGCCTCAACACATGGACACATAGCTTCTTGAGCTCGGTGACATCATTTAGAGGGAGGTAGGTGTTATAGCGGATTTCACCACTCTAGGTGAATCACACTTTGTATGGCCTTCCCCTGTCGTGCTGCAGACTCATTAGACCCTATGGACTACTTTTTGTCTTTTGATGTTTCCTTGATCATCCCTAAAAACATATGAAAGATGACATACGCGGATTTTAACCCCATAGTCGTGTACATACGTGGGTTTGACCCCTATAACTGCGTACATCGGGATGTGTGAATAATACAAATCCTTTTGGAGTTTTCCTTGACATGGATCAGACTCACATGACTCCTGGCCTTCCATATGCCTTGGGATCGCATGGATTCGACCTATCATTATCCCTTTGAAAGCTATATAAGGAACCCCTTGGTACATTGAAAGCATACGAGAGAATTGAGAGCAACGAAACTATAGTCCATTGTTGCCGAAACTTATGCTTGAGTCTACATCCCTTTGTCCCTTGGAGCACTTTTGTGTTCTTCCCAAGCTTGCCTTTTTCTAGTGAGCTTGCTATCGAGAGATGGAGGATTGAAGTGGTGGAGGCCCAAGTGGGGGATTCAGTTTCTCCAGTTCGCAGACGTGCCGTCAGAGGTTGTATCTTGTAATATCTGATTTATATTAATAGAAATATCTTTTCCTGTCCAATAATGTGTATTTGAATTAATATTTTATCCATGGGATTATGTCAAATGCTTTTACATTATTGATTATATATGCTAGAATAGATCTAACACCATGGTATATAGTATGCTTGTATTGTTTACTTGTTGTTGAGGAAGTGTTATAGCAATTCAAGCTGAAGATTGGAAAGCTCAACGGGGATCTACTTCAACTGCCTGGAATAAGGTACAAGATCTGATCCTTTAGTGTTAGACATTTTTATTTCTATTGCATATTGGGAAATATTGATTTCTGAGTCAAGTTGTCTGTTGTGGTACCCCAAGCCATAGGAATTTCTCTCCGTAACAGAATTGGTGACTCTGCTGGGGAGTTCCTAGTACTTGTCCTTTGGGGGTTGTTTTCTCGGCATTCAATGTATTTGAATTTCTCTTTCTCTCTTGTTTCTGTGTCGGGCCTGGGGGCATGTATGCCGGGGAGAGTCTGATTGTTGTGAAGTTTGTCTCAGCCTATCTATTTGCCTTGATTTTATGCACCTTTTCTTCCTGTACGCGGGTTTTTGATTTACAGTCACGTATACACGCGGTTTCCTCTGCGATTTCCGCGTATACACGCGGGTTTACTGTGAACAGTCGCGTATACCTTTGGTTTTGGCTTTTTGTGGAAGATAATTGGTTGATGGGTGAATTCTTTTAGTTACTGAGTCTCCTTTGACACTGCCTGAGTCTTTTTTGACCTCTGTTTCTTACCAGAAATGTTTTTTTTTAGCCTAATTTTTTTATTTAGGAAAGTTCTTGTCATGGCATTTTCGATTTTTTGTTTGAGATTAGTGCATTAGAGTTCTTTTACCGTAGTGCTTTCCTGGAATGTTGTTTGAGTGTGCTTGCAGAGTCTAGGGGTCATAGAATCATCCTTTTGCTTTTTGTGTATCTCTTCTATTTTCGAAAAATCCAAAAACATTTGCTTATCATCATGCATTGCATTTTGCACTTTGCATTGTACTTGCACTAGATAGATTTTATTTGGAGTACTAGTTAGGACTTCATATAGGAAAATTTGCATTCATCATTTGAAGAAGAATTGTGCATTTCACGTAGTAGCATACCCTATTTTCATGGACACAATTCATTTGCATTGATTGTTAGGTGTGCATTTTTATTCTTGTTGCGTCATAACACCACTAGTTGCACGACCATATCCTATTTTTGAGTAATAAAGCCAACTAAAATCAACGCTAAATTAAAATGAATTACTCTCTTTTCTTTTCTAGGGTGCACCAAAAAGCTTAGGTTTTAGGATCTTGGAATAGTTCATTGTAAGTTAATCCTCCAAGATCACTAAACAACAACATCTAGGTGTCTGTCCAGGTGAGTGTGTGAAATCCTTGGTATAACCATTGTTCTCAGGATCCTCCTCTCAAACGGGAGTTAAGCATGAGGCAGTGTGAGAGGTTATTGATTGGGATGACCCCTAGTCATAACTGAGTAGCATTGGAGATATTTCCAGGATTGTATTCCTATCTGTGGGCTCTTTCGAGAGTTTCGGGCTTTGCTACCCTACCCATACGGTTAATCCCGCCTGCGACTGTCTGCCTGAGCATTGAGTATATTGAGGTGACCTTAGTGGCCTTACCTATGATATTGACAGGGTACTTGTAGAGGTTATTCTGCATGTGTCCCGGCCAAATTGGGGTCGGACAGCACAGTCGCTTTATGTGTTGAAGTTGAGGGCCACAATAATTGGTTACGTACCTCCGCTTGTTGTGTATGGGAGTCTCAAGCCTCTCCTAGGTGAGACATACCTGCTTCATTCTAGAGCTCACTTATCCAGCCCTTGTTTGCTTGCATTTGGCTTTAGATTTTATTAGTGATTGCTCCGTGGACGATAGTTGGCCTAGGGTTTACGTAAATAGAGAGTCTTTGCTATTTTTTGAGTCATTGTGGATTCAAGTGCGGTTCCGCGCCATTCTTGTCGTTTAGCAGGACTTCCACCTTCTACTTCTCCTCCTCCTTTGGGAGAGAGACCTAGACATTCCAGGTGGACCATGTCACACATTCATTCACACACCATGGGGGATTCTTCAGAAAGTATTTATGAACCACCTCCTCCCGTTCGTGTAGACGATGGGGAATTTACACCTACTTATGATCCTTCACTTGACTTAGCTGAGTTAGGTCCTGTGATTTATGAGATAGGAGCCTTACATGATAGACCTACTCACTCTAGGGATGATTCCCCATTGACGCGTTACTGGTATGGCATGCCGGAGGACGCCAAGACTCATTTTAAACCTGCCACTACTAGCTATGGTAGTTATGGTATGACCAGTTTTCCTATGCATGATTTGACATTTCATGTCGAATCTGATTTTGAGCCTAACACTATGCCTGGGGGCACTCTCATTCCTACCATGCGGAGAGGTTTGGGAGCACTAGTCACATTGCACCTTCTATCCCAGTGGTGGAAGCTACATCTTATATCCCTCCTAGGTATAGGGTTAGCGATCCCATTAGGATACCGAATCCGAGACGAGTGATGATAGGTGGTAATACATATCTTATTACTCAGATTCCTTCATCCTCGGCCCCTAATTCTTCAAATGTACATCCTCCACCTTATTCGCGTTGTCCTTCGAGCTGATATATGGCTACGAGTCAGGTCCGTACTACGGTTACTAGACCAGTTGTGTCTCAAGTCCACATACCGCCCACTGCATCGGGAGGGTATGTTCATACTTCTAGAGTTCATCTTGCTACTTCCAGGGCTTATATCCCTACTTCTGGAGCGTATCTTCCTACGTACGGAGTGTCTCATGGGGCATCGCATGCGATGAACTATGGACCTTATCATGGGACGCAGTATGGACAGGTTTCTTCACCTTATGGAGGCGGGTATTCACAACCTGCTTACTCTCCTAATTATGGCTTTGTAGCTCTTACTAGCCAAGGTCCACCATACTATGGTACTTCCATGCCACCCTATACGGGTCAGATAGGAGGAGGCCACTATGGCCAAGGCCATGGTGGTAATCAACCCTATATGAACAAGGGAGCGGTCCATAGACCTCATCATCCTAGGCTCCCTTTCCTCGCAACGCTTAATCTTCCTGACTTATCGAGACTTATGAACGATCCTGTGGCTCATGACCTGGCTTGGCCGGCTATCCCTACCAAGCTTCCTTCGGACATACATAAGTTCGAAGGCAAACCGGGAGAGGATCCGAGCAAACACATTACTACGTTTCACCTATGGCGCTCTTTGAATTCATTACATCCAAACTCAATCCATTTGAGACTATTTCAACGCACCCTCACAGGGCCTACTGCGAAATTGTATATAGAGTTACCTAGGGGTGCTTTTACTTTGTTCGACGACCTTGCGATGACTTTTCTTAATCACTTCCAGTTACTAGTGCGCTATGACGTTGGTACAGAACTCTTGTCGACATTTCAGCAAGATAAATCCACCCATATTTCTGATCATATTCAAGAGTGGCATAGACGGAAGAGATTAATTAAAGCCTTTATACTGCCGGAGTTCCTTCTCGAGTAGTTCCTCAAGTCGTTATTGCCATATATAGCGAAGGATGTTTCCACATCCGGAGTGCAGAATGAGGAAGAAGCAATATTTAGGGCGCAGGAACTAGACTTGATCTATGCTCAGTCTAGTTTGTTGTATGAGATTATTCCCAATGCTCCTCATTCTAGTTTCGATCCCAAAGTCAAACCTAGACCACATGCCGATGGCATTGTGGGTTGTGCAAGTGCGAAACCTACGGATTCGGTTGCAAAACAAACTGGTAATTTGTCAATCAACCAATCTGCTTCGGGACAAGCTATGACTTCGTCTCAACCCACCCAAATGGCGATTGTACTCTTTGTGTAATCATCAAACCAGAAGGGTAACCAGCAGCCCGGACGGAATAGAAAGAAGGGTAAAAATAATAATCGAAAGGGTGGGAATAAGAATGAGAATGCTAACAGTAATGACAAGAACAGTAAAAATGTTGGGGGGGACAAGCAATCTAAACGTAAGGTTAAGTTCCCTTGCAAGTTATGTAAGGACGATCACCTCACTTACTTGTGCCCTCGAATAGATGAAGCTTCGAGATTCTTAGCACAAAGCCCAGCTGTGCTAACAAACCCTTTACCGCATAACTAGAATATGAACTCGAAGTCCCATGACCAGTCTAGTGATGATGATCCACCAGAGGGTAGTGGTCATGGGTGCATTAACATGGTCCGTGCTGCCAAGGTTGTGACTCGTCCGAAATACTATAGTTCATCACAACCCGGCCCATGCAAAGAGCCTGATCCACCAGGAACTCCTTTGTGCATTGAGAAACCTACGGATAAACCTAAGGCTGCACCTCTCATTCCTAAGGGAGTCCTTAAGCGTTCAGGGCATAATCCAAATGCTCGAGCCACCCAGAATTATTCATTTGTCAAGAACTTGGGCCATACTCCTTGTGCGATGTCTGCATTGGAAGTGCTTCAGAGTTGTCCTTCGCAAAGGAAGGCGTTGCTTTCTGCCCTTGGTGTGAACAATGATGATTCTTCCTCAGTGATCAAATTTGAAACCATGGGACATCAGCCTCGCTTTCCCTACTATGTGTCTCTTTTGGTACGCGTAGAATGTCTTGGTATGACCGTCAAACGTACTGTGATTGATGAGGGCATTGCTGCTTCTGTGATGTCTTTGGCCTGTTGGAAGGGTCTCGGTTCTCCCGAGCTCTCTAAATCAGCAACTATGTTAACTACTTTTGATGGGAGATATTTTAGGCTGCATGGCATCCTTCCTTCCCTTAAAGTCTATTTGGGGGGGAAGACCATTACGATAGAGGTTGAGGTGGTTGATGCGCCCCTTGACTATAATCTCTTGCTAGGAAGGAACTGGATGTATAATATGCAAGCCGTTTCTTCTTCCTTGTTCCGCGTTGTATGATTTCCACATAACAGGAAGATTGTAACGATTGATCAAATGGCATTCAAGAATCCATCTGTTACCGTATCTTCGAGAAATTCAATCCTGATCGTTGAACATTCTCAGCCAGAAACTGGGAGTGTGGGTGTAGGAATGTATCCATCCCTCATGGGAAGATTTAGTTGTCCTACACCGATCCTCATGATAGGATCTTGTTCCGATGAGGCTTCGACATCTACGACCTCGGTGTCTTTTCACACAACCCATATGGAATATCCTTGGATTCTTCCTACACCGAGTACTTCGAGTAAGCCCGTCGAGACAAGTTTTCCATTACGCCTTGTTCTTCCTCTTCGCGGATGGAGGAGGAAGACCCCTATGTACTGCCGACATGGGAAGTGCAGTCTTCTCATGACCATGACTACCTTTATATGGTTTTCCCTTCAGATGAAGCGATTATCGAGGCTATGTCGGAAGTTGAGCCACCATGGGAGGAACTTCATCATAGATCGTACTTCCTTCCAGAGCTTGACCGTTTGGAGCATGAGGATTATAGGGAGATTCTTAGTCAGAAATTTGGTAGTCCTATGGTTCCATTAAGCTCTCCTGGTTCGATGGCTGATGGAAACATGGCGAGCATATCATCAACAATTCCTATCAACATTTCTCGCAATCCTGGCATAATAGAGAATGTCTATATTGGGGCGGATTGTTCCCATGCTGAGATTCTGGAATATACCAAGCTATTCAAGGAATTTCGTGATATTTTTGCTTGGTATTATGATGAGATGCCAGGTATTGACCCTCGGATTGTCGAACATGATATTAAGACTTACCCCAACACTAAGCCTATTTGACAATGTTTATGTGCTATGAATCCTAGGAAAGCACCTGCCATTAAGGCAGAGATAGAGAAGCTGTTGAAAGTCGGTTTCATCTATCTCGTTCCCTTGAGAAAGTGGGTTTCAAACCCTGTTCTGGTAGATAAGAAGTAGGGAGCAATCCACATATGCATTGATTTCTGTGATTTGAATCATGCCTGTCCTAAGGATAACTTCCCTACACCATTTATTGATCAGATTTTGGATGAGTGTGCGGGTAGCGAGGTGTTCTCCTTTATGGACGGCTTTTTCGGGTATAATCAAATCCAGATTAAACCTCAAGACCAACATAAGACATCATTTATTTGTCCTTAGGGAACATTTGCATATTGGAAAATGCCTTTCGGCCTTAAAAACATTGGATCTACGTTTCAACGGGAGATGACCTTGATCTTGCACGATCTCAAGTCTATTATTGAAGTATTTTTGGATGACCTCGCTGCTCATTCTCGTATGAGAATGTGTCATCCCTATCACTTGAGATTGGTATTCAAAAGATGCCAGCACTATTCAGTTAGACTCAATCCTCATAAGTGCATCTTTTGTGTGAAGTCAGGTCATTTGTTAAGATTCATCGTCTCAAAGGAGGGTATAAGAGTCGACCCTTTGAAGGTTGAGGCAATACTTCAGTTGTCTCCCTCGAAGAATATTCATCATCTTCAGTGTTTGCAAGGCATGGAAAACTTCTTACAAAGATTTGTTGTCAACTTTTCCAATTTGACTAGAGGCTTCATGCGTCTCTTGAAGAAGGATACTCCCTTTGAATGGGATGAGCGAGCCTAGGAGTCCTTCGATGCACTCAAGCGAGCCCTAACATCAGCCCCAGTGATTAGTCCTCCAGATTATAGCCGTGATTTTCTATTATATGTGGGCACGTATTTACAGACAATTGGTATGGTTTTGGTTCAAGAGGATGAGGAGCTCCATGAGAATGTCATATATTATCTGAGCCGAAACCTTATTGACACAGAGATTCGTTATTCTCATGTCGAGAATCTTGCTTTAGCTACTGTACATGCGGTTCAGTGTTTGAGACATTATATTCTCCTTCTCCAAACCTTGGTTGTGGCCCATGTAAATCCATTTTAGTTCGTCCTCACACGAAGGATGATTGGGGGAAAGTATAATAAATGGATTGTCATTCTGCAAGAATTTGATCTCGAGTTTGTTTCGGCAAAATCGAAGAAGTCTTTAGTTTTCGCAAAGCTCATATCAGACTTTCCAAGTGAGACCGAGGAGTTGGTATGTGAAGATACATTTGTTGATGAACACATCTTCTTAATCTCTACGTTAGACCCATGGTATGGAGATATCATAGTATATCTGCAAACACAGAGGACCCCTACTCACCTCTCGCGAGATGAACGACGACAATTACGTCACGTCTCTAAGAACTACCTTATAGTGGAAAATAATTTGTACCGCCATGGGTTAGATGCCATTTTATGACGTTGTTTAACTCATGACGAGGCTGAGGTTGTGCTGAATGATTGCCATGGAGGGGCATGTGGTGGTCATTTATTTGGGATTTCTACAGCTCAAAAGATTTTGAGAGCAGGTTATTTTTGGCCATCAATCTCTAAATATTGTGTAGATGCGGTCAAGAGGTGCCACCCTTGCTAGGTTTTCACACGCAATATGCGCTTGAAACATACCTTGCTACATCCCATTATCACCGCTGGTCCCTTCACTAAGTGGGGGCTCAATTTTATGGATTGCAACCCAGCTTCGGCTGGGGGGCACCATCATATTATAGTGGCTATGGATTACTTCACGAAATGGGATGAGGCTATGCCTACAGTAAAATACGATGGTGAGATAGCCGCTCACATCGTATTCAACCAATTCATTACTCGGTTTAGGATTTCGAAAGAGCTTGTCACTGACCATGGCTCGCACTTTTAGAACCGTATGATGGAAGAGTTGGCATCCAAGTTAGGGTATAAGCAAGAGAATTCATCTTCTTACTACCCCCAAGTGAATGGACAGGTAGAGGCAGTGAATAAATCACTCAAATCCATTCTCCAACGAACCATCGCACAAAGCAAGACGAATTGGCACGTTATGTTATATTCTGCTTTGTGGGCATATCGAACCGCGGTTAAGACTGCCACTGGTTTTTCTCCATATCAGCTTGTACATGTAGTGGAGTCGATATTTCCGGTTGAATGCGAGATTTCTTCGTTGAAGCTAGCTGTGGAAATCTTACCAGACAGTTCACCTTTGGAGGAGCATTTGGTTCACCTCGAGCAACTTGATGAGCAGCGTCGAGATGCCTTGGTGGCTCTAGAGGTTAATAAGCGTCACGTTAAGGTCCAGTACGATAAATTTGTCTGTCCAAGAGTGTTTAGTGAAGGAGACTTGGTCCTCTTATGGGATCAACCGAAAGAACCCTTGGGTGAAGGGAAGTTCAATCCTATGTGGCATGGTCCTTACGTGGTCAAGCGTGTGTTAGAGAAGGGTGCCTATGAGTTAGTAGACTATGAAGGCACAGCTTTGGTGGAGCCTAGAAATGGGCTCTATCTTAAAAAATACTATGCATGATCTTTAGCCAAGGCTTCTTGCTGTATATTAGTGTACAACTTTGCATAGTTAGGTATTTTTCTTATCGTGATCGGTTTTGTGATTAGTTTCCATTTATTTTGGTAGATGTCAAGGGAATCTTCCACCTACATAGGATTCGTGGATGGTGCAAGCCATCACACTCAACACTCAGCCTCTGCTGCTGGGGTGATTTATACTCCTATGGGTCAGATACTATCTTCAGGAGGTGTATGTCTATGGCCATCTTCCAACAATGTTGCTAAATATAGCGCCATTATCGAGCTTCTACGAGATGCCATTCTACATGGCATTCTATCTCTTGAGGTACGTCTTGATTCGGAGTTAGTAGTGTCACAGCTAAATGGTTAGTACCATGTTATATATCCGACGTTATTGAGAAGGTTCTTACGTGTGAGATTGTTAGAATGACAATTTGACAGTATTACATATATACACATTCCAAGAAATAATAATCAAGTTGCTGACTCATATGCTAACTATGTGTTAGATTGGCATTTGTCTCATTCATCATAAATTAATCACAAACACAATTTTTACACATGTAAATAAATAAATCGATCACCATATAAAAAATTTATATATACATCAAAATGTGGTAATACATAGTGTCATGATACAAAATTGGAGCTCTCAAGACACCATCATGTAATACACAGTAGTACAAAACATATACACTCCCAGGTGTCATCTACGGCTCTATGGCTAGCCGTCGGAATAAATGCACCCATGCGCGTGGTACACCCACCACCTGCCGCTGCATGGCCTCAGGAAATTCCTTGAATTGCACCATGGGAACTCTATGAGTCAATCTCACAAAGTTGGTATGAATGCTCTAGAGCATTCGCTCCGCATACGCACCCGTGATTTCATCTCCTCTTCCCCTCTGTCTATGATGAGGGAATCCCTCTGGCCTCCATGGTCCCACATCTGCACAACAATAGTAGATGTCACTATGTATTGTCACGCAAAAACATGTCTTTTTGATTCAACATAATCAAGAAAATACAAAAAAATGAAATAAATCAAAAAAATTTAAAAACCGTAAGGGTCGAGATTCGTTACCTATATCGCCATATGCCGATCCTGTTGGTAATGGCATGTCCGAGTCCCCTCAGAAATATATCCCTACATAGGGATAGTCATCAATGGCAACAATCTGTCATCGCCACCATGGAAAGAAGTCATCTAGGTATGAGTTGGCCACCCTACCACCCCCCAGTCTGCGCATAGAATCTGCCCAGCGCCATTGGGCCGGATCTCGAACCCTGTGGAGAGGAATTTCCACTCTAGGGCTCAATCCTGGAACACTGTCGAAGAAATTCATGCTCAGAATACTACTACATCCGAAGTTTCGTACGTTTCCTGCCTTACACTCACTGAGCTAGTGTTTCATGTTGCTCAATAGTGTCGTACTGCAGTCATAGATGGTCGATCTCATGCACTCCACCACATAGAACATCAGAGGCCGCGAGGCCTGGTGGAGTGATGCTAAGCCTGCTATCCTGCCCAACGTCAGTAGTATGGCCTTTAAGCCTAGCACCTGTATAGCATTGGTGGGGACTTGACTCCCCACCTTCTCAGTGTCTGGGTAGCAGTACACAGCTATGTACTCATTGATAGTTAGACCACCTCTTGGCCCACCTCAGGAACGAAGGTTCACCACCTCCCCTCGTCTAGATAGCCCTGTGATAAAGTATATGTCCTCCACCTCTATGGTGAGGGACATCCCATCTATACGGAAGGACTCTGAGTCTGGATCCCAATAGTCTACCAGTATCTGTAGCAGTCTTGGTTTGGCCCTCAAATCCCCAAGACACCAAAACTTGTAGAGTCTGCATGCACATTAAGCTTGCTGAGCCATTAAGGTGGCCCTTACTGCTTCCTCTACCTCCCCGTTCTCACAATCTCTCCACTCTAGCACCATCCTGCAAGAAAATTTGGAAATTTGCCCATTAGTTTACTAGAAAACCTTATGCGCGGCCTCATACGTGACTGTTTTCCAAACAGCCGCATATGTACACGGGTTTTAGCCCCTTTTTCATGTATAGCCAGCCCTATATGCGGAAAAAGCCTTGATATCCATGTGGGCTACAGCGCTCATGTAGAGATGGCCTAAACAACTCATTTAACCATGAAAACCTACAAAAATTATATCAAAATGCAAGAGGAGAGCATGAGTAAGTACCTAGAAGAAACGGTTGTGAATTCCACCGGCTGGATCTCCTGGAATTTGCAGTTGAAAATCAGAGCTCAAATGGGTAAAAGTTTCAAATGATTTATAGTTTTTACTATTTATAGAAAATTTTTCAAATATTTGAAAATTTTTACCCCCTTTTCTATAGTTTCGACATTTTCTAACCATTTTGGACCGTTTTGGACATAATTGATGTTGTAGATGACATTTTTCAGTGTCGTTTCAGCCATTGGATTGACCTGTTTGTGCCGATCTTAGGTATCATGACTAAACTAGCATATAGGTTAGATTTCACCACCGTTTGCATTTTTCATGAACTTATGACCATATCACCATGACCTTAGGTACGAACCCACTCTATTATGTCACAGAACCTTCTTGCTTCTTTAGAAGTGGAATGATGTGAGTGGTAGAGCTTCACCTTACATGGGTACCCTAGTTAGCACCTTATTTGCATTTGGTGCCCATGCTGGCGTTTTCTCCTTTAGGGTGTGGGAGTCCGTTGTACAGTATTGCCATGACATTTCGCAAGAGCCTCATACTCCTCTTGATCTTATGCTGGCCTATTTCCCTCAGGACTCCCTTATGTCAAGTTGTGAATGCATTATCATGAGCTTTTCCTGCCTTATTGAGCTTTATGCTGGCTCCCCTAACATTTTGTTTCAGCCATATAGCCCGAGCTTGTCTCATGTCTAGCCATGCAGAGCCATTTTTTTATCCTTCGCAACTTGATTCCCTTTTTACCAAGAGTTGATTTTCCCCCGAGTGTCGATATGCTACACATGTATCCTTGCATTGAGCATAGGTATGTTCCACTTCTTAGAACTAGTTTGTTTGCCATTATGACACTCGTCTCCTCCTAGTTTGTAACTATAAAGCTAGTTTATTCTTTTTTCAAGCTTTTCAAATAACTAAAAAAGTACAAAAAAATCAAAAAATAAAAAAGATGGACAAGAAAAGATGTTATCTTTGGCAGCTGTCGAGTCGTGTTTCCTTTGAACAGAGCATTGTATATCACATCCATTGGTTGGGTTATAGTTTGACTTTAGGAGCTGCACTCGTTTATCTGAGTTTATCTCCACCGACTGGTTAAGCTTCCAGTCCCTATGGAGCCTCTGTTGATGCCTCATGTGTCATAGAGATGTCCCAGTTTGTATATCGAGTCTATGCTTCCTTCATTCAGTCACCATATGCCGTTATGCTCTTTTTTGAAGGAATTTGAAACCTGAGTTGGCCATTCCTTAGTTATCTTGACTTTGCATGTCGGCCATTCCCGGTACAGTTACTGGTTCGTGCACTTTATGATCGAGTCCTTCCACATTATACAACTTTGCTGAGTACCTCATGTTGGATGATGGGGGATGCCTTAATTCCCTCCTTCCAATGGATTTCATCCCATTGACTTCAAATCATTTATTTTAGGATTGGATTCTAGAGTCATTTTGAGTGCCTTGAGACTTACAGTCATCAGTGGCAGGTTCTCTCGCCATTGACAGTTTCTTGGGAATACATCAATGTCCCCTGATCGATGGATCCTCTCAAGTGTTCGACCTCAACACATTTATTCACACTTGTTAGTTTGCACTCTAGTACCTTGATTCCCATTTTCATTATCGGTGGGTAATCTCACGTCTGTTAACGGTATACATTAATGACCGGTAATTAGACGATGGACTACTATGTTCGACCTCGACACCTCTATTCGCATAGTAGGACATGTACTCGTAGCGGTTTGTGTAGAAGACTTTCCAGATTGGTGGCATCTCTTATATGCTACCACCTTGATCGTGCCAGTGTTCATGAGATTTCAACTCTCGTGACTTGATTCCAGTATATGTCAGACATTTCCAGCAACTATGGATATCTTGATCTGTTATATATCTTCAGCCATTTTGGAGATCATGGTCCTTTGTACATCTTCATCATGGAGATTCTGATCTATGTATATTGTACATGGCTATGACCACATATGTGACATCATGTATCATGCCTATTCATGGCCATTGTACTCTTATGTATCCGGGACTGCTATATGTACTTGCATTTATATGCAGAGTTGTATTAGTGTACTATGCTGATTGGGTGGCTGGTCTTCCATTTGGGATCCTTCATCACTCCACTTCTGGGATGGACTTATAATGTATTTCGGCCATTGTATAACCCCTTTGACCTCACACATTAGGGGGCATCTGTTATAGCGGATTTCACCACTCTAGGTGAATCACACTTTGTATGGCCTTCCCCTGTCCCGTTGCAGACTCATTAGCCCCTATGGACTAATTTTTGTCTTTTGATGTTTCCAACCAGT
>LPNX010920058.1:0-12472 GCA_001517045.1 Pseudotsuga menziesii | reverse complement strand
TCAGATATATTAGTAATGTTTTGACTTTCAGACTTTATTTTAGAAATAAAATTTCTAAATATAATGTTTTTAATATGTTTTTTACAAATAATTTATATATTTTTTCTCGATTTTATGTGAGTCGTCATTTTTCGATAACTAATATGAAATATGATCATTTTTAGAGAAAAATTCTCTGAAAATTCATTGAAAATGGTTTTAAATGTCTTTATTTTCTGGAATTATTTACAATTTTGTCAATAAAAATGCCTTATTTTGTACATAAAAATGTCTTATTTTATAGAAAAAATCGTAAAATGTATATGTTTTTCATTATAAATTGCTTAAAAATGTATGTTATTTTGTTAAATTTCAAAAAACACACTTGAAAATAGAAATTAAAAATATTTTACAACAAAGATAATTCAAAGGCCCTAAAAAATGTCTGAAAATGAAAATGTGTGATACTGGCATCAACCATTTTTTAAACGGGGGTAAAAATAGCTACTAAAATTAGGAGAGAGAAAAACGAGAACTATGTCGAGTTCTCGTTTCATAGTATAAGTGGTTTTCCTTGATCATCCCTAAAAACATATGAAAAATGACATACGCGGATTTTAACCCCATAGTCGCGTACATACATGGGTTTGACCCCTATAACCGCGTACATTGGGATGTGTGAATAATCCAAACCCTTTTGGAGTTTTCCTTGACATGGATCCGACTCACATGACTCCTGGCCTTCCATATGCCTTGGGATTGCACGGATTCAACCTTTCATTATCCCTTTGAAAGCTATATAAGGAACCCCTTGGTACATTGAAAGCATAAGAGAGAATTGAGAGCAAGGAAACTATAGTCCATTGTTTCTAGAACTTATGCTTGAGTCTGCATCCCTTTGTCCCTTGGAGCACTTTTTTGTTCTTCCCAAGATTGCCTTTTGCTAGTGAGCTTGCTATCGAGAGATGGAGGATTGAAGTGGTGGAGGCCCAAGTGGGGGATTCAGTTTCTCCGGTTCGCTAACATGCCGTTATAGGTTGTATCTTGTAATCTCTGATTTATATTAATAGAAATATCTTTTCATGTCCAATCATGTGTATTTGAATGAATATTTTATCCATGGGATTATGTCAAATGCTTTTACATTATTGATTATATATGCTAGAATAGATCTAACACCATGGTATATAGTATGCTTGTATTGTTTACTTGTTGTTGAGGAAGTGTTATAGCAATTCAAGCTGAAGATTGGAAAGCTCAATGGGGATCTACTTCAACCGTCTGGAATAAGATACGAGGTCTGATCCTTTAGTGTTAGACATTTTTATTTCTATTGCATATTGGGAAAGATTGATTTTTGGAGTCAAGCTGTATGTTGTGGTACCCCAAGCCATAGGAATTTCTCTCTGTAACAGTAGGGTAGCTTCATCACTCGGTAGGCTACTTCTCAAACGATATTTATCAGCAAGAAAGCAGATCATTTTAATAACACTCTACTACTTATGAGGACTGGTTATCAATTATTAATGTATATCCACTCTAATAAACAAGATGATCAATTTAGTTTTGGAATGAATTTATTTTAATGTGTTTGTTGTTCATATTTAAAAAAATTTGCAAGTATATTTGGGAGAGAAGTATGTCAATAGTCACACTTTATCAGATGTTACCTTCTTAGTGGAAGGTGAGTGACGTTATGCAGTAACACATTTAATAAGTTTATTGCAAATGGCATATCATTAGATCTTTGAAATGGGATAGCTACTCAAAGGAGGTTGAATTGGTTTCTATCGAAAAGTTAAGATAACACTTTCCAACAATATTGAATGAGTTATTATAGAATGTTGTTTTAACCTTTTACTCTAACAAATGCAAACAATATGGTGCTTAAATGCAAGTAGGAGATTTTATGCCCACATGATTGCACTTCTGGCATCTTCAGATGCATTTCATGCTATGTTTGATGGTGGCTACCGGGTATGAGTGTCATTTTGTTTTGGCATGGGATACAAGTGGTTATCTTATATATGGCTTGTCTCTCATTTTTTGATTCCTATAAAATTCAAGTGATATAATTTGATGTTATTATATACTGCATTGTCTACCCTAGAATTTGATATTGTCAAACATGTTAAGTGCACTATGGCTTCAAACAATAACTAGAAATTGTTTGGGGATAAATTTGTGAACCTTCAACAGGAAAAAAGAGGAAACTGATATTGAAATTCCAAATATAACCTGGACAATCTTTGAACTAATGATGAGCTAATCTTATGGTTTCTTATATGTGTTTCTTATGGCAATAACAAAGGATTCATTCCTATTATAAAGAGTTAAAGCTGAATATGAAATAAATGATGACATGTTAGAACTCAAATATGTTTTAGCCAAGAATGTTTGATGATTCTGATGGTTACTGGTGTCAGATTTATATACACTGGTACAATAGAGATGACAAAATATATTGCACAAGACCTTTTGAGAGCTGCTGATCAATATATTTTAGAAGGCCTCAAACGTTTGTGTGAATATTCTATTGTATAGGTATTCTTTTATTTCATTGTGGTTTTTCCTTTTTGTTATGATATTGGCTAGCCTCAGCACTAAGATCTGTTTTTTCTGTTTGGGACCTTACTTTGGAGAATTTGACAAGTATATATGATCTTGTTGATTCATATCATACAACTTCTTTGGTTTATATGTGTGTTATGTAATTTTAGGAGCACCATGAATAGATGTCTAACATGTATGAGTAAGGAAAACTTCTACATAACTGAACAATTACAGTGAGCCTGGAACTTTTTCAGTATCTATCTAAATTTTTATAATCAATTTTCTATGCAGCTACTCTTCCCTTGTAGAATGGTTACTACCATAGATACATGATTACTTGTTTAGAATAATAAGGTTGCATCCTTATATGGAATCCTTGCCATCATTCTAAATGAAGTTGTGATCATTTTGATTGGCTTATGTGGATGGTCTCATCTTCCCAGAGAACTAGTGCAGAGAGAGGTATTTTCGAGGTGTTTCTCGGCATTGCCAAGATTACTGCTAGTTATGTAGGATGCAATGATTTGTCGATAGAAGTTGAAGTGAAATGATTGCAAGACATCAATTGACTGATACATTTTCATATCTTTTCAAAATGATCCAGAATTTTGAAGTCGGAGATGAGCCATCAATTGATATTAGATGGTTTCTCAATTTAGTTGTGTATCTCATCTAACACTTGCAAAAAAAAAATTCTATTAATAGATTCTTTTGACATTTCTACTTTGTTGTATTTCAACAGTGTCCGAATATCAGTCTACTCGTCAAGTTAAATTGCAAGTGCAACTCCTGGGTGATTATGACATAAGAGTAAGCACTTAGCCAAATGAAAAACAGTTCTTATTACTGATTCATATTTTTAAGGGTCATCGTATTGATAAAAAAAGGTAGCTTGTGGGCCCGATGAATTCAGGCCAATTATGTAATACTCTTGGAGCATAGTGGGGGAGACACCTATTGGTCCTTGTTCCAATCTCTTTACTAGGGAAATTGATTGTATGGCCATTTTCCAGAAAGCAATCCTTTCATTTTTAAGTCGGATGATACCCTCATTCGTGCTTTCGATTTCAAAAATAGGGCCTTTACCTTTTATACTGTCTCTTAGACCTTCACCTCTACTTTTGGTTGTTCTAATTCAATAAGTTCAATTGGTAAAGATATGACCTTTATGCCCATATTCATTGCTTCTCTGGATGGACATCAATATTCATTCTTTCTCGTCTACCACCCATTTTAGTCTGCCACTTCATCCAGGTGGAGAACAAGATTTAGTCTTTCTGGCTGGCGAGCAGGTTGGCAAGTGATATAGATCTTCTTCAATCCGGGTGCACTAATACAGCTAGGATTGGCCATTGGATAGAATGCAGATCGAAGCATGTCAATATTTCACCAAATATCTAGATCATCAAAGCATGTTAATATCATAATTTCACATGTCAAAAATCCATGGAACCACTAGAAACTGGAATTGGAGCTTTCGGTCCTGGTGGCTCTTCTGTTGGTGAAAAGGCTACTGCTACCTCTCTCCTATGTGTAGGTGGATTAGGAATTTTCCTTTACTACCTATGTTGGTAGATCAACAGGAACTGGGATCTCCAACTATAGGATTCCGACCTTAAACCCTGTATCAAAGAATGTATGTGTGAGGTTGGACACTAAAAATTTATGCCTTTGTTCTAATGTCTGGGGAAGCTTTTACTTGGGAAACTGCTGACGGGACTTCAAATTTTTCTATGGGATAAAATTTTGAATCAACTTGATCAATGTGTACTTCAATGGATTATGAATCATCAATTGATAAAAATGCTTCTACTGAAGGGTGATGTTACCTTTGTTCCACCAACCTCTGCGTATGCCGGATCATTTACTGTTGTTTCATGGAAAATAAGGTAAACTAGATCTTTGTTGGAATATAGTTCGACCTGGTTAGTCCAATATGGAGATCTAAAGACCTATATGGAGATCTAAAGACCTAGCCTCCCTTGACACAAGCTCTCGATCGAAGAATATATGGAGACAGAAATCCCCCCATTGTTGATCCCACTCACTCATTTTTCATCCCACTAACTCACTTGATCTTCCCAAAATAATTGTTTTATCCATGGATACAAAAAAAGAATGGGCATGTGAAGAGATACGAAGAGATACGTAGAATAGGTATAGATCATCGATTATTATATTTTTCACCTTGCACATTATTCTCAGAATTGAAAGCAGTGGCTATCTGGATGTTTTAGGATCGTAAGGAAAGGATGGTAAAGACTCAGGTGCTGCTCTCTTTAAGATTCTCTTCATCAAATATGGACTCATAATTTTATTGGAGATTTCATGCTTTGATGCTCCCGTTGCAATGAATACATGTATGTGACTGCTTCTATTTCATACAGATAGATAGAAGAGGAATATGAATATAGATCATGGGTGCATTCATAGCCGTGCGGGGTCAACTTTATTCCCAACCAACAGATGCATGCATATTCATATACCCCATGATAGAGGTTCTTCCCGAGGTGTCGATATCTCTGCATCGAAATTTTCTTAACTGGCCTGTCTTGCTGACTAGCGGGTTCATCTTATTTTAGGTTGGTAAATAGGCTGGTTGTTACACCATTGCTTGCTTGATGGGTTCTCACACGAGGAGATGTCCCTACGATACCTAAAGATTTATTTATTGAGATGAGAGTCATTGGTCAAAATACTAAGCAAGGTTTCTTGTGAGGGAGAGGTCCTTTCAATACTCAGACTGGTCTGATTCACTGTAGCAAAATGTATGCAAGAAGCAAAATGGTCCTTCAAAATAAGTTGTGGGTAAGGTTTATCCAGATCTGGAATGATGGAAATAATATAGAAACAATTTCCACCTAAAAACACAAACTTGCATCGAAGCGTTTAAACACTAATATCTGTTACAGGGTTTGATTTCTTATGCAGGGTTTCAGAGAACAAGGTTTTGCAATTCTAATATTAAGAAGAAAATATCAGCACATATTGGGCAATCGAAAAAGATGCCCATAGCCATTGCAATCGACGCAATGGAAATGAAACCCTCTAAAAATCTATAAACATTCACACAAACCCTTAGACGACAATAATCGGGTATTAAAATAGGGGGCACAAGAAGTATATAATTTGATGTGGCAAATGAAAATAACAACAAAAACATACATGGAATACATCAAATAAGGGATGGCGCATTGGAAATGAAACCCTATGAAAATATATAAACATTCACACAAACCCTTAGACGACAATAATCAGGTATTAAAACAGGGGCACAAGAAGTATATAATTTGATGTGGCAAATGAAAATAACAGCAACAACATACATGGAATACATCAAATAAGGGAAAACAAATGGGGATGAAAAATAGACTAGCGTACCTTAGCGAGCCATGCTGAAAATCCCTTGACCTTGGCGAGCACAAGAACTGGTGTACCTTAGCAGGCCATGCCGAAAATCCCTTAACCTTGGAGAGCACAAGATATCTGAGCCTCCATTTTTGCCTCCTCATCTTTTAACTGGTGCCATGTCATAAAACCCTGATGACAATGGAAAACTTAAAAAATAGTGTCAATTCCTGATGACAATTAGGTACCTGTTAAATTATCGCAGTGGCAATATTTTTGTGGCTCCTGGAGAAATGGGCTCACGATGGAATCCGTTGGCAGTATGTTTTGACCTTTGTATCTGTGGCAGAAATAATTAATCGAAAGCTAAATAATAAAGAATGGAACATCCTGAATATTGGGATGGAGTTTAAATATTTTGAGGGTCCGCTCAATCTCCACAAAAATGAAACCACCACGCCTATGGCCATGGCCATTCATTACCATTCTTTTGTTTTTAATAATTTTAATTTGTATAATTTAATAATATGTTTATATTTAATTATATTAAATCATTTAACATATCAACTATATATATTTATTTATAGTAAATATTTTATCATATGAATTCAAGTAATATATTTATATTAATTATATATTATTATTATATTTACATATATTACCATTATTAAGGTGAAAGTAGTTATATATCATAAAGGTGTTTATAAAATATTTATATATTTTACAAATTATATTAAGTATTGTATTTGCATTTATTACAAGTATAGTATGGATGGACTATGAATGTATGGATTGTAACATATTTTCCTAAAATGAAACATGTTTTGTTGGGAGAAATAAAATGGGAACAATTTCAATATTATTTTTCTCTTATGGTTTGAATTTTGTACTTTGGTGGGGTGTTTTAAAATAAACCAACCTCTTATGTTTGCACTTCCTTATGGCACTAACTTTGGGATGGGGTGTTTTTGCTTGTGCTAACCTTTATTTTAATGTTTTTTGTTTTCTTGTGGAGGATATGTCCCACTTTGACATAGCCAAAATCATACAAATGAGTGATAGGCCGGTTGATTTCCTTCCAACGGTTTGACTGTGCATTAGTTTAGGTACAATGGAATATAATGCCCAAGTTGAGATATTTACACCATCAAATTCGACCATAAAAATATATGATATTTCTTATAGTTTTGGGAAAAAGCATTTGATAGAGTTTTGACCCCCTTACTAAGAGAATGGACAGACGTTTCCTGGATATAGACCTACTTCTCCCCTTTTTCCTTTTGCTGCCATTTCAATGATACTAATATTTCTTTCCCATTTGGTCATGCAATCCCAAAACCTATAATTCATTCAAATATCTAGATTCCATTAGATTCATGCAAAAGGTTCATGTGTGGGTCTATCGAAGGAGATTCCATTGACGAGTGTTTAAAATTATTGTCTATGTATGGGCTAGCAGAGTAATCCAAGTGTCTCACTTAGAAGGGGGCATTACACCTTGTGTCTTGGAAGAGAAGACAACAACCTTATTTATGTATGTACCCAATATTTGAATACCAAGTCAAAAGGTTGTTAGAGTTTCCTCATGTAATAATGGAAGCATGGAGGAATGTTCATGTATGATAGGGTCAGACTAAGTGTTAGTCTTGGGAAGTTTGTCTTTCCCATTTGGCCATGTAATCCCAAAACCTATAATTCACTCAAATCTCTATATTCTATTCAATTCACGCAAAAGGTTTGTCACATCCCCTCTCGTCAATCTAGTGCGATAGAGAGGATGCAACGCTATAACCAGGCATCTAGCCCCATGAACATAATCAAAATGCAACACGATGGAATTAGCTAGACGCAATCGATAGAATAAAGAATGGAACATCAATTGCAAGCGAAGATTGCGACAGAGTTTAACAATTTTGACGGCTCGCTCAATATCGACCCAACGAATTTATATCTCAATGTTTAACATCTCCACCCTCCCATTGATATATAATTTCTTTTTTTTCGTGTTTATGTACAAACAATAGGGATTTTACTCCCCTCCCTCCCGACCACATAGGCTTTCATCTCTTCTTCAAGTTTTATTTTCTTTTATTTTTAAAACTAATGAGAAAAAAAGAAAAAAGGTAAAAATTTAACAAAGTACATTCAAGAAAATTAGCAAAGAAATCGATTGCTATATGGATGTCTGATGTGTTGTTATGGAACCTAGTTTATAATGCCATCTCTATGTGGGAAATATTTGACTTACAAGCAATAATGGTCATTTCAAGCTCTATGCGACGAAGAATAATTATCATTGATTGGGCCATATTATCAAGTCAAAACATAACATATAAGGCTAAGGGGCTCATGGATCATGTGTGATGCCCTATACCACCTCAAAGGTGCTATATACTACATATATAATAATTAGCCAATGAGTAAGATATGTCGGTCGTTTTGAGGTTTGACACACCAAATATGAATTTCAGTCCCTAGGCCATGATTTGATGTGAAAAGAGTTATTGGGCCCAAAAAAAATTTCCTTAAGGCTCATGAACTATGTGTGGGGCCTTAGGCCACCACAAAGTGCTATAAACGAAATATTTGCATGTGAGAAAGATATAGTACCTCTTTTATGAATTTTTGTTAACCATGGATATTTTTTGTAACTTAAGCAATGGCAAGGTCAAAAGACATAGACTTAGGCCATAACATTTGCATTTGGTCTATAAGAAAAATATGGTCATAGAAGATTCTACACAGGGCGTAACAGAGAAATAGGAAAATACAACAACGATGGAGAATACTTTGCATTTGTTCTTATAAATCACGCTACCTGACATAAAATTATAAAGAAGCCACATGAGTTGATTCAATACCCAATTCTTTCCATCTCCAGTATTTTGATTCAATCCCAAATTCTCTCCATCTTCAATGATCCTATTGAAGGAAAATGCACTGATTTCTTTAACGAAATGTGGAAGCTGGAAGCTGGGAGGTCATCCAGAGGCTCCATGAGAAATAATTATCATGACTTGTCTTGAGTAATAGGTTGTTTGAGACTCTCTTTTTATAAATCCAAAGCCTTGTAGTGTTGCGCATCCGATCCGTTAGTCCCTATAATAGAGCAGGCTCACCCAGTTCATTCTCAACATCTAACGATCGTATGGATTTGGCCCCTTGTCCCCGTAATTTATGTACTCTCATAGAGTTTGAGGTATGGCTACTCATATTAGGTCTCCTAGTTGGGTCTTATCCTATCTAGTCCTAATTAGTCCATCTGTGTGAATCACTCTCATAAAACATAGCTGTAAATGCCAATCTGTAGTAATACAAAATCCAATTGCGAGATAGCGATCTAAATTTTGGTGACCTAGCATTAGTAGCACCACCAACATAGGTATATCTTATATAGTATCTGAGAGAGAAACATATAAAACAGAGATAGTAGAGGAATCAACAATGGTAGAGCTCCTAGTTTACTTTGATCCATCCCCAAAAACTAGGCTTTGAATGGCCTGGCCTGAGAATTAAGACACCCACGTTTCCAACTGGGCACCCTGAGATGTCCTCATGGGAGGAATAATATTAAATCCTCTCATGACCAAATTAAATCCTATCATGGCCGAATTGGGGATGGACCAGATAGACCAAATTGATACTCATAACCCCGAATCCATAGATTGATTTAGTAGAAGCCCCTTTGGGAAATGGGTAGTTGTACATAGATCTATATTTGAAAAATCCTTCATTTTTTGCTACTCCTCCCTATGAAACTTCAGAGTTTTTAATCTATATTTTAATTTGTATAATGTATAAGTAAATAATATGTGTATATATTTAATTATTTTAAATCACATAACATATGAACTATATATATTTATTTATACTAAATATTTTAACATATGAACTATAATATATTTACATATTTTACCATTATTAAGGTGAAAGAAGTTTATATATCATAAGGGTGTTTATAAAATATTTACCTATTTTATAAATTCTATTAAGTATTATATTTATATTTCTTACAAGTATAGTATGGATGGACTATGAATGTATTTATTTTAACATAATTCCCTAAAATGAAGCATGCTTTGTTGGGAGAAAGAAAATGGGAACAATTTCAATATTATGTTTCCCTTGTGGTTTGAATTTTGTACTTTGGTGGGGTGTTTTAGAATAATATCGCTTGTTATGCATGCTTTAATTGGTAAACATATCCCATATGCTTTAAATGATGACTATGATGAACTAGATGACAATGACAGTGATGATGTTTTTGATGATGACGATGATGGAAATGATCATGATCATGATCATCGTCATCTCTTTGTCATTGTCATCATGATTATCACAATAGTCATCATCATCGGCATAATCATCATCCATATCATCATCATTTCCATTGTCCTTGAGATCATCATCATCATCATTATTGCCATTTTCATCAGTTATTCATCATTACCTTTGGATTAAGAAATAGCATCTACCCAAAATATGTGATTAGTGGAAAAGGGACATGGAGGACACACATGATTTATGCATGACAAATAACAACTTATTTTTTAAGATGATCAACATCATCATTCTCATTGTATTCATCATCATTGTCATTGTCATCATCACCATCATCATCATTCATTTCATTGCCATCATAATCATCGGTGATTTAATCATTTCCATTATCCTCGTCATCATCATCATTGTCATCATTCTCCTCATTATCAACAACATTATCATCATCATCATAACCATCCTCAATATTATAATCATTATCCTCATTTTCATCTTCAACATCTGAGTGTAAAACTGGATGCAAAAGTGGAGAAAAACATCGATGTAAAAAAGGATGCAAATATGGATGCAACAAAAGTAGGCGCAAAAGTGGGTGCATAATGCGGTGCAGCAAAAATGGATGCAAAAGGTGATGAAAAAGTGGATGCAAAAAATGATGCAATCATGGAAGCAAAACATGGTGAACAAATTGTTGCAAAAGTGGATATAACCATGGATGTAAAATTGGATACAAAATTGGATGAAAAAGTGGATGCAACAAAAGTAGATGCAAAAGTAGTCGTAACACCCAACCCAAAACCTGATGCAAAAGTGGATGCTTAAAGGGATGCAACAACTGATGTAAAATTGGAAGCAAAAAAATATGCAAACGTGGATGCAAAAGTTGAAGCAAAAGTGGGTGTAAAAGTAAGCGCAAAAATGGGTGTGAATTGGGATGCGACAAAAGTGGATGCAAAAGTGGATGCAATAGTAGATGCAAAAAAAAGACGTAAACATGGATGCAAAATGGGATGCAAAAATGGATGAAAATGTGGGTGCAAAAGAGGACAAAAAAATGGATGCAAAAGTGGATGCAAAAATGGCTAAAAAAAACGAGATGCAAAACTAGACTCAAAACATGATGTAAACTTTGATGCAAAACTTGGCGCATAGAGGGATGCAAAAAAAGAAGCAGAAGTGGATGCAAAAGTGGATGTAAAAAATGATGCAAAAGTGGATTGAAAAAAGGGCGTAAAAGTTTAGGCAAACATGGGCATAAAAGGGTGCACAACAAGAATAGATGTACAAACTAGGCATAAAACTAGGCTCAAAACCTGTCGCAAAACTTGATGCAAAACCTAGCGCATAACCAGGTGCAAAACCCGGTGCAAATTACGCCGCAATTTGCACCAGATTTAGAAAAAGGATGCAAAAAATGCCTAAAATAGCACCAACCAGTGAAATTGTGCCATTTTGTCCAAAAATTGAATAAAAATACACTAAAAGATGGTCTAGATGCAAAAAAGGATGCAAAAAGAGACGCTAAATCCAGTTTTTGTTGTAGTGTTTCATGGACACTTGGCTAGATTCCTCTTACATTTATGACATCTATAACACCAATGACAGAGATTGTATGACAGTTATGACACAAGTCAGATATGAAGGATGAAATACTAACATACTGACATGTGAATCCTGAATATAGCATCTTAGAGGTCGAATTTTTGATTTGGAGAAGGCCAAGAGTGTTGTAATGGATAATTCACCTAATAACCTAGGTCTGGGGGTTACCAACATACTAGACCTTGCAGACAGTTTGATTATAAAAGTACAAATAGGAAATAGGGAAGTAGCAGGAACTTACTTGTAATAAACGAAGGTTGATCCAAGCTGATTCCTTCCTCTTTGTTCCACTCTTATAATCTCCAGGATAATTCCTCCTTCAACCTGTTAACAAAAGGTTCTTCCAATATACAATATGATTCATATATAAAGATGCAGGTTAGGTAAATCACATATTATAATGAAATATAAATCTTTACCAAACTACAACACATGAGACACAATATGGAAGAAGTAATCTGCTTTATTAACAATAAAAGAGGGAGTTTAGGTTACAACCCAATGCCTGTACAAGGGACTCCTCTGTCACCAAAGGACTCTGAGTTTCTCTGCTCCAAAGGTTCTGTAGTAAATCCACCAGCATAACTTTGCTCTCCCAGTATATCTATCTAACCCCTCCCCAAGGCCTCTATTTATATAGGTGAAATGAGGCAGTTCTCGAAGGTTAGGGAGGTTGCAGCAGTTAATGGGATTAAGATAAATAAGATAA
>LPNX010919998.1:229267-256092 GCA_001517045.1 Pseudotsuga menziesii | reverse complement strand
CTAACAAACCATCAGGTGAAAATCCAACACCTAGATCAAACCTTTACGGTGGCAAAATACCCAAAGGAAGCGGGAACTTACTAAAAAGTGACCTCGGGGCACCGATCTCTATCACACCCTAATGGGTGCATTACGAACAATAGCCCTAGAGACTCCATTTTAGCCCACATATTCCTTGCGGGTAGCCGTAAAGGTTTAGTTTTGGACATACTCCAAGTACTCTCGGGTATATCTGGAGTCCCCCTTTGCCTAATTTAATCAACTCATACTTCACATTTAACTTAAAACATACCAAGATGCAATCTCAAAACATTCACCCCAAGCACATGCAAGCACATCGATCTTATTGATTTGACTCCATTTTAAGGCACTGGTCATTTTTACTTCATATATACATTATGTATCAGCTTTGTGCTTTCGTGTGTTTATTTTCGTATCTCGTCATCTTTAATTGTCTATAGTTAAAATATTCAAACTCCTAAGTAACTGATCTAGTTTAACATCATCACACTAAGTAATTCTCCTTAGTAACTTAATAGGGTCTACCCCCCTTGGCTCCGTTAGGAGTTGAGCCTAAACGGAGGAGTCAAGAACAAGGTGATAGCCTTGACTCGAGACTTTCCCCCAAGGACACACCGAGTGGCTTGAAGATTTCTGCCACGTGACCCAGGTGTGTGAAAGGCGGCAACACTTTTTGGTGCCGTTGCCGGGAAAAAATCTTTTTATTCCTGAGTATGACTTTTGTTTTCTTCCTTTTTGTTTTTTCTTTGTTTGATGAATGCTTAGAGTAGATCTTTAATTTTCATCTGGCGACTCCACTGACCTTTTTTCCATTTTTATTTTTATAAAGAAAATTAAAGAAATAATTTTTGTGAAAAGATTTATAAATGCTTATTTTTCTGTTTCACATGGCGACTCCATTGAAGGGATAAAACCCTGTTTTCTCATAAACTTGTGAAGTTTTGTTGTGTGTAGATGAGCCCATGCAACATGTTAAAACCTTTAAAGCTCATCACTTGACAGCTCCACCTTGTCAGTACAAGGTTTTCAAATGGATACTATTTTGGATAAATTAAGGGAGAAATATGGTGCCCAGTTAACCTTAACGATTCAACCTATCGATTTCTCAAACATCCCTGGTTTTCCTAACTATTGTGATGGTTTGGGGGATGCATGTAACTGGCTTCCACCATTTCATGGAGATTATGGTGACTCGGCCATCTGGCATGTCAAATCTTTCCTTCAGTTGATTGCTGACTTCAATATTCTTTATGAAGACCATATGATGGAAATGTTTGCTAGTACTTTTCGGGGTGAGGCTTGTTATTGGTTCTATCAAGGCCTTCCTGATAAATGTATAACTTCTTTTCCATGCTTCCTTTGGATGTTTTTAGAGCAGTGGCATGATGGTAGGGGTAGTATGAATGGTTTAAAAAAGTTCCTTGAAAATATCTGTACCTTCTACCTATCTGGGACAGAGTGTCACACGGAAGCATATGATAGACCTTTTTCTGTGATACAAAGTATTGAAGACTTGGAATCACTTCTTGAACATTTAAGTAAAGAGGAAGTCCATGATACTCCCATAAAAAAACATCTTAGAGGTTATTTAAGAAATGAAGAAATTAAGCGTCTTCTTAAAGAAAATGAGGTATCTACCAATGCACAACAAGTTTCCGAGGAAGGGAAAATCCAAAATGATCATATTGAAGAGCTTCAGGAGGAGCCCATAATGGAACACAGTGTTGAAGACTCTCCTCATGTCACCATAGCTGAAGACAATGAATATTTGGTGTATTCTCAAGTGTGTTGCAATGCTGATACTTTTCTTGAAAGCCCTCTAGAGAAATTCACTGAGCAACACATACCAAGTGATCCCATTGAGTATGTCCAAAAGGTTTCCTTGATTAAAGATAATCCTCTTCATGATATCATAATAGAAGCCTGTAAAGAAACTTATGATAAGATCAATATGGTGTGTGGTGACAGTAGACCTTGTTCTCCACATATTGATGAAGGTTTGGAAAGTTTATTGCCTTGTAACATTTTATCTAAAGAAGATTGTTATGAATACAAGGAGGACATGGATAGGTAGGAGCATGATGCCATGGATGAAGAGTCCCCCACATACGACATGGATGGGAGTGATGACTATTGGAATTTCATAGATAAACCAACTTGTGAAAATCTTATGGAGAATCCCATCCATGATATGTCCAACAATGGGAGTGTCTATTCAAAAATGTGTGGAAGTCCAATCTACAATACATCCATAGAGGGAAGCATGGATCTAGATTCCTGGGAAAACCTTGGTATGGAAGAGAAGCATTCAGAATTTTCATATGATCATTCAAAGTCATACCATGTCGAGCCGCACAAGGGTATCAATAATGAGGAGAATGAGAAACAATATTGTGGAAAGTCAGATGTGATGCAGTTAGTGAAATGTCAGTCTCATCCATCTTTTTCACATATAGAGGTTCCTTATGATTTGGAGATACTTGGGGTTTGTGCAACGATTTATCATTTGATAAGTCCCGATGATCAGTATGATGATGTAGTCGGCCTACCTCATCATTCTGATTGGTATATCAGCCCTATCCAGTCATGGATAGAAGCAGCCTGCATGAGTACATACAAGTTTGGGAAGAATTTTTATGACATTGTTCATACTTATGATCTCCCATCCATCCCGCCCATTCTGAATCATCACGTAGGTTTGCATCTTCTGAATAAGGTATCTTTACTTTGGCTGGTAACCAAAGACAAGGAAATTTTTTTTTTATGTTAATAAAATGCTTAGGTGGTTACATTGGATTTCTGATTACACTTAACCCTTTTTATATCATGCTTAGAGTAGGAAAATAAGCTCTTTGAAAGAGAGCATTTACTTTCTGCATTTATATTTTATACTTAGCTATAATAAAAAATTGCTTCTTTTAGTTAGTTACATCTATTTTGTTTAAATAAATCGGCTTAATGGTTCATTTGGTTTTTCATAAAACTTGTGCTACTGAGGTTTTTCTTGTCAAGTTGAGATGTTTTTGCAGGGTATATAAACCAGAGATTCTGATGTTCTCGTATCCTCTCCTTGCCTTAAAGACTAGATTGAGCACATGTCCCACAGTTGGAGCCAGAATGTTACCACCTAAGCTGTACTTAGTGGTTTTTATCAAGTGAGCCCGGTGAACCGGACATGGTTAACTTGTTCGGACTTCAAAAAGACCTTTGGAAGTACTTCTGGGAAGTGCTTGTTGTATCATATCACATGTTCATATCCCATGGGGGAATTGTAATAAATGTTCTAGCATGATAGTGTCTGTAAAATACTCGGTCTCTTAGACTTCATTTGTCAATCCGATCAGCCCAGGGTGTTTTTTCCCTTGGTTGTTGAATAAACAACTGATAATTTCTGAGTTTTTCACTCCATACCTCCAAAGTTGGGGTGGTCGGCTTGGAATTTAGGCCTATTGAGGTTATTAGAGTCTATGTTTCAATGTATATACATGCTAGACATCATTTTTGAGTCATATGAACATGTCTAAGTCCCCCTAGGTGTTTTTCAATTTTTCAATTTTTTAGTTTTTTCAGTGTTTTTTATTAAATTTTAATTTTCCCAAAACTTAGGCTATTTTTTAATAGTTTAATTGGAAAATTTGATTTTGTAATAAAAGTGGGCCAAATAATCGGTTTCAGTGATGTAGGTGCTCATTTTCAAGCTAAAAGCACCATGTAAACCCATGGACCCACTATTTCCTAGTTTTGATTGATTTTCCATCACTCAGGTCAGAAAGCCCCAAAAATCAATTATTGATTATTTTAATTAATAAATTGATGAATAATGGAGGAAATCCAAAATCATAGATCAGTGGATTCTCAGCCGATTTGATTGAAATCAGTCAGATCTGAAGCAGATTGACTGGATCTGACAAATCCTTGAATAAAGAAGGTGATCAAATCAGATCCAGAGTTGATCTTCAGCATCCTTTATGAGGAATTTCTCCCTCCCTCTCTCCTCAACATGTTTTGGCTCATCTAGATGAGTTTTGGTGGATGCTTCAGTCAACAGGTTGAGGTGTCAGTTAGATCAGCTCTCCGATTGACAATTGCACTCAGTGAGACTCAGATCTGGCTCAGTTAGACACAGATCAGGCATTGATGGACTCTCCATCAGCATATTTGGTCTATCTCCTTGATATTTGTGCCCCCCCTGGGTTGGATCTCCTAGTTTTTGTATATATCCAGGCACAGCCTCCTCTTCCAAGCTAGTTAGATCTGGGATTGAGGTGCTGCTGCTATTATAACTTTGTAATTCTTCATTTGAAATAAATAAAAGCTTTGGAGGCAATACGGTGTGGTGCCATTGCATGTACGGATGATTATTGCCATTGTTTTACTGAGGTAACCTGTATCTCTGGTCACTTTTTTTCTAATTTCTTGTAGATATGTGGTTAAGATTGGTAATTAGCTTATTACAATATTGATAGGAAAGGTGTTGTTCAATAAGTTTATTGACTGTCACTCTCCTTGGATGCATGTTTAGAGATCTATATTTAGCATGTCCTATAAGCTTATATGCATGTTATCTTGAATCTCTTTGTATGTACTAATCGGATCTCACAAGTTTCTTGGAAAGTTCTTTGCTTTCAGCTGAGTTGCAAGTTCATACTTTGGAGAGGATGCTAATCTAGTTTGCTTCTTCATTCTCCTCAAAACATTTCAAAGGAATAGTCCCTCGACATTCTGCCTGAAATATCTACTGCGGATCTTCAAGGAAACCAACACTTTTCTCCTCTTCTTCCTCCCTCAAAATCAACACTTTACCCGGTTACTTGGTTCAGTTCATAGCTGTGATTTCATTTACATCTGTTTCATCAAAGTAAAATATACATAGATCTGATATTTCATAGCTCATAACCTAGATCTTGCACTTAAAAAGGTTTCATAAGCATTCTAGATCTAGCTGTAGGGAAATCATCTTTTTTGCATGAAAATTTAAAGGAAACTTGTAGATCGCATGCATTAGATTTCCTTTCATTGTTATAAAATTCAATATTCTGCAATATCAGTGCATTTTTGTTGGCTGCACAAACAGCAAGCCAAGATCCCAAGGAAATCTTGCTTTCCTTGGTTCCTTTTCTGCCTGTTTAGCTAGTTTTAACTTCATTTTTGTGAGATAAGGTAAGCTGATCCAAAGGGACTCTTAAAGTGCTTTTGGGAATTTTTTATTCTAATATGCTCACTTTCTTTTAGCAAGTCTAACAGAAGGGAAAGGAATCTACTGTCCGAAGTGGCCTCAGGAGCGCTCAAATCCCCCCAGGGGTCTCCTTTTTCACCAAAAAAAATCAAAATTTTCCCAAAGTTGTAAAATATTGGTTTCAGCCTATATAAGGACCAAGAATTTTCTGATATATCAGTCCTCTGATATTGTAACCATTAATAAATAAAATCATTTTTTGAATAGCCTCTTTTGAGCCCATTCCTGTGTCGGTGCCCTTTTCGTCGATTTCTGTTTATTTCTTTTTTACTAGCATTGATCTAATTTGCAGGGTAGTATACTTGATTTTGTTATTAATTCCATACTCCATATCTTACATTTCAAAGTAATCGTAATACTTACCCCACGATTTCCCGATTGACCCGAAAGGGGAAAGAGATTTGTGGTAGGATTAATTAAGAAACTAGAACTGTGTATCTGTTTGCTATTTTCTATCATTTGTTTATCAACAAATTTAAAATTAACCCCTCCTCGATTCCCCGATTGATATCCAGTTGGATCGAAAGAGGTTCTTGGAGGCTTTTCTTTTAAACATGAACATCCAATTTAAAACTTACTAAAATTGACAAGACTCCAGTGTGTATTCTCTGCACTTGGATGCGGTTTGTCCGATCAGTCAAGCTGTATCAAAAGCACTTGGGTGACTAGTATAATTAGGACTCACTCTCCCCAACTAACAAACCATCAGGTGAAAATCCAACACCTAGATCAAACCTTTACGGTGGTAAAATACCCAAAGGAAGCGGGAACTTACTGAAAAGTGACCTCGGGCGCCAATCTCTATCACACCCTAACGGGTGCATTATGAACAATAGCCCTAGAGACTCCATTTTAGCCCACATATTCCTTGTGGGTAGCCGTAAAGGTTTAGTTTTGGACATACTCCAAGTACTCTCGGGTATATCTGGAGTTCCCCTTTGCCTAATTTAATCAACTCATACTTCACATTTAACTTAAAACATACCAAGATGCAATCACAAAACATTCACCCCAAGCACATGCAAGCACATCGATCTTATTGATTTGACTCCATTTTAAGGCACTGGTCATTTTTGCTTCATATATACAATGTGTATCAGCTTTGTGCTTTCGTGTGTTTATTTTCGTATCTTGTCATCTTTAATTGTCTATAGTTAAAATATTCAAACTCCTAAGTAACTGATCCAGTTTAACATCATCACACTAAGTAATTCTCCTTAGTAACTTAATAGGGTCTACCCCCCTTGGCTCCGTTAGGAGTTGAGCCTAAACGGAGGAGTCAAGAACAAGGTGACAGCCTTGACTCGAGACTTGCCCCCAAGGACACACCGAGTGGCTTGAAGATTTATGCCACGTGACCCAGGTGTGTGAAAGGCGGCAACAGAACCCTCCAATGAAACTGCTCACCTGATGGAAATGAGGCAACTTGATGAATAACTAACGAAAAATCTAGCGGTTCTGAGTGAAAATATAGTGGGTTCGACTTCTAATGCATTCACAGTCCGTTTACGGGATACGATGGATTTTAGACATATGTTGAAAGAGGAATTTAGTGGGGAATTTCTTCAACAATATTTAAAGTCATATATGAGTTGTATCAAGCTTCTAGAGGCTTGGAAATTAGGCGTAGAGATGGCGTAGGTTGTGCTCATTTTTCCCCTTGTTACTGAAATTTTAATATACCCTTCCAGAAACGATGTCGCAGATGATGTTCACCGAGTGAGTGGTGATAAGAAATCTAATGAGTTAAACCTTGGAATGTACATGAGATTGATATTGGATAAATTTGCAAGGAAAATTATTTATAGTAATAAGAAATCCATGTGTTCCTACATTACATCACATGAACGCAAGTGGCAGAATGCTGCGTTGTTGCTAATGGCTTCCATTGTTATGAGCAGGAAAGAAATGGAATCGACTGTTGCTGACGTTGCAGGTTCTTCCTAAGCTAGGTGAATAAGTGCAGAGGAAAGGCAAGATAAAAAGCAACACATAGGATAACAGGACCGTGTCTTTTTGAATGTGTGGTTTTATCGATTTCGCAATGCCTTTGTCCAATCAACACACTTTTTTCATCACTGACGCGTTTGTTAGTCAAGGGTTAGTTGACATTTGGGTATGACAGGGGAGACTCCTCATAGTACATTGACAGACGAAAAAATCCCGAGGGAACTGTTTCCTTAAAAATGCCTTTAGTGTAATTACAAATGAAATTAATTTTTATTTTGATTTATACATATAATTTATTATTTATTTGTGAAATATCTCTGAACTATACTATAGGCAAGAAACTCCATTCATATTTATTTTTATAATTTTTGAAAATTATATAGTAAAAGGTTTTTACATCCACTTCTTTTATAAACATTGATATTGAAAAAGTAATAAGATTATATTTTACTATTTTTTTTCAGAAGAAAAAACATGTAATTTATTATTCCATGAGAATCAAAATTACATAGTAACCAAATTGAGTATGTCCATATACTACTGGAGACATATTGTTGTAACAAAAATGACCAGCGACAACAAAATATATCATAAGACTCCTCAACAACCTTCTAATATCATCAAAACATGAGAATCTCAAAACTAACATAACAAACTAATCCTCCAACTTGGATCAAAAGTCAAAGTTGCTTAATAACTAAACCTTTGAACAAAAAATAGATGAAGGTATAACAACTGTCATCGATCAAAATTCCATCCACATACTCTGAATAATGGAGAAAACCTGTCATGTCCCCAATTGATGACTTGGAAAGAAAGTCAACATCAAAGTTGAAAACCTTGTAAATATGCTTAAAGAAAAGGGTGTGAAAACTCAATATTGTAACAATAAAACTCAAATATTGTAAAGAGTTTATACCATTTACTTAGTATATACCAATATTTGAATCACCAAATATTTGAAGCTAAAGTAACCCTCTCTTTTTGGCAAACCACAATAAACCCCAAAGGGAAAGAAGCTTGGTAATGGTGTTTGTACCATCACCAATGCCTATTATTAAATTTATGACATGAATTTATTTCAGTTGAATGATCATGCCAACGCCATGCTTTCCTTCATGCCAAGCTCCATAAAAAACCCATAAATAACATCAAAAGCAAAAGAAGGATTGTTGTACATCTTGTTTATTTTTGTAAGAGGTTCCTTCTTCCATTCCGGTAAAGCAACCAAAAATTTTGAAACAACCAAAACTATAGAGAGAGTCAAATATTGAAGGATACATATATTTCTTACTTTCCATATTTCCCAAAATACAAAAAAGGAAATTCTTTTATCCTTTCCTTACTATTGAACCAAGAAAATAGACAGTCTTCAAAGTTCTCCAAATCCCAGCTAAAGTGGACGGAGAGTAACCTGCAGGCCTCCATCCAAACTCTCTTGAATAAATAGCATTGAAAGAAGATATGTTCCACAAATTTTGAATCATATATGTAGAGTGGGAAAAATCTCGGCCCGACCAAGCCACAACAAGTAAGGTTTCCCCAAACTGAAATTTTATCATGCAAAAGCAAACAATTGATAAATTTCACCTTTAAGGGCATAGACCCTTTCCACAGCCAACTATTCCACCACTTGGGTGAAGGAAGGTCTCTTTGAACCAATAAAACCTCATAAGCAAGCTTTGTAGAGACCGGTCCAGGTTTTTACATTTTGTTCCCAAACTAAGATGTCTTCTGCTCCATCAAGGAAAATACTTTCTTGAGAATGAGAATAAGTGACTAAATTCTATTCCTCTTCAAACTTGACAGGTAAATTTAAATCCTCCAAATTAAGCGACTAACCTTCAGAAACATCTTAAGAAAACCAAATTTGCATGAACACTATGATGTTTCTACTATGGAGCTCATCTATAAAATGCCTTGATAACAAACCACTTCCATGAAGTCCAACTATTGGATCAATACCAACAAAAATATGAATCCCTCTCTCAACTTTCCAGCTCAAATTATCTTTTATAACCAACAAAGATTTGATAAAACTATTCCAAAGGTAAGAGGAATTTGAAAACTTTAAAACCGTCTCTTTGAACCAACATTCCAAGGACCACTGTCTGATGTATTTACTTTTGATTACCTTGTTCCATAAGCCTGGCGTAAACAACAATCTCCACATACTCTTTTCACAAAGAGTTAAATTAAAAAGGCTCAAGTCTTTTAAACCCCAACCACCTTTTAACTTGATCAAAGCTAAAAAAAATCCAAGTCGAAAGATGGAATTTGGAGACGTTCGAACCGCCAACCCAGAGAAAATTCTATATATTTCTTCTTAACTGGGAAATGAAAGTAGAGGAGCGAATATATAAGGAGAACAAAAAAAGTGAAATGCTTTATAATACAACTTTGGCCAAAACCTAACAACCCCCAATAGAAATCCACCTAAAGGCCCAACATCTGATTCTATTATTGAACTTCTTTAATAGCCAATTCCAATATTTGGAAACATAAGAGTTGGGGTTTTAATTAAAACCGAGATACCTGAACCCATCATTCAACTCCGACCACGAGCAAGGGAAGACAAACGAAACTTGATTTCGAATATTTTTGTCATCATCTGAAGAAACAAAATGATACTTTTGAATGTTAACCAACATACCTAACGCCACACAAAACAAATCAAATAACTCCTTGTAATGCAACCATTCCAACTTTTATCCGCTTCCAAAAATAATAATGTCATCAATGAAAAGAAGGTGAGTAATGTTGAGCGTGGGAGAGAGATTTAATCCTGAGATCTTCTTTTCCCTTCTGCTTTTCCCAATTAATCTGTTTAAACCCTCAATAACAAGAAGAAAAAGAAGTGGTGATAAAGGAAAACCATGGTTAAGGCCTCTTGAGCAATTGAAAAACATCAAAGAAGAGACATTAACTAGTGTAGCGATGTTAGCTGAGGAGATGCATTTGGTAATCCAACTTGTAACCTCATAAGGAATTCCTATCTGAAAGATAATAAGTCTAATCAAGGACCAATCCACTGTTAGGTTTTTATCATTCAAGCTAGCATTATCTTAGGATATTTAACTGAGAGAATGACAAGCACAACAATCAAACACAAGAGACAATAGACACAAATATTTTCTTCATGGAAACCATAAAAGAGAAAACCCCACAACTTCCTTAGAGATAGAATCAACACCCAAAGTAAAACCCAAAAAAAGTAAGATGATATCCCAACAGCAGTAGTCTCTCTCTCTCTTGTCCCAGCTTCTTCTTTCTCTCTCAGTTATGCCCTCCAACTGAGTGTGAGTGAATGTATGTTAAATATAGAGGCTCACTCTCTATTTATACTAATTCCCAACTTGACAATAACTCACTAGGGCCGACTTCTCTAGGAGAGTCTAATAACCCTAGGGCCCCACAACTGCAGGGACTTTAACCCTTGATCAATAAGGAGGGTTACCCTCTATGAATTTACATGACTTGTTTACATTATTGAATCTCCCTATAGGAACATCAGGGAATGACAGATACTTCCCAGAATAAACATCGGGGTACAATACATAAAATATACAAGTGAATACATTCTGAAGTTACAAATATATCAACACTCCCTCTTAACTAGGAAGGTATTCTCTCGACACAATTTATTAGCATAGTTATTCTTCTCTGTATCATTTGGATCATCATCAAGTTATCTTCATCTTCAAGTCATCTTCATATTCAAGTCATCTTCATTACTAGATATGGATCATCACTGGATCATCATTGGGTCATCATCACTGGATCATCACTGCTGGATCATCATCACTGGTGCTATCTCTCGATTCTTCTCGTCATAGGAAGTTCTATAGAGCCAGCCCTTTTTCATGCTGGTTGTAGGCCTAGCCTCCATGTAGGTCTTCTTCAGTGCTTATATCTGACCCTTAGTTAGAATGGACCACCCAACACTTACATCTGACCATGGGAGGAACACATCCAACAACCATGTCAGAAAGGCACGCCCATCACTCACATCTGACCATGGGAGGAACACATCCACCACCATGTCAGAAGGGCACTCACATCCACCAGCATGATAGGACACACCATCTATCATCCAAGGAAAGGCTCAACACTTACATCTACTGGCATAGCAGGACACACCATCTACTATCCAGAGAAAGGCACAACACTTATATTTGACCCAGTCAGAAAGGCTCAGCACTTACATCCTCTGGCATAGTAGGACACACCATCTACTATCCAAGGAAGGGCTTCAGCACTTATATCTACTGGCATGGTAGGACACACCATCTACCATCCAGAGAAAGGCTTCGCACTTACATCCGTCAGCATGATAGGACACACCATTTATCATCCGGGGAAAGGCTTTGCACTTATATCTGTCGACATGATAGGAAACACCATCTATCATTCGAGGAAATGATCCGCACTTATATCTGATCATGTGGGATCCAATCCCACAGTTACATCAGGATGGATTTGCACTTAAATATGATCATGTGGGAGCTAATCCCATAGTAATATCATAATGGCTTTGCACATACATATGATCATGTGGGAGCCAATCCCATAGTCATAGGAAAATGTCTCTACACTTACATCTAATCATGTGGGAGCCATTCCCATAGTCATATCAGAATGGCTCTGCACTTACATCTAATCATGGAAGGAACCAATCCTATCACCATGTCAGAAGGGCTCTCAGACTCATCACCTCCCCTTGGAGGAAACCTCGATCTGGAGAACACCAAGCTTCTCCCTGAAGTACTCAAACTTCACTCTGGCCAATGGCTTGCTTAACACATCAACTATCTGTTCGTTTGTCGCAACATACTGGAGCTTCATTGCTCCTCTCTGCACCATATCCTTGATATAGTGATATTTGATCTCAATATGCTTTGACTTGTCATGGAACATCGGGTTCTCAGACAACTTCACACAACTCTGGTTGTCGCAATATATGCAAGTAGCATCCAAATGGAGATCAAACAAATCCGATAGTAGATTTCTAATCCACACTACCTCATAGCTAGCTGAACAAGCTGCGACATACTCTGCTTCGGTTGTACTCAGTTCCACATAGGACTACTTCCTGCTAAACCAAGATATCACACCTGATCCCATACTAAAGCAACACCCTGAAGTGCTCTTCCTATCGATGGCACTGCCTTTCCAATCTGAATCAACATAAACTTCCAGGTTAATCTTCTGATTCGCCTCATACTTGAGCCCATAATCAACTGTACCCTTCAAGTACCTTAGAATATTCTTTGCAGCAATCAAGTGAACATGTCTAGGATCTATTAGGAACTCGCTCAATGTGTTCACAACAAAGCAAATATATGGTCTTGTATTCGTCGGGTACATCAAGGACCCAATCATCTGACTATACATCGTAGCATCGACCGCTTCTGATGAAGCATCACTCAATAGCTTCAGGTTCGATGCCATAGGTGTGGTCATGGCCTTGCAGTCCATCATCCAGAACCTCTTCAGGATCTCTACTACATACTTCCCTTGTCTCAGGGAAATTCCATCTACATTTTGCCACACCTCCATGCTTAGAAAATAGTGCATCATACCCAAGTCCTTCATTTCAAACTCAAAAGCGAGCTTCCTCTTTGTATCAGCAATCAACCCATCCATACCTATTACAAACATATCATCTACATACAGTAGGAGTATCACTGGGTTCCCTTCTTCAAACTTGTAGTAAAGGTTGGAATCTACTTTACTCTTGGTAAAGCCCAAATTGGATAGGAAGCTTTCAATTTTTCCGTACCATGTCCTGGGTGCCTGTTTCAAACTATACAGGGCTTTCTTCAATTTACACACATGATTCTCCCTATCATGTGTCTCAAAACCGAGTGGTTGCTCCACATACACTTCCTCTTCCACTAGACCATTCAAGAAGGTAGTCTTGACATCCATCTGGTGTATCTTCCATTTCATTACTGCAGCCAGAGCAAGTAGTGATCTGATGGAAGTGTATCTGGCTATAGGTGTAAAATTTTCTTCATAATCTATTCCTTCTTTCTGGGAGAAGCCACGAGCCACAAATATTACTTTATATTTCTCTATGCTACCATCTGCAGCATGCTTGATCTTGAAGATCCATTTGGAAGTCACAATAGACTTCCCCTCTTGTCTAGGGACAACATCCTAGGCATCATTCTTCATGATCGATTGGTACTCCTCGATCATAGAATCCTTCCATTATTTCTTCTCTGTCGCTTCTTCATAGTTGGAGGGTTCTTTATCAATGATGTCACATAATCGGGCTACATATCTAGAGCATGACCTAGTTCTCTTTCTTTCTCTGTGTATTTCTTCTGGAGCCCCATATCTTTCTGCACCTTGGATAGCCTCTCATACCCATGCAGGTTTCCTCTTGTGAGGATTCTTTTCCTGAGGTGGATCTATAGGTTCCTGAGGTTCTTCCATTTCTCGATCCTCTTCTGGATTTAGTTCGTTTATTGTTGTATTAGGGATGCTGGGTACTTCTGTTTCTTCAAAGTCTTCAACTGGTCTCTTTTCTAGATTTGTTGTAGGCTGAATCTTCGCCAAATGTTATGTCTCTGCTAATGTCGATCTTCTTGAATCCTGGGAATTATATTTTGTAAGATTTCGAGCTTTCACTATATCCCACAAATATACCCTTCTTTCCAGAAGGATCTAACTTTGTCCTCTTTTCTTTTGGAATGTGTATGTAGACTGGACAACCGAATATTCTGAGATGGCTAACCTCTGGTTTCTTACTGAAAAATACTTCTTCAGGTGTCTTGTTCTCGAGCACTCTACATGGAGTACGATTCTGTACATAAATAACTGCTCTTGCAGCTTCTACCCATAGATGCATGGGAATAAATTGATCATGAAGCATTGCCCTCGTAGCTTCCATGATCATTCTATTATTCCTTTCTGCAACCCCATTCTGCCATGGATTATATGGATTGGTTAACTCCCTCTTCATCCCATAGTCTCTGCATAAAACTTTGAATTCATTTGATGTGAATTATCTGCCATTGTCTAATCGAAAAATCTTGATCTTCTTTTCTGTGTAGTTTTCGATCAAGGATTTGAATTCCTTGAACTTGTTGAATACTTTATCTTTGGTCTTCATGAATTATATCCATGTATTCTTAAAAAAATCATCAATAAAAGAAACATAGTATACATACCTTCTTAATGAACTGGATGACATCCTGCATACATCGGAGTGAATGATTTCCAAGATTCCTTTTGCCTTGCTCTTGCTACTTGGAAATGTCTTCTTTGTGTTCTTTCCTCTCACACATCCTTTGTAGGCACTGTCATGTTTTGTCTATATTTCTGGAATGTCTTCAACAACTTTTCTTGCAAGTGGTAGTGCTTTGTAGTGCACATGTGCAAGCCTTCTATGCCAAATTTCATTTGGTTCTACTGAGTCATGAACCAAAGCTTATTCTGGTTGTCCCTTTAATCTGTATAGTCCTCCCTCTTGTTCTCCAATTACTATTGCATCGTCAATAGTCTTTCCTTTTGTCCACATGATGACTTGACCATCTATAAATGAAACTCTTATACCTTTTGCATCCAATGCAGATATAGAGAGGAGATTCTTCTTTAGTCCTGGTACAAACAATACATCCTTTATCTTCATAGACTTTCCAAAGTCTAGCTTATAGGAGGATTCACCACTACCTTTTATTGGATACTGATAGTCATCCCCAAGTTTCACCTTGTGAGGTGACTCATGTTTGGATAGTTTCACAAAGGATTCTTTGAATCCCGTCATATGTTTGGAAGCCCCACTGTATATTAGCCAATCATTGCTTCCATGTGTGGTAGTTCCCATGAGAGCGGAAATTAGAACATATTCTTCTTCAGTTAAAGAATCATCACTTTCTTGTTTGATTCTCTTTGTGGAAGGTTCATCATCCTCTAAAGCATGAGCATGATGTCTTCTCTTGTTTCCCTTCTTCTTGTGAGAACCATTTTTGTTTCTAGGACAATCTCTAGCAAAGTGTGCTCTTTCATCACATGTATAGCATATGATTTTAGATAAATATCTGTTAGATATTCTAGTGTTATCTTTCTGGTGGAAGTGCTTACCTTTGGGGTGATGAAAGTCTCTTCTACTTTTCTTGGAGTGTATTGTGAGAGCTTGATATTCACTTCCCATCTTTTCTTTTCGGGCTATTATTCAAGCTTCTTCTTGTGAGCATTCTTCCCACAGCCTACTGAACTTGACTAGCTTCTTTCTTGCACAAATACCTTGAATGAAGGAGTCCCATGATCTAGGTAGACCATTCAAGGTGGTCATCACAATTTCTGCATTCTCCACTTCTTCATCTACTGCTTCCAGTTGTTCCTTGATCTGATAGACCCTTGTAAAGTAAGACTATATGGTCTCTGCATTCTGGATATTTACATTCTTCAACTGGCTCCTCAAAGTCATCTTTCGATTTATGTTCTTTCCTTCAAACAATTTGGTCAGGGCATCAAACATTGCTTTAGGTGTCTTTAGGGAGGACACCTATGGTATGAGGTGATCCTTGATTGAATCAACAATAATCCTCTTAGCCATGACCAATTTATTTTTGTGTAAGGCCTTAGGCTCATCTCCCTTTGGAACTGGAACCTCTTCATTGATGTAAGAGTCCAACTCATTTTCTTCCAGGACCAGGGACATCCTATACTTCCAAGCTTGGAAGTTATTAGCTCCCTCAAGATTTTCATCAAGCTTCATATGATGAGACATATTAACTGAGAACCTCAAATGGAAATACAGAAGATTTAGATCTTACCAGGTTAAGATGTCGGAACTGGATCTGGAGCTGAAACTTCGCAGAGCTACTTCAGGAGCAGATTAGGTTTTGACTTTCCTGAAGTTCTTCCTAACCAAAAACTTTGATCTTTATCTCTAAACTTTGATTTTGGGGAGGAGATCAATCCAGGACTGGGCTCACTAAAAAATTCCACTTCTGTGGAAAGCCTTAATTTTCGGTAGTAGTGTCGGGTCAAAAACTGAAAATGATCAGAATCAGATTCTCTTTTGACAGAAAGATGCACCCTAAAGAGGAGAGTCAGCCCAACCTTCTTTTGCTGAAAATCCATGGAGAGAGATCCAAAAAATAGGAAGCCCTAGTTTCCGCAGCTGCACAATGTCTTCTTCTTAGGTTAGCTATGATACCATGTTATATTTTTATCATTCAAGCTAGCATTATATTACGATCTTTAACTGAGAGAATAATAAGCACAACAATCAAACACAAGAGACAATAGACACAAATATTTTCCTTGGGGAAACCATAAAGGAGAAAACCCTGCAACTTCCTCAGAGATAGAATCAACACCAAAAGTAAAACCCAAAAATAGTAAGATGAACTCCTGACGGTAGTAGTATCTCTCTCTCTTGTCCCAGATTATTCTTTCTCTCTTAATTATGTGCTCCAACTGAGTGTGAGTGAATGTATGTTAAATAGAGAGGCTCACTCTCTATTTATACTAATTCCTGACTTGACAATAACTCACTAGGGCCGAATTCTCTGGGAGAGTCTAATAACCCTAGGGCTCCACAACTGCGGGGACTTTAACCCTTGATCAATAAGGAGGGTTACATTATGAATTTACATGACTTGTTTACATTATTGAATCTCCCGATAGGAACATAAGGTCATGACTCAATTACATTACAAATACTTCCCAGAATAAACATCAGGGTACAATACATAAAATATACAAATGAATACATTCCAAAGTTACAAATACATCAACATCAACCCTGTCAAAACCTTTCACCAAATTAGTTTTTAGAACGAAGGACCTCAACCTTCTATGTTTGATAGTGATTAATTAACACTCTTGGTTTATACCGACTTCCTCAGTAATCTGACAATTTGGTAAAAATACGAATTGTTCCTCTGAAATGCATCTACCCAAGACACCTATGATTCTGTTTGCAATGATTTTCGTAATGACTTATACAATGTATTACAAAGCGAAATAGGCGTAAATTCAGATAGACTATTAGGATTGTCCTTCTTGGGAATGAGAACTAAGAAAGTGAAATTCAAATAATATGGAACTTTCCCCAAATGACAGGATTCATTAACAACCAAAGTGATTTATTCCCCAAGCAACTCAAAAAAATATAAAAAGAACTGCGCCAACCAACCATCACGCTCATGTATTTTATCCCTCACAAAGTTTGACAAAGTATGTTTAAATTATTCCCTGTAAACTTCAACACCAACCTTTAAATCTTCTTCATTAGAGAAAATTTTGGGAAATTTATTCAGAAATTTTACCTGTTGTTCTAGATTCATCCTCTTCTCCTGCCTATAAATCCCCTGGAAGTAAGTGAATTTTTATTCCTTAATGGAAACCTGATCACTAAGCACTATCCCATATTGATTCTTTAATTCCCAAATCTAGTTTGAAATTCTCTTATGGTTTGCAAACCTATGGAAGAATTTAGTGTTGTAGTCTCCCACCTCCAACCAAACCACACATATTTTTAATCTCCAAGTTTGCTCGAATTGTAAAAGGATCCTTACTCTATCAGCTTGAATATTAACCAACCTTTCTTTACGAGAGGAGGAGAAATAACCAGCTTCCACCATATCTTCTAGAAGATCAATTTCCGATTCAATAGATTCCAATTCCTCCTGAGACTCCTTTTTTATTTTATTTTCCCATTTTTGACCACGTCATTCATCTTGGAGATGTTTTTTAGGAAACTCAACGTAGGAGGGAGGTACAATGAAACTGAAAAATCATGTCACTTTTCTCTATTCAGAGAACAAAAAGAATAATATTCTAACCAAACTCTATTGAACTTGAAGGGATAAGCCACCTGAGAATTCTCTTTGTCCAACTCCAAAACCATAGCCCTATGGTATGAACATCTAGTGGATACATGCCAAGTTCTGAAATTTCCAAGTGAGTCACACAATGACTCAACCATAAAAAATCTATCAAGCCTTTTGGCTATCCCAACATTTAAAAAACACCCATTATTCCAAGTTGGACTAAGGACCAGTGGTTCACTATCGATTAGACCATCCTTCTCAACGAAATATTTAAAAAAACCATGAAGAGGATCAGTTAGTCTTCCAACGCCCCAAATATCTGAATTAGCTAGGGTGAGATTTAGATCCCCACCCAAAATGAGGCCACAATGATCAAATACATTTGCATCTCTGAGTGTCTCCCAAAATACATGCTTATGATTATGAGGACCATAAATGTTTAAAATTGTAACTGACAATTCAAAACCAAGAACATTACCCTCAACCATAATGCCAACCCCTGTAGAATAAGGGTTGAGCAAGGAGAGTGAAGGATCCCAAGCAAGGCGTAAGCCACCAAAATTACCCAAGGAGTCTAAAGCACAACACTTCCAAGTAGGTTTAAGTATTAAGAAAAGATCACATGCCACCAGTGCTTCAACCATTGTTTCCCGAAGAAGAATAATCGAAGGGTTAACTTTGTTCAGCAACCTTTCGAGAGAAATTGTTTTAGGTGAAGTGTTAAACCACCAAATATTGAAAGTAAGAATATTCATTGGGTAACCATCTCTAGGGCCAAATATGCTCTAAGAGCCCTAATTTCGGAAACAACCCCCTTATCTAAACATCTATGGAAGAGTGAAGTAACCTTCAGGTAAAAAAAATCCTTTCAATATCATCTTCTACTTTATTCTTTCCCTCTTTATTTCTACCTGGTTTTCTAACCGACACGTTCTTGGATCTGATGGAGGATATTGGAAGAGTCTCTGAATCATCATCAATTACATCAAAATATTTTGTGAGAGGATTGGGAGAAACAATCTCTTGAAGTGGGGGGAAATCCTTTGCATGGAAATAAATGATCCCATCTTTTGAAGGAGAGGGTGCAAGATTTATCTCCAAACAATTCCTCCTATCAAAAAGAGGAGCATCGACACAATTTGTAGAACCTACAAAATCCTTATAAACCACAACAATAAAATTATCTGACTCAAAAAGGTCTAAGACCCTGCTAGGGTTATCCTCCAAAAAGATGCTAGGGTTATCCTCCAAAACCCTGGTAGGGTTATCTTCCAAAACCCTAACTTTCGATGACAACAAAAATATTTCAGTTTCTTCACACAGGGAATTAACATCCCCTTTCTCACCTCTGACCACTGAATCTTCCCCCAAACTAATGACAGGCCAAAATAATGGTTTTGAACTGAATCCCCCAAAGAGTCCCTACTCTTTACCTCCACTCCTCCCTTACTCAAAAAATATGAAATGACAGTTGAAGACATAAATTTTGAGAGGATAGGAAGTTGATAAAAGAACTGTTGACAACATGGCAATATAGGTTGGCATTAATGGAAATTGAGGAAGTCTGCAGGGTTTTGGATTGGTAGATCGATCACTTTAAGGATCGATGAAAATTGAGATATAAGCTTGTGCAGGCTTGGATGGTTGATATCGTGGAAGGATACAATCTACAGCCGAGGATTAATTTCGCTATCAGGATTTACGACTAAGATAAACAAGATTATTGGAAACTTAACATTCATACACTTCAAGATCGTGTCATGGAGATTGAAGCCGATGAAGATCAACGATCAAAAACAGATTTTCACAATTGAAGTAGCAAGGAGGATAATAAAATAGTTGGGTTGTGAAATTTGAAATTGATCATTGCAAAGAGGATTGATATCAATAGACGTGTTTGATCCTGAAACAGATCAATGATTGTGAGCTATTTCCCAGGGAGAAGTTACATGGTCTAAAGAAATTCTAATGTGAGTGAAATTTCTATGCAACACACTTTAACGTTTTTGGACTCCACCGTTGATTCGGGGGAACACTGATTGAACGGTCCACAAGCTATTTCAAAGGGAGAACTAGAAATCAGGTTAATAATCCAGATGGTTGCGAAATATTAAATTGCAAACTACTTTGTTCTATTTTTCGTCGTTCATCAGAAATGACAGAAGATCTAATGGTTGTAGTTAATTTTCGCAAAGAGAAGATACATATCTGCAAAGTTAAATTGTGATCCACATATGTAAGCCGATCAATGGTTGAGAGTGAAGCTGAAGAGGATGTCAGTGCAGAATAGTTGAAGGGAGGAAAAGGTGAAGTTTCGCAAAGGATCAAAGATCATACGGTCGAGAATAGTTCCACAAGTAGATCGATAGTTCGGATAAAGCGTTGCGGGAAATCTGTTGCAGAAACAAAAGTGTGGGTGCGGAACTGCGGAAATCAAAAGGTCTAAATTGTGAAAAGTTGAGTTTCCAACTTCCACATTCTTCCCTACAAAAAAGGCAAGTGCAGAAAGACAACGATGGAAGGACAGTTCCAAGAGCAGAAAGGCAGAAAGTAAAAAGTCCAAAAAACTAGAAAGTTGAGTTTCTGACTTCCGCATTCCATAGTGCAGAAAGGAAAGTGTGGAAAGGCCAGTCCGGAAAGAGGAAAGGTGGAAAGAAAGAAGTCAAAGTTGTGAAAAATTGAGTTTCCGACTTCCGCATTCCGTAGTGTGGAAACGCTTGTGCAGAAAAGTGGAAGTGCAAAGGTTTGGATCTTGGAAACTTGAGTTTTCAATTTATTCCTTCTGTAGTGTGGAAAGGATCTTGCAGAAAGGCTAGTCCGAAAAGAAAAAGGAGGAAATGATAGTTCCTGCATGGTAATGAAGCCTGTAGATTGAAGGTGAATCCCAAGTTTTGGGAGAGAAACACACCCAACAACCAGAGATGATGAAGCCTAGAAGAAAGGAAATCTAATATCCATAGATGATAATTCCAACAAGCTTACGAGTGGAAGAATATCAAAGACATAAGAATATTGCAGAGTTTAATTAAGTAATTAATTAAAAATCAGTAATATAATGAATATATAATCTAATTGATTAGATAAATTAACAGATATTTGAAGAAGTGTGAAGGAGAAAAGCATGAAGTCTGTTTTGTAAAGGTGTGATGGGTTGAAGAGAGATCTGAAGAATCACAATGTTGAAAGGGTGTGAGTATGGTCTGAAGAGATGATTAAAGGATATATAAACAAAAGATAAAAAGGTAAGTAAAATGTCTCTGTCATCTATATCTATGTAGCCAAAGCATAAGACATAGACTAAAGTAGAGTAACAATAAGACATAATTTTTAAAGAAGATATGGGAGTCTGATAAAAATACATACAAGGGTGGAAGGGTGGTTATAGGGTAGGATAAAGTTTCTGCAAGGAAGTCTTGGCCTCCTTCCAGTAGTGGCTGGAGAATCAGCTTATTGGTGTATCCTTGTTTGTAGGTGCATGCAGAAACCAGGGTGTGGGTGCATCCTTCAGCAGTGGCTGAGAAACTTGGGGATTGTGGTCTCCAGCAAGTGGGTGCTTCCAAATAACTATTGTATATTGTAAAAACAAAACTTTGCAGATAATAGAAACATGCTGGTGGTTTAAGTTATTGGGTTCCATGTTAAAACATTGTATCCATATTTTTTTTTACATTTGCTAAAATAAAATAAATTGTGTTTAATTTCTGTCACTGATTCACCCCCCCTCTTAGTGACAAGACCTAATTCATCAATTGGTATCATAGCCAGATCCTTCACCATAGTTTAATCATTGGAAGGAAGATCCTATTACATTCACTATGGATCAGCAGATGAATATGTCAATAAGAGTCCCCATATTTGATGTTGAAGACCATGTTTTCTAGAAGATTAGAATGAAAAACTATCTAATGTCCATTGGTCTATATTTTCCGACGAGCCTTATCGTCGATTAATCGACAATAGTTCGTCATATTTGTGACGAAGTGTGAATGTAGGTGCGTCAGATTTGCGATGCCTTGTGAAGGGATGATCGTCGAAGTTTCAACGAGCACAGGATATTTTTTTCAAATTATACAAAGGCATATTTCCAATGGTAACTAGGTTCATATAGTCGGATATTCGACGACTGTGAAATTATAAATATAAACATTTTTAAACATTCTGACATGTTTTCTATAGAAGCGACATACGATTTGCGGAAATTATTTATTCCTCGATGGACGGTTTGAGGAATTGTTTTATTCTTTAACGATTAGTTTGGGGAATTTTTTTTCTTCGACAGACAGTTTGTGGGAATTTTTTTATTCTTCGACAACCACCCTTTGAGAAAATTATGATGCGTGGAACTTTATTTTTTAATATTGTCGATACTATTCATTCACGAATTTTGTGACAAAATGTCAAATAGCAATATTCCTAATCCAAATGAATAAAATCGACAATTGCTTGCTAGAATATGGCATGCAGCGAAATGAAGGTGTGATGGGAAATGTTATTGTCCATGTAGTCAATGCAGGGGATTTAAGAGGAGAAAAATATTGATCACAATAGCCACAAAAATTGTAGGGAACATGGACACGCTGAGGGGGGAATGAATATCATCCATTTGTAGGTTAAGCATTATAAAGTTCTTTATATTTTTTTCTTTGCTAAATGTATGTATTATTTTAATATTTCCTATATTAACTATTAAATATTGATGTATTCATGTATTAATAAAGGAAATACATCCTACGACATATCGTCCAAAGGAAGTGCTTTCAGAACAAGTACCAGAGGATCATGGAGTGTCTATGTTTAATGGAGAACGAGTGCTTGATCATATTGAAGAAGATGATCATACTGATAACATAGTTGAAGATGATGGTACAAATACATTGATCCATGATTCATTTAATGTTAGAATGGATGATGATGATGACAATGATAATGAAAATATTGATGAATTTGATGATGTTCATGATATACCTCTTCTCGATAAGGCATACAAACTCCTTTATGAAGGCTCCAAAACAAATATTCTCTCTGCTATATTGTTGATAATGAACTTGAAGGTTATGAATGGTCTTTCAAACATATCAATCACACAGATGCTAAGGTATGCAAAATAATCCATCACATATATACGATCATGATAAAGTTTATCTTTATTCCTATAATAATTGTATTGTTAATTCATAATTAAAATTAATACGGATGAAGTGTGTTTCGTTAATATTATTTATATATTATATTAACTCTATTTTTATTTTTATTTGATGTAGCTTGATATCTTGATTGTTGTTACCACCATCAAATATTTTACCTCGCACATATCGAGATTTATCTTTCATCATGAAAGAGATTGGAATTCATTATGAAGCAATTCATGCATGCCCCGATGACCATGTTATATATTATAATCAACATGAATTTGCAACAGAATATCCAGAATGCCATATAAGTAGATATCAAACAGATCAAGTAACAAAAAAGGTGCCTCACAAGGTTCTTCGTTATATTCACATCATTCCACATTTGCAATGACTGTTTAGGTGCAATAACATAGCACAATTTATGGATTACCATGCTAGGAACAGAAGTCAAGATGATGTTATCCAAATGCCTACAGATGGTTCTGCATTTAGATATATGGAGGAAAAGTGGCCTCACTTTGAAGAAGAATCCCATAATATTAGGATTTCTTTGGAAGCAGGTGGTGTTAATCCATTTTCATAGATGAAATCCATTTACACGGTGTGGCCTATTTTTGTTATCAACAATAACATTCCTCCATGGTTGTCAATAAAGAGGGAGCACATAATGTTGTCAATGATTATTCTAGGTATTTTGTCTCTACAATTGCTTTTTTTCTAATGTAGTTGTGGCATCTCATTTGTCATATTATGTTTCCTAATGTCATATATATATTTTTTGTTTTACTCTTGTGCATGGTTTATATATCTTAATGGTTCTCATAATTATATATTTTATATGTACTTCAAATCAATTAGGTAAGTTCCAAGTCAAAGATATGAATGTATATATCGAACCTCTTATAGATGAGCTACTGAAGTTATGGAATGGCATCACTATGTGTGACGTATCTATACCAATACGCAAAGGGAATTTCAATTCCATGCAATGGTTGTATGGATAATATAGGATGCCTCAGGGTTAACCCAATTTTGTGGTTTGTATTTTTAAGTTCCACTTTAATTGCATTTAATTATATGAAGTAGTTAATGTAGTTTATATAATTATAATTGACATAGATATTCCATATCTATATATTGTAGGTCTTTAGACAAAGGGTAAATTTGCATGTCCAGTTTGTGGTCCTAATATCAAATCTCGTCGCTCAAAAAGCCTAAGAAAGGAGGTGTTTGATGAGTATAGGCATTTTATCTCTAAGAATCACAGGTAGAGAACAACCAAAAAGAATATTTTCAATGGGAAACAAGAGATTGCATTAAAACCATGGAGAATGACACCTCACCTTTGGAAGATGCAATACAATAGAAATCATCAAGTTGGTACGTATGGATCATCGTATATGAATGTTATGTATTTTAATATTTATTGTGAGTTGTTTACTGTAGTGAACATAATTGATTTCTGTAATTTATTTATAAAATAATATTCATGATTTCCTTCGTGATCATGAAGGAATTAATGGGATTCCATGAGGAATGAAAAGTTATCCTATACAATTCAACATGTTTCCCTACTATGAGCACCTACAAATTGCTCATCTGATTGATACAATGCATATTGGAAATAATGTGACTGAAACATTATGGCAACTACTGGAGCTAAGGAGCGAGAAAGATAAAATTGTGAAAGTTTGCAACAACATTCAAGAAGGAAACCATGTAATGAAATACATCATTCACTTTCACATCAACAGAGACCAATTAATATAAACTCAATTCCATGGATGTTTACAGAGCAACAAAGTAATGTTGTTAAAGAAGTAATGCAGAAAATTAAATTTCCCACTGGATTTTGTGTGAACTTGAAGAATATCATAACAAAAAAAGGTGATTTTGCAGGGGTTCAAACACATCATTTGCATGTCTTCATCAAGGTAATTATTATTGTTATGACCATGTATATATTTTTTCATTTTATTGCATAAATTTGTTTTCTTGTTTGTATACTCTTAGTTTAAAAAATGACGTGGTTTGTATATTGATATAGTATGTTCTACCTCTCTCTCTCCTAGACAACTTCGACGACAATGTTAAACAAGTGATATATAATCTTGGGAAATATATGAGGTAACTAGCGATTAGTTGCTTGTGCTTAGTGTTTCTTTAATTATTTGTATAATTTATATTTGTTTTTTGTGCACTAATTCATGTTATGTAATTTAATGTTTTTTTTGTTAATTATCATTATTGGTTTGCATCACTTGTAGATGGTTGACATCTAATGAAATCCATAAAGAATATATAAAGTATTGGAGGAGAGAAATTCCTCATCTCATGTGTAAAACGCATAAGTATCTACCTTCGACACTTTTCAATACACAGGAACACTACCTCATACACCAAGTTGAGGAGAATGAATTGTGTGGACCTGTGCACTCAAGGTCCATGCGGATGGCTGAGAGCCACTTGAAAATTATAAATGGTTTGGTGAGACAACAAGCACGTGCTGAGGGTTCTATGATGGAAGGATATATGCTATACCAAAACATGTTGTATGTTAGTGAATATCTTCCTAAGTTAGCATCAAAGCTCAATTTACGTCGCATTTATGATCTGGACTCCAATAACAAATTTGAAGGGGAGTACCTGAAGGGGAAAGGTAGACCAAGGAAGGTGAAAGGTAATTATTAGCTAGTGGATGTTAATTATATCACACATATTCTAATTGCATATTCAATTTATTGCATTAATTAAGAGCATATACTTTGTTCAGAAAATTTACATCTGTCTTGAATTCTAATGTTTATTGTCATCATGCAGTTGGTCGAGAGTGGGATGCAATTCATTTATACATCGCAAACAATATTGAAAGGATGAAGGTATGTATTGAATGATGTGAACAATCAGTTCATGGAATATGATGGGAAGGTGTGGCTTCATTGGTAAAAGCAACACATCGCAATGGAGATGCAAATCTTACAGAAAGGGAAATCGATTTAGCATATGGTTTGAAAGATAAGTAGGCAAGAATAATAAAAAATCACTCTAAATCTGCTATTTTGAAAATTACATTTTGATGTACATGTTGTTCTTTTCCATGTATGGCTGCATAAACATGTAGTTAATCATAAATATTAAATTGATATGTAATATTTTCATGTATTTCCTTGTTGTAGGTAAAACACCATAAGGCTATGGTCTGCAATGGTTGTAGATATCGCATCAAAAAATTGGATGAAACAAAGAAAACATCAGATTGTGGGATATCTGTAGCCTTTGATGTGACCAATGTTTCACCTAGAAGTGATAGACATCCAGAACTCTCAGAAAATGAATACTTTGGGTATTTGGAAGATATTCTACAGTGTGACTTTAAATCATTCAAGGTAGTTCTGTTCGTTGCCAAATGGTAGAGGTTACGATTGAATCAACGTGATCCTGCTAGAACTATTAATGAACATGATAATGGATTTACCATGGTAAATACAAGGTTGTTTGAGCTAGGAATGGAGCCCTATGTTCTTCAAATCCAATGTGAATAGGTATTTTACTCAGGGGCTCCAGGTAACGCGGGATGGTCATTGGTTGTGAGACAATATCCAAGGGGAAGGCTGGTAACGTATAACCTAGACGAAGGTAATGAAGAGGGTAATTTGGAAGAATAATATGATGATGAATAGCATGATCAAC
>LPNX010919998.1:186767-214267 GCA_001517045.1 Pseudotsuga menziesii | reverse complement strand
AGTCTGACATAATGTGCTACAGATTTTGGTTGGGCGCCATTTTTGTGTGAAATGCGCCTTTAATTCTTCATGAATCCGCATTTTTCAATCGTCATAGATATGAGCATAATGATCAGTCATGGTCTTCCCTTACCATAGGTGTATAGTCTAAGACTACATATAGAGGAGAGCTATAAGACGATGTTTCAAAACCCATTACCTCGATTAATATTTGTGCCTAGTAAAGGGGCAATCAATCTAAAACCAAAAAGACACATAAATTTTCCCTCCCGATCTTCCTCGCGTGTTTGGGTTCCAGGGATCTGAAACCAAAAAGACACAAACTGAAACATTATACAAGCCTCAATATACATAGACATAGATAGAACAATATGAGAGGCATCTAAAGATATGAGAAAGTATGCCAATTGAAGCATCAAATAAATATCGCAAATAAATCCCATTCATAAACATCCTATATTCTCATACAATACTAGTTGACATGCTATTTTTGGAGTCTGAATTTTTTTGACATTGCTGAATTTGGATGTTGTAGACATTGTGATTGATGACTTGTTTTCTTCAATCACCACTACTAATATATGGTCATTTATTTGTGGCACCTAGATTTCACCCAAATAATAGTTAACGATGAAGACTTTAGTTTGAAAATGCTTGTTACCCATATCATTAATGCTGAAGTAATACTGAATTCTGTGAATACTTATTTTCTTTTGCAAAATTCGTTTGTCTTATATATATTAAGACAACATCAAAGTACAAAGCACATGCCCTCACAACACAGGATTTCCTCCTTGTCAACCAAGGAAGGCAAGCATATCGGACTGGGCTACCATACTAGAGGATGTAATGTACCTTCTTTCTAAGTAAAAGGAGTTTTCAAAAACTTGAGTTGCTGAGCCATCTAAAAAATCATCGAGATTCAAAATCCATTCTATTGAAATCCTTTTGAGAATATTCACAAGTATATTTACATTTCATTTTTCATAAATAGCATAGAGCTATGATCCAGAGGGCATGCCAAAGACACCACTCCATCTTCTTACATTGCTAAGGCTCACTGTAAGAGCTATCCTCTCCAATATCTGGGATTATAGAAAATATCATGAGCCCACTGTCCTGTATAATACCAGTGTGGTCTGTTGAACTTGCAATCCAAAAATATGTCTCTAATATTTTATTTCTTGCCATAGTAGATGCCACCATCAGTCAGGCTAGGTCCATCAAGTCTATGTCAGTTATCCAGGCCTTCGAGCAAAAGCCTACCACCCAAGCACCCTGAGTTTATAGGCATCAGAAGTTGTCCAAATGTATTAATCCTCACTCACCATACTTCTTCATTATCTTCGGCCAACCATTTAGACTTCTATTTCATATTGATATTGGGTTTGGCTCAGATTGAATTATATAACAAACACGATTCAAAGAAAATGATAAATTTGTCAATGTGCCAAATATGATTTTTCCACATTGGATGATTCCCCACGCAGAGCAGCTTCAAATCTGTTCAATGAATCACTTAATCAATTATTTCTGGGTAAGTGGGATTATGCTTATTATTGAAATTTGAGAGTGAACCTACTGGAACTATCCCTCTAGGAGAACCAAATATGATGTTATGGAACCTGCATGGCAATTCTTTCCATTTGATGTGTAGCCTGGCATGAAGAGAAACTGTCCAGAATGACAGAGTCCCTATGAATGGTCTCTTCCCCAACCCCCTCTATGTTCCTAAACATAAAAATGACTCTCAAAACAACAAACGAAAGTGGAATTATGAATTGAATTGGAATGAAAGGTCACACCAGTCCATGGCCCAGCTTGGGAGGGCCATCACAGTCTACGACTAGCCTGAGGATGTCACCATAACCCACGACTAGTCCTAGATGGCTTATACAGTCACGACCCAGCCCTTAGAAGGATTACACATTAATTCCCATCTTCTAGATGGTATATACAGTGATAGCCTAGCCTAGGAGGATCATACACAGTCATGTACCAGCTACAATTGGTCACAAACCAGGTATAGCAGCCCCTAAAAATTGTAAAAACCTTAAAATATGCCCTAAAAATCCCTAAAACAGTCCATTTTTTTCTCTAAAAGCGCTAGTGGCATATTTCCTTTCTCATCTCCTACCTCCCCTCTTTTCTTCCTTTCCTTCTTCTATTCCCTTCTCCTCTTCTCTTATTTCCTTTTGGACTAATCCCTCTTCCTTTGGCTCACCTCCAAGTCTCTTGGTCTACCTCATTCTTCCCACGACCTTCCAACAATAGTCCAAGGGCTTCCTTTTCTTATCCTCAACACACTTTCCTTGGCCTTAAAAACAACCTCTCCTGCTCACATTGGCCCTCGACCCTCTTTGGTTCTAGGCTGTAATAACCTTATTATAGCAATATATAGTTTGCAAATTCATTTTGCAGACTGTCTCTAAACACTACCCTAATCCTCCACTTGCACACATAGTAAACAAACAACTGGACGAGGTTAAAATTAGTGACAAATAGCATATTTCATATGCACAATGCCTAGGGCACTTCCTACAGTACATTTCAGACCTCATATGCAAACACATGTTGTTCTCTTTCCTTTATTGACATGAATGGATAGTCTTATAATTGACTGGTAATTGCATAATGAAATGAGGGATGTTACATGCCTCTGATAGGACTGTCATAATTGTTTGGTGCTATGTTTGGATATATGATAGACATAAAGGATTTATCTATTTTCTAATTATAAGTATCTCAAGGTTAATTGCAACTACCTAGATCCAAGGGCTACCAAATCAACCCTAGCACATCACTTGCAACTCACCAAGGTTGCTCCCCTCTCTTTTGGAATTTATTATTATTTTGGAGGAGGTTGTCCATCATTTCAAACATGGCAGAGTTGATCCTTGATACTTATATATTATCCCAAGAACATGGTTGTGTGGGGGCTACTTTATGATGGAGTTCTATATTAAGCCCACTGTTTGCACCCTTCTCTAGGGCACACCTTATTTGGAGTTGTTTTTAGTAAGAGTTTGATTTGGTTTAAGAATGAAATGGCCCTTTGCTCACATGTGGAATCATTTAAGAAGAGGAGAACTCCGCATTTGAGGCTCTGTGTGCACACATCTCTAGGTCACACCACACCAAGAAGCCTTGCAAGTCATCCAAGAAAGAGTGCTCATGTTAGGAGAGGACAAGTTGCATGTTGGTGAATATGTCAAGCACATTTGAACTCTTCAAGGCTAACATCCTAAGGTTTTGGCCTCATTTTATTAATTTTTGTGTTGGTGGTAGTTGGATGGAAACCTAAAAAAGAATAGTAGATCCTCATTTGCAATGTGTTTCTTCCATTGTGGAGAAATGCCCTAGGCTAGTGGGTTGAATGCTGAAGATAGATTTTGGGATATTCAAGGCTATCATTTTGCATTATAAGGTTGTTGTCATGTACTATTTTTTTCTTTTCCTAGCTGAAAAATACTTCTGCTAATATAGTGTTTATTAGCCATCATAGGAGGGTTGTAAAGAGTGATCTGTTTGTCTTCTTAAGACTTGATAATATCAGGTCTGAATTGTGCAATGTATGGACTGATTATTCAATGGAATATTGTCTCTTTATTGGATATATTCAACTTTAATGTTATAACTTGAGGCACATATATAATGAAATTTTTGTAGTATATTTCTGATCTTTATACATTGGCTGTAAGTGTAAATTGCATACCTTTTATGGCCAAGCCTTAAAAATATTGTAGAAAAAGCTTGACATGCCTAATCAAGGATTTTGGCTCAAGTGAAAGATACAAATTTTCTAATCCCATGAACGAGGAGTTCAACAATCAGCACCATTGACATCAGGTTACATGAAGGGCTTGGTGCATTTGATTCAATGCCATTCCCATATTCTCATACATGATAGAATCCAAGTAAAAAGCTACAATCCTGCCAATCCTACATTCATAAAAAGTGTTGTCTACCAAATTCCTACTCTCCATGTGAAGTTTGATGAGGTTAGAACCACTATCAAAACCCTATTTCCTTCTCAGATGGACTCAAACCCCAACACTTCAATTATCTCCATAGACTTGAAGTCAATCAAGACCTTTCACAAGTGATAGAGATCTTCTAACAACAAAAACTCTCTCTTGGTCACTAGGGATAGAGATCTTGGTCCATTCAATATTTTTTATAATCATACTTGGTTCACTTTATCAAATTCACTCATTTCCCTAGAAATATACTCATGTTCCACCAATATCCATTCATATATGTCCTATATTTGGGAATATAAGAGAAAAGTATTAAAACTTGGGCCAAGACACATTCTATAGATCCCTCAAAGGAAATAAAACACAACGAGAAAAAACTTAAACAAAAATAAAATGGAGAAGTAGGGATATGGGGGGAATCAAGGACCAAAACAAGTAGCAATTACAACTTGATCAGATGATACAATCCAAAGGAGGAGCTTAAATCCAATAAACCTACAACTTAAGGCAAGTAGTAATAACATTAGATTTTTCACAGTTGAGCCAACTTTAGATTAATATGGAACCATATCTCATAATTTTCCCTTCTAAATGGAACAAAGAATAAAAATTTAGTAACAAAGAATGTTTCTTATATAACCCTCATTAAGCCATTCTTTTTGCATAAAGGTTGGAAAACATTTATATTTTCCAATTATTGGCCTTAGATTTGGCCATATTGGTTGTTTTCCTAACCAAACATATTGAACCAAGTATTTCGAGGTTTGAAACATTGGTGTCACATAATTTACATTAAATGACATATCCCCCATACTAGGTTATAAAGAACCTCATTACTCTATGCAATCATGTCCTAGGGTTTGAATCCTCAAACCATAATTCTTCTACTCTTACATCATCATAAGCAACAAGACTTCCACATAGCATCAAGAATATAATAACTCTATGATATTTTCCTAGCCTTACACACCATAAGAATAAAGATCCAAAAACATACAAGGTTTTAAATCTACTCTCCATGTCTTCTACTAGGGTGTATAAACCTTAGTGTTACAACAAGATACATAATAACCATCATCGACAATGGTGTATTCTTCTCTAGGGTTAACATGTATAAAACAAACCTTAGTCATCACAAAAAAACCTAACATCACAAGTGAGCAATCTCTCCAAGAACATCTAATACGTTTATCATCCCTTGTCTTCTCCTAAGGTTTCCAAAATAGTAAAGAAAAAATCATACAAAAATGGAAATTACTTGCATTGGAAAGATGCACATTCTGTAGAAAGAAGCATGAATTGACATGGGCATGTTTTCCTAGGAAAAGGAGGTAGGTTTAACAAAGTCCATTGTACCCATATGAGGAACATTTCTTAGTGCAAATTCATGCTAACTTGTATAAATTTGGGAATTCTAACTTTTAATGAGATTTTCAAATTTCACTTCTCACCAAAGGTTTCCCATATTCAATTCTTATGAATATTCAACCATAGGATGATATTGAATATAAATTATAATAGAAAACTATGGACGATATTTCACTTTATATCAACCCCAATCCACTATGAATTGCAAGAGTAAGGATATCAAATGTATGCCAACAAGTTTCAGGTATTTTAGGAACATGACTTTCCTATCCTAGGGTTTGAATCCTCAAACCCTAATTCTTCCACTATTACATCAAGACTTCGACATAGCATCAAGAATACAATAAATCTATGATATTTTCCTAGCCTTACACACCATAAGAATAAAGATCCAAAAACACACAAGGTGTTAAATCTACTGGCCATGTCTTCTACTAGGGTAGAAACCTTAGTGTTACAACAAGATACATAATAACCATCATCGGAAATAGTGTATTCTTCTCTAGGGTTTGCATGTATAAAAAAAGCCTTAGTCATTACAAAGAAAAAATACTAACATCAAAAACCTTAGGGGTGTATTCTTCTCTAGGGTTTGCATGTATAAAACAAACCTTAGTCATAAAAAAAAAACTAACATCAAAAACCTTAGGGGTGTCTTTATGGTGTATTCTTCTCAAGGTTTACATGTATAAAACAAACCTTGCTGAATGTAGACCTGTTAAAAAATAGACATGCCATAGGATGGTATTGTAGCTCATGTTGAGGATCCCATTTCCAACACTGGTGATAGGTTTCATAATTGATCATGTTGATCAATGATATGTAATAGGCTAGTACCTTGTAGCATGTCATGTTTTGGATTCTAGGGCCCATTTAAAGCTTTGTTGATTATGTATTTTGTTTCACATATATATTGTACATGATGCCATTTTGATATATTCACCCTTCCATGGTATATACATGAGTAGACTTTGTGTATTGTCTCTAATTGTTTGGAATCTTAAAAATAATTTTTTCCATTAACAATTTAATATTTTATGTATTTTTTAGAAAACTGAGTCATTAAGTTAAAACCGATTTGAGTCATGGCTAAGTCCAAGTACGAGTTCGAGTTGACCATCAGCCAATTCCAAGTATAGGTTTTAGATTTAAAACATTGATATCATTTTTTTAGAATTTAGAAATGGAATCATATAGGGTTAGAGCAGAACGAAATCTAGATTGACTAGCAAATTTGTTTACTAAAAATTACATAATATCTTAAATTAAAAACAAACCATGCACATCAATTTAAATCCAAATAATTAGAGACCAACTATGTGTGTTTGCACATGTATACTACTATAGAGCATGTAAAATGTGAATAAAACAAAATTCCACCAAGTATGATACATATCTAAAGCCAAGTACACAAACATCGAGGCTCTAAATGACCTCTAGAGTTATTTCCATGTTTTTTTGTGTTGGTGTTTCTAGAGTAGTTTAGGAGGGGAATCGACCAAACCGACATCTAGTTTAATTCAAGGGTTTTATTAGTGGCTTTGAGGGTCAAAATGGTGGAACATGTTGGTTTTCAAAACTATGCTCTTTGTTAGTGTTATTGCAGATTCAGTAGGGGGGATTACTCCTTAAATTTTCCAGAGTAGACCAGATTTTGTGCAGTCCATTATAGTGAGCCCTTCAGACACATCATGAGAGATATATGGATTTTACATCCCTGAGATTATAGCTAGATCGGCTTGTTAGTATGAGCCTTTGAGTAGGGTTTCAGGTCATTTGCTGAGAAAGTCATGAACTCACCTTATTTTATTAGATACCTTTACTCCATTCACCCTTAATGCATTGACACTATTCTCTTGGTCTTTCCATCACCCATGTTTTGCTTTCTATACAAGAACATAAAAATATTTTTCTAAGTTATCTTTTCACATCACCCGACAATGCTAACCTAGAGAAGCCCCCCTTGAGTTGCAGAAGACCCAAACTAAAGTGTAGGGGTGGATTTTCTGAGGTGACAGTGGGTAACTCTTGTCGGTTCCGTTTGTGTTGGAAATGTTTCTTTTGGGCTTTAACCACACATGAATCACTGTAAAATTAAAACCTAACATCAAAAACCTTAGTCATTTTTTCATTTTTCATTTGTGAGTTTTCATTTTTCATTTAACATCACAAAAAAAACATAACATAAAAAACCTTAGTCATTTTTTCATTTGTCCTCTACACTTTTTCACATAATTTAATTGTAACATCATTAGCATGTTGATGGTAAAACCCGTAATTCTCTTCATGTAATTTTTGAATCTTTGACATTATTTTTCTGATTGGGATTGAATTCTAAACTTATACTACTATATTTTAAATTGAAGAGCTATCATGCTCTACTGAAGAGCGCAATCAGAATGGGATCAAGTCAGTAGATCTGCATTCTGAAATGGGTTCTTCACTTACATGGATTAGTTTGTCAAGGGTTCAAGTTAGTGGTGTGTTGTAAGTTTAGAATAAAATTGATGAAAACTATGAAAATGATGAAAGCTACCAGAAATACCTAAAGGCCCTCTTCTTTATGCCAGTTAGTGGACAAGTCAATAAGGTGCAAGTTGGGGGAAAATTGGAAGTTCAAAGTGAAATTATCATCGATGAAAGATATCCAAAAACTGCAAACCTCCCGAGCATGCCAGATAGAGGACAGTTAAATAATGTACAAGTTAGTGGGGAATTGGAAATTCAGAATATAATTGCCATAGGAGAAAGTTGCCCAAATTCATGTTAAGCTTCAATCCACACATTATCCAAAGAGAGTTGGACAATGAAGTTAAAGGCTGTAGATGGTAGTTATGAATTGGATTTTGAATGGAAGTACAAAGACAGGTAATTTTTAAGAGTAAGGAACTCAAATATGAATTTTCTAGCAGATTATTATTATAGTTTTTTTTCTATTTATTTTATAAAGTTAAAAGTTAGAAGGATCTAGACATAAGCGTGGGAGAGTGCCTCAACATAATATAAATATTCCACCTTTTTTATGACCTCTTAAACAGAAAAAAGGATTTTTAACATTCCTAAATCTAGAGCATTAAGCTTCATTTAAAAGTATGTTTTCTTGGGTTTTTTATTGAGACTGAATTTACCTTGTTGTCTATCCTAGGTCTGATAAAGTTAGCAGGAAATCAAGCACAATAGAGAAGCAGGACTTTGAAAATCACTATGAAAATACATCTGCATCGAAAGACATGAGTGAACTGCCATTTCCCTGTGGATTCAAAGACCATTCAAGAGAGGAGCACTGGAGAGTAGAGATGTGTCGGAAGATCACTCCCAAGAATGCCATATGAAGAATGCATTATGAAAAAATTCAAGATGAAAAGGAAAGACTCTTAAGGTTTTTCTGAATTGACATTTTCATCAGACTTGGTCAATCTGGAGCATTTTTTGCTCCTTGTTATCTTTCCTTTCTTGAATTTATGATGGAAGTCATCAAATCTACTTAGAAGTATAAAACAATGGAGAACATGATTTGTGACCTGAAAATGTTAGGTCCTTTATTTCTAGTTTTATAGTTTTTCTTTGTAACACAATTGTTGACTAGATATATTTGTTCTTCACATCTCATGAACTTGCAGATACAGACCTGGCACTTGGCTTATTGAGATTGGTGGTGTAAACAGAAATCATTACAGAATTCCAACTATTAAAACACCTTTTCTAATTGGGCCTAAAGGAGCCGGGAAAAGCACTCTCATTAATAAAATACTACGGTTGCTCAACTGTGAAAATGAAAGATTAGATAGAGCTCAAGTTTTTTGTAAATTCTGCTTCTTTAATCACTTTCTTCTTCCATTTTTTGATAGCATTGTGAGTTTATCAGAACTGATAATATTTACATTTTAATATTTTTTTTCACTTCAATGGTAATATGCTCTCAGTTGTCTTTCCAAAAAACGGTTCAGTGGATTTTCTTTAGCCTGTACTATGTGTTATTCAATTTTGCTTCTTATTCATAGAAATTTTATTTAGGTCTCTATTTACACAAGGAACATTTGGCTAAAATTGAAATGAGTGGGTGCCTTTCCTTTTTTCAAAAAATTCATCTGCTAAAAGTGGGAGCCTCTTTCACTAGGAATACATGGTTCCTGGAACTTCAAAATCATTTTGCATTTTTGATAGTAGAGGCTTGTTAGAAAATGTTGTTGAGGATTTTCCTATCTTGAAAAAGTGGATGTTTAATGGTATACATCATGGAGAAATGGTTTTAAGGTTAGAGTTATTGTTTACAAAGTACTTATATCTATATGTTTTTGTACTCTCATTTTTAGTCTAATGCATATTAGTTGTAAATTGTCTTATGAACAGGTCATCTGATGACAACACTTTAAGGATGTTTATGAATTAAAGGGCATGTGACAACCCTGATAATCTCAGTAAATTAAGGAAATTCAATTTTGTGATATTTGTTGTGAGTGCATTTTCTGTTCTCCAAATCATGGAAAATGTGGATACACTTGATTCTGATACATTGGTGAAACTTTTCAACTGTCCATATCTTTCATTTAAAGGTATAAATTCTCACGAATTCCTTCTTCTTTTTTGTCACCTGACTGGAAACAACTGTATCTAATCATTTTACTATGACTGGGCTTATGTGAAATGACTTTATTTTGTTGAATTTAGAAAATGAAATTTCATTATATTATAGTAGGAGTATGATGGGCCTATCTATACCTGTAGGGATACAAACTGTAGGTTATTCAAGCTTCCTGCTATTTGATTTTTCTATGTTGATAGACACAGTGACAACAGATTTCAAAATTGAAGCTTAAAAGCATAATGTTCTGGAGCCTTTGGCTTAGCGCTGGTATCCTTGTATTTTTTATTTATGAGGACGTTGCACTCTCCATTAGAAATATTTGAAAACATTGGCAAAATGAGAGATAAAATTATTCCATGTTATTGTCATACAAAAGAGAATAAAATTCTTATATGCTTGTCTAACTTAAGCTACTTCCCATGATCACTTGACATAGGTCTTGTATACAAAGGTTTCCTAATTATGATAACCAGTATGTTATCATGTAAGTGATGACTCTGTGTGTGTGTGTATTTATTTATTTAGTATTTTTTCAGGTAACAAAGCCTGGGGTTCTAATGTGTGGTATCTATATGACTTCGATCCTAGTATTAAAATGGCATTTATGATGGGTATTAAAATGGCCTTTTTCTATGTAGGATTTATTGATTTTGTACAATGATTTGAATTGATAAGATAACTTTCATAAAATGATCTGGTTTCTTTTATAGTTTTGAATGTGCAACATAAAAATGGGTTATAGGAATATTGAAATTTTCATCCATGTTTTCATATGAAGAAAGATAATATAACACATATAACAATAGGTACCAAGCTAAATAAGGAGGATTATGGATCCTATGTATATCTAACACTCTTTGAAACATTAGTTGGAAGCCTAATGTACCTCATAGAAACCAAACTAGATATTATGTATGTAGTAAGTTTGATTTACTAGTTTGTGGAGCTTCCAAAAGAGTATTCAATGGTAGGTAAGAAAAAGAATATTGAGATATTACAGATACAATAGGTTATGGAATTTTGTATTCCACAAGTTCATATTTTAGATTGACAAGATACACAGATAGTGATTTCACTGGCAGCGTTGATGACCAAAAGAGTATATCAGGGTATGTATTCAATTTTTGGTTTAGATGTTGCCCAATGGGAATCAAAGAAACAACCCAAAGTCACCATTTCATCAGCAGAAGCTGAATATGTAGTTGCAACATCTGCAGCATGCCATGCAAGATGGATTAGAAAAGTATAATATGAGTGATTCCATAACATGAAGACCCAATAGTGATTTTTTGTGATAACAGTTCAACAACTACCTGTCACAGAACCATGTATTTCACAAAAAAGAACAAGAACATTCGTACTAGGTACCATTACATTAGAGAGCTGGTAACTAGTTTGAGTTTTCTAGCTCAAAGGAGCAACTGGCAGATATATTTACAAATCTTCTAGCAAGAGACTGTTTTGAAATTCGAAGACAGGACTTAGGTATTTTTATTTTGAGAATTTTGTAATTGTAACAATTGGTGGTCTAATTATAGGGAGTTTTGGAATACATATTAATTTCTCCAACCTTCAAATTAATCAAATTGGAAACCGTTTGTATACCTTTTTATCTATTTAGTAGCTATGAAATTAACTGTGGTTGTTGTTCAACTTGTAACTGTAGAAGTCTTCATAAATGTGCGGAAATACTGAGAAGGGGTTCTGTATATTTTGTAATCATTTTTGGAAATACACAGGTAGGGGAATGAGAAGAAAAATAGAGCCTTTTCACCACTGTAACTTAGGTTTAGGATATTTGACACTGAAACAAAGCCTTTTCATGTCAAAAATTGAAAGATTTATTTTTTTATTAATTTATACTATTTCGTCGGTTATCCAACGACCATTCGATTACATTGCCATTGTTTCGACACTAACAGTTTGGCTGATATCCGACCCCCAACATTGGTATCTGACGATGATTTCATGCATTTGATAATGATGAGAGGTTGAAAAACTGATGACAATGCAATGCATCTGAGTTTGGGAAATCAATGCTTTTCTGTCGCATATTCAACATCGAAAGGATGTACGACCTCGCATTATGCTTTCTAAAAAATAACGATGGGAGGTTAGAAAATCGATGGCAATTCCATTCATCAGATGAATCATATCCAACGACATATTCGTTAGGGATGTCGGGAAATCGATGTTTGTCCGTCGCATATTCGACACCGAAAATATGTAAGACCTGGCATTATGTTTTCTAAAAAATGATGACGAGAGGTTGGAAAATCGACGACGATGTCCATCGAACAATGAAAACAATTGTGATATAAGTGTTCTCGAGAACATGATAAAGATCCATCGAAATGTCGACGAGATTCCTAAAGGTGTTTAATATCCGACAAATTCTCATCGACGACAAAAAAAAATGTAATTGTCAAAAAATAGATAGGTGTTTATCGAATGTCAGACATTACATGTGTCAGATTTTAGGCTAAAAGTTTGTTGTGTATGAAGGTTAAAAACTACAACTTCAAGAACAATCAAATAGTTGGTCAAGTTAGGAGCAGAAATTATAACTCATTTGCACCTCTACAAGAAAGGGATTTAGAAGGCTTCAATTGTCATAACTATGGACACAAATCAAGCAATTGAATATTAATGAAAATCTCAGAAAAGACCAAAGGACATTAGAGAAAAAAAGAAGTTGTTAAAAGAAAAAACATTAAAAGAGGAATGCCTTATTGCCTCAGGAACACAAGATAAAAGAGATATCTAGTATGTTGATAGTAGGTGTTCTAAGCATATGAGAGGATATAAGGACAACTTTTTAAACTTAAAAAAACAAAAGGGTAGAGTTACATTTGGTGACAATGCTTCAGGTAATATTATTGGGAAAGGTACCGTGAATGTGGGAAAAGACAAAGCCAAAAAATGTATTGCTTGTAGAAATATGAATCCTAGTCTATTAAATGTTAGCCAAAATTGTGATCAGGGGAACATTTGCATTTTTGATTCTCAGAAATGTGATATAAGAAGGAAGAACTCAGGAAAATTGGTTGGTGTTTCTTCTAGAACTCCCGAAAAAGTATACATACTAAATACAAGACAGTATGAGAAATGTCATATGAATTTAGTGGATGAAAGTTGGCTATGGCATAGAAGGTTGGGGCACATTAACTTTTATAATCTAGTGAAATTTAGCAATATTGAGGAAGTAAGAAACTTACCAAAGATCATAAAGCCTTCAAATCCTATATGTATACATTGTCAATTAGCGAAGAAAACTAGAATAAGGTTCAAAACAAAAGAGTACTCAACCTCAAAACCTTTAGAGCTGGTTCAAACTGACCTTTGTCGACGTAAAAGGACCAAAAGTTTGCAAGGATAATCCTACTTTATGTCGTTCATTGATGATTTTACTAGAATGAATTGGGTATCTTTTCTCAAGGAAAAATCAAAAGCTTTTAACAAGTTCAAATCCTTTAAACTCCTTGTTGAAAATGAAACAGAGGAAAATATCAAATGTCTTAGATCATACAATGGTGGTGATTTCACCTATAAAGAGTTTGATCTCTTATGTGAAACCCATGGAATTAAGAGACAATTATATGTTTCCAGAACACCTCAATAAAATGGGATTACTGAGAGGAAAAATAGAACAGTTCAGGAGGTTACAAGGACTATGCTCAATGAAGCAAAATTGTCTGATGGATATTGGAGGGAAGTTGTAAACACAATAGTACACATAGTAAATACAGGTCAGCTCAGGATTAATAGTAATAAGACTCCTTACAAGCTGTGGTTTGGGAGAACTCCTTCGGTAAAATACTTCAAGGTATTTGGAAGTAAACTTGTTACATCAAAAGGCTTGATGAGAACCTTGGAAAATTTGATGCTAGATCTGATAAAGGCATATTTATTGGATATGATTCTACCAAAAAGGCATACAAATGCTACAATCTTAGATTACATAAGATTGTTGAGAGTGCAGATGTTAAGGTGGATGATTTAAAAACAAACAAATTCAAACATCAAGAGACCATACCTGACGATGAAGATGAAGATGATGATGAGTTAATTGATACACAAACATATGTAGAAGAAAATGATGATACACAAGAAGATGAAATAGATACCAGAAAAGAAGAGGAAGATACTCAAGAAAAAGAGATAGTAGAAGAATCCCCAAGAAGAGACACAAAGACACCCTCAAAAATAACCCAAAAGAATCACCCTGAAGACCTAATTATTGGAGATAAAATTCCAGGAGTAAAAACAAGAAGACAATTGTTGTATAAAACATAAATAGCACTTTTCTAATGTATTGAGCCTAGATCAATCAAAGAAGCATGCAATGATGAAAGTTGGGTCAAATCTATGAATGAAGAATTAGACAAAATAGAAAAGAATAAAATTTGGTAACTAGTTCCAGAACCACAAGACAAAAATTCCATTGGAACTAAATGGGTGTTCAAAAACAAAGTAAATGAAAATGGACAAGTAATTAGGAACAAATCGAGATTGGCATGTAAAGGGTATGATTAGGCTGAAGGAGTAGATTTTGAAGAAAATTTTGCACCTGTGGCTAGATTGGAGGCAATTAGGATGTTCTTAGCCTTTGCTAGCTGCAAAAAATTGAAAGTATACCAGATGGATGTCAAATTAGCATTTCTCAATCGAAACTTAGAAGAGGATGTCTACATAGAGAAACCAAAAATGTTTCAATTAAATATTAAAGGGAATTATGTTTGTAAACTAAAGAAATCTCTCTATGGGCTAAAACAAGCATTGAGAGCATGGTATGCAAGGCTAGATTCTTACTTACAAGTACAAGGCTTCAAAAGAGGATCGGTGGACAGTAATATTTATTATAAAATTATTGGTGATAACATGATTATTGTGGAAGTATATGTTGATGATATCAAATTTGGGAGTGATGATGAAAAAATGAGTAAGGATTTTGTTAGTAAGATGCAACAAGAATTCGAAATGTCTTTGCTTGGTGAACTAAATTTCTTTCTAGGATTTCAAATAGGTCAGTACAAAAAGGGAATATTTATTCACCAGTCCAAGTATGTGAAAGATATACTTAAAAAAATCCATCTTGAAGATTGAAAACCTGTTTGTACACCTATGACACTAGGATGCAAAATAAGCAAGGAATATGAGTCCAAGATTGTAGATCCAAAACACTACAAATCAATGATTGGGAGTTTTCTCTATGTAACAACTTCTAGACCCGATGTCAAGCAAGATGTTGGAATAGTAGATAGATTTCAAGCTAGACCAAAAGAGAGCCATGTTCATGATGTGAAAAGAGTTTTTAGGTACTTAAAAGGTACCATAGATCTTGTATTGTGGTATCCTAACAAGAATTCATTCATTTTAAAATCCTATTCAGATGCATATTGGGAAGGTTATGTAGATGACAGAAAAAGTACAAGTGGAGGAGACTTCTTCTTGGGAGAATAATTGGTAGCTTGGACAAGAAAGAAACAAACCTCAATTTCTCTGTATACTACTGAAGCTGAGTATATTGTAGCAACAGAATGTTGCACCCAAGTGGAATGGATGAAACAAAATATACAATACATAAAATTAGTGTTTGAAGAACCCACAGTTAACTACTATGATAATACAAGTGCTATAAGTCTCTCCAAGAACCCTGCCCAACACTCCAAAGAAAAACACATTCCAATAAAATAACACTATATGAGGGATCAGACTGAGAAGAAGAACATTAAATTGGAATATGTCCCAACTCAAGAACAGATTGCAGACATTTTCACTAAACCCTTAAGTAGAGATGTATTTGAATATCTAAATTGGAGTAGTTTCTCTTCGAATATAATCTTTCAAAATAATGTATTAGTTGGCATCAGTTCAGGGGGAGATAGTGATCAAAGTCAGGGGAGTCACTCAAATCGTTTTCCCTTGATGTCAAAGGGGAAGAAATTAAAATAATATTTCCATCAAAGCCAAAGGGGGAGATTGTTGGAAACATGGAAATATAGGTTGGCATTGATGGCAGTTGAGGAAGTCTGCAGGGTTCTGGATCTGTAGATCGATCAGTGTAAGGATCGATGAAAATTGAGATATAAGCTTGTGTAGGATTGGACGGTTGAGATCATGGAAGCAGTCGATCTATGACTGAGGAGTAATTTCACTATCAAGAGTTGCGACCAAGGTAAACAAGTTTCTTGGAAATTGAACATTCATATGCTTCAATATCGTGTGGAGAAGATTGAAGCCAACGAAGATCAACGACTAAGAATGGATTTTCACAATTGAAGTAGAAAGGAGGATAATAAAGGAATTGGGATGTGAAATTTGAAAGTGATAATTGCAGAGAGGATTGGTATCAGTGGACAAGGTTGATCCTGAAATAGATTAATGGGTGTGAGCTATTTCATAGGGAGAAGTTACACAGTCTAAAGAAATTCTAATGTGCGTCAAATTTCTATGCAACGTGCTTTAATGTTTTTGGATTCCACCGTTGATTCGGGGGGAACACTGATCGAACGGTCCATAAGCTATTTCACATGGAGAACTAGAAAGCGGGTTAATAATCCAGATGATTACGAAACCTTAAATTAGAATCTACTTTGTTCTATTTTCCATCGTTAATCAGAATTAACAGAAGATTTGACAACTGTAGTTAATTTCCGCAAAGAGAAGATATAGATACACAAAGTTAGATCGTGATCTAAACATGGAAGTAGATCGACGGTCAAGAGCAAAGTTCAAGGGGATCAACGGTGTAGAAGAGTTGAAGGGAGGAAAAGGTGAAGTTCCGCAAAGGATCAAAGATCAGAAGGTTGAGAATAGTTACGCAAATAGATTGACGGTTCGAAAAAAGCATTGCGAGAAATCCGTTGCAGAAATGGAAGTGTGGATGCGGAACCGCGGAAATCAAAAGGTCGAAATTATAAAAGTTGAGTTTCTTACTTCCGCATTCTTCCCTGTGAAAAATCTAAGTGCGGAAAGACAAAAGAGGAAGGACCGTTGTGGGAGAAGAAAGGTGGAAAGGAAAAAGTTCCAAAAACTGGAAAGTTGAGTTTCTGACTTCCGCATTCTGCAGTGAGGAAAGGCCAGTCCAGAAAGCAGAAAGGTGGAAAGAAAAAATTTGAATTCATGAAAAATTGAGTTTTTGACTTCTGCATTCCGCAATACGAAAAGGCCAGTGGGAAAAAGAAGAAGTGAAAAGGTTTGGACCTTATAAACTTGAGTTTTCGATTTCCAACTTCCACAATGTGGAAAGGAGCTTGTGGAAAGGCTAGTCCGAAAAGCGGAAGGAGGAAATAAAAGTGTGGAAAGGCCAGTGCCTGCATGGTGATGAAGCCCGCGTTTTGTGAAAAGATGAATCCCTCAGATTGAAGGTGAAGCCCAAGTTTTGGGAGAGAAACATTCCTAACAACCCGAGATGATGAATCCTAAATTAAAGGAAATCCAACAGCCAGATATGATAATGTCAACAAGCTTACGAATGGAAGAATCTCAAAGAAATAAGAAGAGCACAGAGTTTAATTAAGTAATTAATTAAAAATCAGTAATATAATGAAGATATAATATAATTGATTAGATAAATTAACATATATTTTAAGCGGTGTGAAGGAGAAAAGAATGAATTCTATTTTGTAAAGGTGTGATGGTTTGAACAGAGATCTAAAGAATCACAATGTTGAAAGGGCATGAGTATGGTCTGAAGAGATGATTGAAGGATATATAAATAAAAGATCAAAAAGTAAGTAAAGTGTCTCTGTCATCCATATCTATGCAGGAGAATCATAAGACAGAGACCAAAGTTGAGTAACAATAAGACACAATTTTTAAAGAAGATCTGGGAGTCTAATAAAAATACATACAAGGGTGGAAGGGTGGTGCTAGGGTAGGCTACATTCCTGCAAGGAGGTCTTATCCTCCTTCCATTAGTGGCTGGAGAATCAGGGTATTGGTGTATCCTTGTCTGTAGGTGCAGGGAGAAACCAAGGTGTGGGTGCATCCTTGTCTATAGGTGTAGGAAGAAACTCGGGTGCGGGTAGAGTAATCATGTTTTTCCATTTATATTATTGTTATATGGAATAACATTGATAGTTACAGATGTGTGAGTAATGGGAACTGATATGGATCCCACTTGGTGTTATATTGGTCTCATGACTAATGGGGCTTCCATTTGTATTTGCAATGGTGCCATTATAATTAGGAAATATTTACCCTATGCAAGTTGTAAAATGCACCTATTTGTGCACACACACACACACACACACACACACACACACACACACAAATGTGTGTGTGTGTGTGTGCACTTGTGCACACACTTTAATCTATTTTGGATCACACCCACTATAATATTATTCAAATTCCACACATGAGTAGTTCTACATGTTTAAGTTTTGAGACTTGATTTCCTTACACTTGATAATGGAATGGTCTACATGGACCAATTTTTAAGGGCCATAACTTTATCATATGGAATTTTGTATCTCATTGAAAATATCTTGATTAGGTGTGCTAACTCATATGGTAACCATCTATGTCAATTAATTACCCATTTGGTACCAATAAATCTAATCCATACTAGTTTAATAATTATCCAAGGTTTTTTTTTTAAATAAGCTCACGATTTATTTATGACTACCTCCGTATTTTGGGAGGCTTTGGGTTCAAATTATTTTTTCTTGAGAAGATGAAGAACTTTCAATCCTACTTTCTATTGAATCTACTTCTAACATTTTGTAATGTTTAGATTCATTTTGCATATGCATGCGGCCACTACTATGATACAAAAATCAACTAACCACTACTATGATACACAAATCAACTTTGGTTTACATGCTACATTTTTGTAATGTGTGTTCCAAAAAAATATAAGTATCCTTAGTTCCTAATACATACCATGAATATAAGGATGAATAACACATGGAAATAATTTTTTGTTGCTGTTAACGCTAGATATTGCTCTTGAATACAAAAGATGAATGTCTAGCACTTTGTGTGTTTATTTGGATAAGGTTGTCTAGGGTTCAATCTCTTTAACTCACATGCTAATTTCATATTTATACACTATATTCATGAAAAGAAGGCAAGTGAAGCCAACAATAAGATACTTAGATTTATGATGATAAAGGGAAGAAAAGGAAAACATGAATATGAATGTGTCAATCTCACACCCTACTCAATTAAAAAATCCACAAGATAGAAATATCATTAACCATAAATACTTTCTAATCAATAACAAAAGTATTTAAATGTGACTTTATGAGATATAATAAATCATAGAAAATCCTTTATTGCTCAGGGATATGTAAAGCATATACCATCAATAGCCATCACATTCAAACATGAAGAAATATGGATGGAAAGATGGGAGAAGCACAAAATGATCTTCAATTCACAGGGATATTAAAAAATGAAACATAGGTGTTTAGAACTAAGTTTTTCATTACAAAGATAAGCGCATAAGCCCCAGGCCAAAACCCCTTAGGTCCAATCCCCACTATTACATTCAACTTTTCATTTAATAGATACATCATTTAGTTACAAAATATATTTGCTATCCAACTTTGTAGATCTTGAATCCTTCTATGACCAATAATATAAAACAATTATGATCGCACCAAGAAATCATAACTAGAGACATAAGATTTGAAGTTTGTTGAAGGATTTATTTTAAAGGTCAATACATCAACCAATCTTTAAACTCAGATATCATCCTCTTTTCCAAACTGGAAGCTCAAATTCAGATATGATCCTCTTTGCCAAACAGGAAGATCAAATTACGCAAAACAATGAACCAATTTCATCCCCAAAAGAAGATCTGGAGTCCACCATAATATTGATGAGAAGCTTCCTCACATTTGTCATTTTATCTTCATGCTTTCAATCTTCTTTGAAATTTCCATGAAAATGATAAATACAATACCCACTTATGAATAAATTTCTCAAAATATAAACAATTTCTTGTTTGTACCCAAGGTTTTGCAAAACAATTCCATGTTTTGGAATATATCTTGTAAATGTTTGTAAAACTATGTCAGTTTTGTCCATGGTTTTCAACTTCCATGTCTCCATAAATCATGGAAAGTTCTAGTAATCACAATTATGGATAAATACAATTATCCATAGTCCTATATTTTCGTATATAATTTACTACAACTGTCTTCTCATATTTATGCATTAAACCCATTGCATAAATCCTCCATAATTTCTAAATTTGAACATGACATGAGATATCCATAGTTTCCTCTTGCACTTATACATAGCTATGGATGATAGAAACAAAGGCCACTACGCATTGTCAAATGGAATCAAAGAGACCATACGCTAGACTCATACTCACTGATGGATAGGAGCATATGTGAGACTTAATAGATTTATTATGAAAATGATGGTGTGGATGAAAGTTTGAGATAATATAACATCATAATGTAAAGCATATTACAAAAAATCATAATAGTATATTCATTGCAAATTGTAAGGATTTTTCTATTGGAACTTCATGGAACATATACTTATGCAAGTCTACTGATTTTGCTACCAGAAGTTGAGGACTTCATCAAATTAAAAAATTTAGAAGACAAGAGGCTTGACAAAGTTTGACTTAAATTTGGAGAGGAAATATTTTTTTTGAAATGGTATATTTAGTACTAACAATTTCTATAACTTAAATAAATCTCCTAATGCAAGGACATCCATAACTACAAGGGTATATATGGCTAGTTTATGGATGGTTATATTTCCTACTAGTTTTAGATAAGCAATTGCAACGTCCCTCAGGGATACCAAATGGACTTAGGGGAATATCATTAGCTCTAATAGGCTAATTACTAAGTTTAATCACATCGGAGAAATAGAATAAATACTTAATTTCACTTTTCACAAATTAATTACGACAAAATATCGATGATTGCAAATTAATTAAAATAATAATAACATGTGAGAAAGAAACTGAACCAAGGATGGTACGATTATACAATATTGTCTAACATAATTATATATCCATCCCAATCCATAACATCGATTACTTGTACCCAAAATGGTCATTTCCAACAATATGTTGTTTACTAGTTGCACCGAGAGAAGCAAGGTGCTCTCAGCCCAGTATGGGGGAGATCCTGTCACGTTATGCTAACTGACACAAAAAAAACATTGTGTTAAGTGATGACATAAATAAATAAATAAAATTATATTGTGGATTCATATATTTATATAGTGTAAACAAAAAATAATATAGAGAAAAACACATCGCCTAATTTATCAAATAATAAAAACCCACTAATAAAACTAAACGAAAACTAATTAAAAGATCCATGTTAAACTCAGATCTACCAAACACTAAAGGGATCAAAATGTTTAAGGTGTAATTTTTTATGAACATTTAAAAATTTAAGATAAAAATAACTTACACCTAAATAAATTGGATCCCTCTCGGTGCTTTCTAGATCCAGGTTTAAGATGAATCTATGTGTTGGTTGTGGAGCCTAATCTTCCAGATCCAGAGATATTATTCAGTCGTGTTTGTAACCCAGGTGTACTGTACGCTCATTCCCCCTGCCTTGGGATGTGTGTTGGCCAACAGTTTTGCAGACCCATGGTATTGGGTTAACCGTAGTATTTTCCCATGGTATTTCTCCTACAAAAGAAAGCATTGTAACATGATTGTGTATGGTATTATTTTGTATTGGAAGAGAGACTGTGAGAGCGTGAAGAGGAAGTGCAACGATTTTGCTGCAGGCTGTTTCCCTTCATCTTTCTAGACTGTAATAAAAGGACTCGCAATTTCTTTGTGGATGTAGCCCATCATTTGGGTGAACCACATTATATCTGTGTCTCTTTGTAATGTTTCAATGTGTTTTGCATCTTTTTTAATGATTTAACTATATATGTGTTATTGCTCTGTGGTCCTATTTTCTAACAATTGGTATCAGAGCCAAAAGGTCTATTTGGTTGGTAAACTTGCAAGAAAGAAGGGTTCCTGGTTCAAGTGGGAGCAATGGCGAAAGAAGGAAAGTTTAGGGTCAAGAAATTTAACGGCCAAAACTATCAACAATGGAAGATGCAAATGGAGGATTATATGTACCAAAAGGATCTGTACCTACCGTTGGGCAAAAAAGCAAAACAACTGGCGGCTATGAAAGATGAAGAATGGGAGGTTCTTGACAGAAAATAACTGGGAACAATACGACTGTGCCTGGCTTCGTCGGTGACCTTCAATATTTCGAAATAAAAAACAACAGAGGGTGTGATGAGCGCATTGAGTAAGCTCTACAAAAAACCCTCGGCTTCTAACAAGGTATTTTTAATGAAGCATTTATTTAATATGAAGATGTTGGAAGGTGGATCTATTGCTAACCATTTAAATGAGTTTAATACACTTACCAGTCAGTTAAGTTCTGTAAAAGTGAACTTTGATGATGAGGTTAGGGCTCTTCTAATATTGTGCTTATTACCAGAAAGCTGGAATAGCTTGGTCATGGCTGTAAGTAACTCTGTCCCTAGTTCAAACACTCTTAAGTTTGATGATGTTGTTGGTGTTATTCTTAGTGAGGAAATGTGAAGAAAAAGCACAGGTGAGACATCAGGTAATGCATTGAACATGGAGAGCAGAGGGAGACAAAATGAGATAGGAAGGAGCCTAGGAAATCGCGGCAAGTCTAAAAAGGGCAGATCCAAGTCTAGATTCGTAAAAATAGAGTGATAGAACTGTGGTATGAAATGACACCTGAAGAAAGACTGCAGAGCACCAAAGAAGAAAGGTGAAAAGCAGCAAGAGTCTACCCAGGAAGCTAATGTAGCAGGTGATGTGTTACAAGATGATTTGATTCTTGCATTAGATAATACTAGTGATTACTGGGTAGTAAATTCAGGGGCTTCATGTCATGCTACACCCCATAGGAAATTCTTTCATGATTATGTTCAAGGTGATTTTGGGCATGTGCTATTGGGGGATGATGAACCATGTAAAATTGTTGGAAAGAGTAAGGTACGGATTAAGTTAAATAATGGAAATGATTGGTTGCTAAACGATGTAAGGCACATTCTTGCTATGAAAAGAAATCTGATCTCAATAGGGGAGTTGGGATATAGCGACTGTTTGTCTATGTTTGGAGAAACATGGTGGAAGATCACTAAAGGATCACTGGTAATAGAAAAAGGAGATAGGGTAGGTACGTTATATTTATGTCCTTATAATACTGATTATTCTATCTCTATAGCTTCCACAGAAACAGGTGCGGCATTGTGGAATCATAGGCTTGGCCACATGAGTGAGAAGGGGATGCAAATTCTCCACTCAAGGAAACTGCTTCCAGATATGAAGCAGGTAAGTTTGGAATTATGTGAGAACTATGTTTATGGAAAACAAAAGAGAGTTAGATTTCTCAAGGTTGGGAAACAAAAGAAGAGTGAAAAGTTAGAGCTTGTCCATACATATGTATGTGGACCATCTTAGGTACAATATCTTGGCGGATCTTGTTATTATGTTACTTTTATTAATGATGCAACTAGAAAAACTTGGGTTTATTGCATTAGACAAAAATCTGATGTTTTTGATACTTTTAAGAAGTGGAAAGATTTGGTTGAGAATGAGACAGGAAAAAGGTTGAAATGTCTCAGATCTGATAATGGACGTGAGTACTGCAGCAAGGAGTTTGACAGTTACTGTTCACACAATGGGATTCATCGAGAGAAGACAGTTCCTAGAACACCACAAGAAAATGGTGTGTCAGAAAGGATGAATAGAACGATCATGGAGCGTGCAAGGTGTATGAGATTGCATGCAGGGTTTCCCTTACAGTTTTGGGATGATGCTGTAAACACTATTGTTTATTTAATAAACAGAGGGCCTTCAAGCGCTTTGGATGGTGGCATTCCAGAGGAGGCATGGACAGGTAAACAGGTAAAATACTCATTTATGAGAACTTTTGGTTGTGAAGCATTTGTCCATATTGATAAAGATGATAGAACAAAGCTTGAGGCTAAATCGAAGAAATGTACCTTTATTGGATATGGGGTTGATGATTTTGGTTATCGCTTATGGGATCTTAAAAATTGCAAAATCATTAGGAGTAGAGATGCAGTATTCAATGAAAAGGTCATGTACAAAGATCAGTTGCAGGGAAAGAAAGAAGAAAAGGAAAACACAGAGTACACAGTGCTTGATGAAATCAAAGAAAATGAAGTTTCAAAGGCACCAGAAAATCAAGAGTAGCAGGGGGTACCTGAAACTCCTGCAAATGTAAGAAAATATACCAGGTTAAGTAGACCCCCTAAATAATTCTCTCCTTCACTGTATTATTTATTGATGACTGATTCTGGTGAACCAGAATGTTTTGAAGAAACAATGCAGGTAGAAACTAGAAAGAAGTGGGAGCAAGGCATGGATGAGGAGATGGACTCATTGGCAAGAAACCAGACTTGAGATCTGGTTAAGTTTCCTGTAGAAAAAATGGCATTACAGAATACATGGGTTTACAGGTTGAAGGAAGAAGATGGAGGAAAGAAGCCGCTACAAGGCTAGACTTATTGTAAAGGGGTTCGCACAAAAGAAAGGTATAGACTTTGATGAAATATTTTCTCCTGTTGTTAAAATGACTTCAATTAGAACTATTTTAAGTCTAGTGGCAGTAGAAGATTTGCATCTTGAACAGTTAAATGTAAAAACAGCCTTTCTCCATGGGGAATTGGAGGAAGATATTTATATGCAGCGGCCACAAGGGTATGAGGTCAAAGGGAAGGAGAATTTGGTTTGCTGGTTGAAGAAGAGCTTGTATGGCCTGAAACAAGCTCCAAGGTAGTGGTATTTAAAATTTGATAAGTTTATGATAGAATAAGGTTATGATAGATGTCATTCTAGCCACTGTGTTTATTTCAAGAGGCTAGATAACGGAAGATATATTATCTTGTTATGTATGTGGATGACATGCTTGTTGTAGGTTCTAACATTCAGGATATAAATGTGCTCAAAATAAAACTAGCTAAATCATTTGTGATGAAGGATTTGGGTGCTGCAAAGCAAATCCTTGGTATGAGAATAACAAGAGATAGGAAAAATCGCAAATTGACATTGTCTCAAGGTGAGTACATAGAAAAAGTGTTGCAAAGGTTTAGAATGTAGAATGCAAAACCAGTCAGTACACCTTTGGCTAGCCATTTCAACCTAAGCAAGGATATGTGTCCAGAGACACAGGAAGAGATATATTACATGTCCAAGATTCCCTATTCATCAATGGTTGGAAGCTTGATCTATGCCATGGTGTGCACAAGACCAGATATTGCACATGCAGTGGGAGTTTTGAGCAGGTATATGAATAATCCAGGTAAAGAGCATTGGAAAGTAGTACAATGGATTCTCAGGTATTTGAGAGGTACCACTTCACATGCATTATGTTTTGGAGGTTCAGACACTGTTCTACAGGGATATGTTGATGCAGATATGGATGGTGATAAAGACAGTAGGAGGAGCACCACAGGGTATGTGTTTACTGTGGGTGGAAGAACAGTAAGTTGGATTTCAAATATGCAACTGGTTGTTGCACTTTCAACAATGGAAGCAGAGTATGTTGCTGCTACATAGGTTAGTAAGGAGATTATTTGGTTGCAGAGGTTCATGGAAGAATTGGGTAAGAAGTAGGAGAATATTAGGGTGTACAACAATAGCCAGAGTGCCATTCATCTTGAAAAGAACTCAGCCTTTCATTTGAGGACCCAACATATACAACTCAAGTACCATTTCATAAGATCTGTTCTAGATGAAGAACTGTTAAAACTGGAAAATATACATACTAGCCAGAATCCTGCAGACATGTTGACAAAGGGAGTAACCAAAGAGAAACTGAGTTCCTACTCGGTTTCTGTTGGCCTTCAAGCATGAAGGTGAAAATAAGAAATTTTCCAAGTCCAAGGTCTAGAGCATAGTCCATAAATTGCAGTAGTGGTGGAGTTGCTGTGATCAGTCTCCAAGTGAGAGATTGTTGGTTGTGGAGCCTAATATTCTAGATCCAGAGATATTATTCAGTCATTTTTGTAACCCAGGTGTACTATACACTCATTCCCATTGCATTGGGGTTTGGGATGTGTGTTGACCAACAGTTTTGCGGACCCATGGTATTGGGTTAACCGTAGTATTTTCCCATGGTATTTCCCATATAAAAGAAAGCATTGTAACATGACTGTGTATGGGATTATTTTGTATTGGAAGAGAGACTGAGAGCGTGAAGAGGAAGTGCAGCGGTTTTTCTACAGGCTGTTTCCCTTCATCTTTCTAGACTGTAATAAAAGGACTGGCAATTTATTTGTGGACGTAGCCCATCATTTGGGTGAACCACGTTATATCTGTGTCTCTTTGTAATGTTTTAATGTGTTTTTCATCTTGTTTAATGATTTAACTATATATGTGTTATTGCTCCGCGGTCCTTTTTTCTAACACTATGCTGGTTAATTAATGTAACTAATGCGCTAATTATGACACAACTTACAAATGGCATCACTTAGCATAAAATAATTTGTTCAACTAATTAACAAAATTTATCAATTCCAATGGATAATTAACACCTACATCCATGTAAATATTGGCAAATAACCATTTTTAAATAATTAAACATATTAAACATGAAAATGAGATACCAAGACTAATCAACTAGTTTCACTACACAAACAACTAGTCTTATGCATTTTCGATGCACAACCACACCAACTATTTGAAAAGTGAACCTACAGAAATTATGTGCATAAATAAATGTGCAGGTACAGAAAAATAAAAGTAATTTTGTAGATCTGATCCGAGTACTTAAACGAAGAATCTTTCAAGTTCAATCAGTACAACTAGTTAATAAACCTTGCTACAAATTCAATCAAACCAATCGTATTGAGTTCCAAAGAACACATAGGTGAAGGTATAGATATGGAATATACAATTATAAAACACAAATAAAGTACCAAAAACAAAGCATATGTCTATACAATCATCTTTTACCAAACACAAAGATTGAATCCAAAAACTAGTTACCAATTTCACCATTTCGAAGCTAGTTTCCAACTGTAGTTTTCAAAAGAAATTCAATGAGAAGGAACTGATGATAGGAGGTCATGAATAGTATATTATAATTCATATACATCCATACTCATATACAGTCCATATTTCAAATCCCAAATCTAGCTATGGCATCTCTTCGAAAAGACTAACAGTTTGAGAAATGGACTAGGATCATGGTAACAAATTTTATAGACTATATGGAATATATTTTACACATTTATTGGAAAATATTAGATTAAAATATCATATATGAAACAACTAAACTCATATAAATTTTAACAAACACTTCTTTTGCAAAGTCTCTAATCTAGCTAAAACTATTTTTCCAGAAAACTAGTAATTGAAAAACAATTGGATTTATTGAAAATGAATTACATAGAATTTTCTAAAACTCTTCCACATTTGAATAGAAAATTATACCAATATTATCAGACATAAAAATAATATTTTTAGCATAGGATTATTATATGCATTTTAACGAACATAATTTCTCTTGCAAAGTCACAAAACTAGGTTTCACCATTTTTCCAAAAGAACTAGT
>LPNX010919998.1:159402-186581 GCA_001517045.1 Pseudotsuga menziesii | reverse complement strand
ATATATATATATATATATATATATATATATATATAAACAAATAAGCCATATAAATAAAATACAACTGCTTATCTTTCAATTCATGTAGCTACAATCGTTTGTGCCATGTTCCACCCAACCGTATACATTGTACAAGACATTTATTTATTTTCACAATTCACCCTACGCAAGAAAGAGTTCACTCAACAATAAAACCCAACTATCATAGGCCCAACCACAAATCCAATTGCAAGTAGATTCCACATCACATCCAATCTAGGACACTATCTACGGGACATATAGTCACAAATCGACCAACAGTCCTATTGTATTCCAATGGAAAATAGATCCCATTATTTCCAATTTAGGACATATAACTTCAAGAGATATAGAATCAAGAAAACACTAATATACAATCAGTCCAATTGCATCCAATGGCTATTGGGTTCCACATCACTTCCAATCCAGGACAAGCAGTTCTAGGACATATAAACTAGAAACAACTGAGTCTCTCTGCTTTGGAATATGCTTAGAAAGGGCGTACCAACCATCCAATAATACCATTGGATCATAGGATCTCACACATACCAAGGGAAAGAAATTAAATTCCCAAGTTCCAAGATAAATCCACATGAGTGAGTGAACCAAGAACCAAGAGAATGAAGCCAAGAACACAAAACAAGAACAAGGAAACCAGAAAATGAAGCAAAAATCAAGAGAAAAAGAAAATCAAGAACACACCAACCAATTCAAATTCCTCATGGAGAACTCAAGTTGGGAGAGTGAGAGTCACAAGAGGATTTACTTTCCTAGAATAAAAAACCACTAAGGAGGAGTTACAACTTTCATGAGGGGAAACGCTAAGTATCACTCAAGGGAGAACACTAAAAGAGAGAGTGACTCCAATTTTAATAAAAACCATCCTGGATAATACAATCAAGGAAAATCAAGACATAAGAGGTTGCATAAGTCAATAGGTTCCATCAACGTAGACACAAACACTTAGGACCACACTTTCCCACTTCCCCTTTCTCGTAACATCATGGTTCCTCATCCTCTATTATGCGGCATTGGTCGATATCAACTATTTTATTTTATTGATTAATAATAATAACATAATAATAATAATGTGAAAACCCAAATCTTGACACCTCGTTCCATAATATCACCACATCAAAATAATAAAAACATGTCTAGGGGATAAACCATAGGGTATTACACCCCCTCCAATTAAACCATGCATTTTCCTCGATGCATACTTATTTATAAATGCTGTGAAATTTAAAAACTTTTCAAAATAGGTGAGGGTATTCCTCCCTCATCGCATATTCCATTTCCCAAGTTGCATATTCATGTTTATAATGGGTCCATTGGACCTTAACTTTCCATATTTCTTTTTTCCTGATAAACTTGACCTTTCTTCCTATGAGGGAAACAAGATCCACTAGAAAATATCCTTCTAATTTCACCTAATCCAAAATAGATATAAAAACATAATCAGTATCATGTATACATTCCAACACACACACACACACACCATATGATTAGTAACAACATATGCTAGATAACCAGTAATCATATCATATACATCATCTAATGAAAAATAAAAAAACATATATATCACAATTTACCTATATCATAATCCAGTCAATTACATTCCTAACATCATGCACATACTTTTTCAACAAAGACACATGAAACACATTATACACATTTATGTTAGGAGGAAAGCAAGTTCATAATGGTCCACAATATCTAGCTGGAAGTTTAGAATAGTTTCCCAAGTTTAAAGTACTCTTCTTTGGTTTAACCTTAAAAAATACATGTTCCCCAACCCGAAAATGACTATCAATCTTGTTCTAATTTTCATAACTTTTTTGTTTATCTTGTGTTAAATTCTATTTAATATTAACCATCTTATCTTACATATGTTTTAATAGTTATGGCTCAATAATAACTATGTTTGTCGAACTGTCCCAACTGATAGGAGTGTTACATTTTCTTCCATACATTGCTTCAAAAGGACCTACTTTAAAGGAAGAATGATACCCATTATTGTAAGAAAAATCCACTAGGTGTAAATGATTTTCCCATTGAGTTGGATGATCCATTACATACATTCTTAACATATCTTCAATTACCTGATTTACCCTCTCTATCTGTCCATATGTTTATGTCCTTGACCCCGAAACCAAGGTCACGAGAACATGCAAAACCAAAGGAAGGATGAATAAAGGTATATCATAGTGGAATAAGGTCAACCAAAGGAAATGATAACATATCATTGAGATAATCAAAACAAACATATTATGTATTGTAGCTACCAGCTTGGAAATACCAACAATTTAAATTACAGGAACTACAACTCAACAAGACCTTTACCAATCTTAAGAACATGCATAAGAGTAATTGATTTATTAAGGAAACTGGATGTGTAAGTTCCACAATCCACCCAATCGTAGGCACCCATTTGACATTATATACTATTTTGGTCGTGAACCACCCTGAGCTCAGAAATGGTGTCACTAGGACAAAGGGGAGCTAGACATCCTTTATGGATTTCTCCTTATTGGTTGGAGAGATCAAGTCCATATCCATCCCAATCAATCAATCACATGAAATGTATCAAGTACATATTATTTATACAAATATACATGAAATGCATCTAGTATACATGAATGCGTTCCAATCAGTCAATCACATGAGATGCATAACCAAGATGCTTTTACATGAATTATCACTCAAATAATTTTCCTACAAGTATACATGAAGTGTCACCAAGATATTTTTCCAATGATGTGCATGAACTATAAGTATGATATTTTACAAAGATGCCTTTCAAAAAAGGTAATTTATATACCATATGGATACCTTGATAAGATACTTTCAACAAATATCAGAAGGATGTCTTTCTAACGAAGATCACAAAGATATTTTCTAGAAAAGATCACTTGAATTCTTTACTCACTTTAATGTAACAGGAAAATCAAACTTATATGCAATAGTTCCAATCTAACTAAGAAACAAAAATGCCATAAGAACTAGTAGTTAAACATAGTAGTTTTTATCTCAACACAAAACATAATTTTTCTTTGGAAATCATTCAAAAATCCATTATACAGCAACTAATAGCGCTAAGTATCAACTAGTACCATCAACCATCATGCATACATCATCCATATAGACGTCGGTCCTTAATACATCAATTCATAACACCTCAACTATATACAATTTATAAACCAATTACAACCATACATGCATCAACTGACCATACAAACATCAATCATAGTACATCAATCAAAATACATCAACCATAATACATCATCCATAATACATAAATCAAAATACATAAAGCATAATACATCAACCAAAATACACTAAGCATAACACATCAACCATGATTCATCAATCAAAATACATCAACTAGAATTCATCAATCATGGACACAAGAACCATAACAACCAACGACAACGAATAATAGCCATACATATAGTGATGACAATGTCATACATGTATCGACCATTAATCAGTCAATGCCAATCAATAACATCCAATAGTAACCAATAATATCAAACAACATACATCAACAATAGGGATCATATCAAATAATTGCTATTTATCATAACATTATATATAATTATTAGCACATGATGATATATATATCCATTTATTAATAATACATGTATATAACCGACAACATCACACAAACACTACTAATAATACACTTATGTAAACACTCAACACATATAAAATCATACATCTTTCCTGCATACATACTCCATCAATAACAATGTTATACATATTTTGATGGCAATCAGACCTAATCCCCATATACTAACCATACATTACGTTACTAATTATTTACTTGTAGCACTCTACTTACACTATCAACCAAAGTAAATACATAGTCACCTCAAACAACCAAACATCATACCATGAAAATATTATAACATTCTATAATAAAATAATTACTAGCTATACAACATACCATAATACACTCATACCATACACCATACTTACTATTACTATGTATTATTGATATACATATGTCCATTTTGTCTACATACATATTATAATTCTTAAATGATATATCATATTATTATTAATCATATACACAACACATTAGTCATATAACCTATATTTTATACACCTATATAATTATTATGTTATACCATAATATCCAAACAATTACAACAATATAATTACTTAACCCAATACTATCATATTCGCTATGCATGATAACAAGTATACTAGCATAACACTGCTGGCACACTATACTTCTTAATACTTCCAAATACTCCCAAACACTTTCAAAATTTACACTTACTTCGTTACATACATTCACAACTATACATATAGTATATTCACAATATCACATACATGTAATACTAATAATTATTGCATATAATAATAGTATATATTTTAGTATATACAACATGCACACATTCAGATATATACTTTAACAACTATATATATCACACATATTATACAATTATATATGTATATATAACATTTATATTATGCTATATTCAATATAATATACCCCTCATCTATCTTGCATCACATATTATATTATAACACCCATTTCATTAAATTTGGACATATTCCAGTCCAATCCCCTTCGAAAACAAGTCAAAAACATCCTTTCTAGAGTAAAAAAACCATTTTATATTTCAAAAAGTGGCAATATGGATTTCAGAAAGTGCAATAACAATTTTGAAAACTGGATTTTCAAGATCAAAATTGGCACTTTTTGAACTGCATTTCACACTTTTTTCTCCCAATATTGAAACTTTCAGAACTGATTTTGGTATCTTTTGCACCCAATATTGACACATTTTGAATCAGGTTTTGAACTTTTCAAAAGCAAGACTGCCACTTTTAGAATCTAATTTTTCTAATTTTAGAAAACTTAATCTGTAATTTCAATCCATTCTAGCAACATACTATTCAAAGCTTTAAATGTTCCTTACAAATCACTAAAAGACCTTGCAAAGAATAATACACAACTAGATAACAAAGCCACACTTAGAGAAGACTATGAAGATAAAGAATCGAAGCACATTATTCAACAAACTAATTTCATGTTTTCACAATAGATCTTACATTGTTAACACTTTTAAGGCGTAGAAAAAAGGACACAATCAATCTAACAAGTTTGTGTCATTCTCATCATCACGATTATAGCTCTTTGCAATTACATAGTTCCTTTCATCGTTACAAACATTTTTTCTTTCAAATCATCCACAATCACTGTGTTACTAACACCATAAAAACAATTTAACATCTTCTAGACATTGTTTAGGGGTTTGAAATACACATTTGCATTTCCATATCCAACATGGCCATTTCGTGGTTTGGAATCACTATGACCTTGTGTTAGTATGAATTTAAATTTCTCTTTTTTGAATTCAGTTTTTCCTAAAAGTGACAGAAAAAATTCATTCACATTTCTGGATTGCGCAGATGTGCATAAACCAACCTAAAAAATACTAAGACATAGTTTAAGAAAAAACTTTATCCTTGGACGTATAAAATAAATATTTGTTCATGCAATGATGTTTTCATTTCTATACTCTAGCTTCTTTGACAATGTATTCTTATGAATAACATGTAACAATACTCCATTGAAATCAAATATTATAAAGCGTTTATCTAATAAACATGTATCTGTATGCAAAAAACATAAAATGTAGTCTGGTTAATGAAGACATTTTTAACATGCAAAATAAAGATTATATACATACTACCAAACTGAAAGGGATTTTATAAAAAATTCAACACTTAAACAATTTCATCCATATTTATATAAAAAGTAAAATTTAATAAAACAAATTGCATGTAAGTAAACAAAAATTCAAGTAAATCAATTGTGGACTACCATGAACATGTTGTATGACAATTCTACAAAAACAATATAGTGAAGGAAGGATCGGAGGAGACTTTGAAAACATTTTGAATTTTTGGTTAAACTTAAGATTGGAGGATCATGTCTAGGTGTGCGTAGTATAATACTACAAAGGAAAAGACTATATACATAATAACAAAATAACAATCGACCGATCTTGTCTCGGAATCGATCTCTTTATGGATCCATGATAGTAACATAGCTACAAAAGATCCAAAACTATGAAAAGAATCGTCCACACCACCATGATAGTTGTGTTGGCCAACCAACATCATTGAATTTATCTAGGAAAATACTATGTAAGCTAGCTGATGTCTGACACGGCCATGTCAAGCATACAATAAAATAAGAATCAACCAACACTTTCAAAACATATATGGTTTTTTATATGATAAAACATTGAGGGACAGATCGATCAATACACAAGCATGGTTGGAGACAATGTATGTTTAATGACAAAGTACACCATATATGTTTTCCTTGGGGAGTGTCTATTGATATTTCTTTTATATCCTAGTTTCCTGATGACTACTCAATGATAAAGGAAAATCTTGGTTGATCCTTATTTCATTTTCTGCTATCCTAATATCCACTCAATGACAGAGATAAAGTCTGTCCGATCCTTTTCCTTGACACATCTTACTCTATTGCTTGACATGTCGCGTTAACCTTACTGTGAAAGAAGAATTAGATTACACTCCTAAAACATATATTGTTTCTTGGATGATACAACAATGGAGGACGATGACTTCGTGTAAACATAAGCGTGGTTGGAGAGAACATATACATAACGATAAAGGAAACAGTATATTCTTTCCTTAGGGAGTGTCATCTAATCCTTCTTTTATTTCATGGTTTCGCGATAATCACTTGATGCCAAAGGAAAAGATCAAGCGATCATTCCTTCCTTTTCTGGTTTCTTGATATGCACTTAATGAAAGAGGAAAATATCAGTCAATCCTTTCCAAGGATAAACCTTACACTACTATATGACACTTCTACACTATTCACAAGTTATAATAAGGATCAACTAACACTGCTATGCTAACCACAAAGTCTAATAAGGATCAAAAGACACTTCTATGGTAACTGCAAGGTTTAATAATGATCAACAGACACTCCTAAAACATATCTAGATTTAGGAATGACACACCATTGTATGAGGAAGGCTTTGTGTATACATAAGCATGGTTGGTGACAAAGTATACTTAATGATAATGAAAACCATATAGGTTTTCCTTGGGGAGTGTCGTTTCATCCTTTTTTATTTCCTTGTTTACTGATGATCACTCTAATGACAAAGGAAAAGACCGATTGATCCTTATTTCCTTATATTTTCTCTTGATATTTGCTTAATGACAAAGGAAATGATCGACCGATCCTTTCCTCGATTACACCTTACATTGTTGTATGAAACTGCCACGTTAACCTTACGATCAACAAACGATATTCTGACACTCCTAAAACATATTCGGTTTCTTAGACGATACACCATTGAATGAAGGCATATCTTTGATTATAAAAGCATGGTTGGAGACAACACATACTTATTGATAATGGAAACCATATAAGTTTTTCTTGGGGAGTGTCATCAGATCCTTCCTTTATTTCCTAGTTTCCTGATAATAACTTTAATGACAAAGAAAAACATTGGTTGATCCTTCTTTCCTTATCCTTTTTACTAATATCCAACTAATGGAAAAAGAAAAATATCGACCGATTCTTTCCCCCGATACACTTATTTAGTGTATACAAAACTATCTCATAGATTATGTACATCAAAATGATATGGATTTTCCAAGATATGTATTTAGTTAAATAGTTTAATACATACTTTTTTTAAAACAATTCTTTAAAAAATAAAGGTAAGTCACATGCAAATATTTCCAATAAAATTGTTTGTCAATTTTGTATCAATAGTTAAATGTGGTACTAGATCAAAATATATTGCAATCCTCCTCAAGTTTGTTAACTAAATTTGAATGTTTTCGACCAACAAGTCATGTCTCGTCGAGGCCCAAGATGATTTAAAAGAGAACACAACATTGTTTTCACATATTTATCTCTCTTGACCGAACCATCAAATCTCCAACTTGATGGAATTATTAAACAATTATCTTCATTATTGTCCTCCGAATGATAATGACCTTCATTGATAACCAAGATGTTTGAATTTTCATATCTTTCTCTATACCATATAAGCACATCATTAAAATTTTTCTTGTAAACACATTGTACACCGCCAATACAATAATACATATTTGAAAAGTACTTAGTATGTATACATTTCTAGAGTCCCCAAATAAATATGAATTTTCATCTATGAACCAATTGAATTCGTTCTTCAACTTCCTCATTTCCATGAAAAAAAAAGTAAACCACATAGCGATGTAGAAATTCTCTCATGCAATATCGATGATATCATGAGTAACTTTCTTGCTTAATAATGGTAGTATCCATGCACAAAATTTGGATGTATGTTGACGTCTCTTTTTCCACCAAAAATTCAAACTCCAAACATGAGCCCCTCTACTCCCAATACCAACAATTTGTTTTGAGTGGATGTTTTGACTACATACAAAAACCATGACTATAAATATAACTACAAGAATACAAAATGGCCATAACTAAAATATAGCTACAATATTAAGACAAATTTAAAATTTAAAGTATTCAAAATAAATAAGTGGTATGAGATGTACATTTTATTTTCCATGAATAAAGAATTATATTTGATATTTAATAGGAGAAATTACAATATATTGTCTCTATGTATTTTCAACAGTTTCAGAGAAAACGGCTTATGCTTTCCTCTGTGTATTTATGTTCTAGATGGTTTGTATCACTACTTCTTATCACCTTCCCATCAGTAGTAATTTGAGATCTATGATATTACCCATTACTCCTTTCCACAATTTCCACTGATATTTAAATAATTGGGTTAAAATATGATGGATATTGAAAATATAAGGGGCATCTGACTGCTTATTAGTTCCTCATACTTTGGTTTCAAAACAAAATGGGGACCATATCTTGCAATTGCATTGCCACTATCAATGAAATAGTTGTTATATCATACATTAAGACATATCTAATAACAACCTTTGAGTGGTCAAAAGGATACTTCAAATTGACCTATGGAACTGTAGATGTCGGTGTGAACCCTACAAAACCTTCATTACCCCACATATTCAAAGAGGACAATATTTCAACCATCCATCTTTTGCAGACACCCAAGCTACTGCTAAGTCCTTACATTAGTTCATCTCATTGCTTCTTTGCACAATCTATTGCTCATATGATTGCACAAGTAGGGGAAATATACATACTTCTTCAACTTATACATAATTTATTCATTCATATCCCTTTGTATCATGTTCTGCAAGTTCTCATCTTTAATTTTGCAGTAATTCCCAAAATTTTCCTGCAATGTATGCCTAGTAAAATTCTAAGAGTAACTCCTTTATTATTTCCATAGTAGGTCTAAAATGGGTAGCAACATTCTATGTTTTCAGAACTATAATTTCCTCCTTGAATAGGTCTTCTAGCATGCCTCTAGAGATCCCAAAATTCCAAGGAAGTTTGAGGGGAAACACCTAGCTCCATATAGATACTAGGACAATCCTAGAAAGGTGCAAGAGAATGACATTTTTATTCTATACCTAATAAAATGCCATAAAAAGTGAGACAAAATGTGGCAATATATTTCCACACTCTCATCCTCAAACCCCACATAACCATCCATTTTGGTTTTGTTCAAAATTTCTCAAAATGACTTTACAAAAAAATACACAAGGCAATTGCCAAAGGGAGCATAAAATGAAACCTAATCCTCACAAAGTTGAGAAAATCGTTAGCCTTTCGGAGGAAAATTGGATGCATACATGTGGAAGGATTAGAGTGGACCTCAAAACCCCCCTAGCCAGACCAATGAACTCCCTAACCACCTCAAACATACATAAATGTCCCTGGGAACATGGCTAGAGCATGCTAGGACATAAATGAGGTAGGGTAGGTGTGGTGGAGTGCATGGGTGAGTGGGAGTGGATCTCGGAAGAAATAAATGGTCCAAAAGAGACAAAAACACCCAAATACCATGCATGGGCACCTTTGGTCAACCAATTTCCTTGTTTTATGGTGTGGGAGTTCATGAAGGACTAAATAGTCATAACTGAGGATGAACGTGTAACCAAAATGATCGAATGTGGGCACCAAGGTGATCCAACCAGTAACTGACAGGTTGTCCTTTCCAACTGATAGTTCACCTTTGATAGGTTCACCTTGCCAACCAACAAGTTCACTTTCGACATGTTCAGCCATCAATTTTGTAGCTGACAGGTTCAACTCAAAGACAACATACCAACATGCTCTACGACGGTTGAATTGCTGACCATTATAACTTCTTGTAATCAAACGTTGTGGATAGTTACCCAAACGTCTCAACATCCTCTATATAAGAATGTACATTATGTAAAATAGACATCTTTTTTATCATCATCTGATTCCTCCATATTTCATGGAGTAGAAGTAGAAAATTGGTTCAAACTCTTGCATATTTTCTGTATGTATATTTCTTGTCGACCTAATGTGTTTTATGCTTTGTTGTTTCTTCTTATATGCTTTTGCCATAACAGTACTTGACTCATTCAGTCGACTATTGTCCCCAGCGTTCACCTGGTCACGGCTTGGATCATTGGTATCATAGCAAGATTTCGTTCAAAGGTTAAGTTACATAAGCACTTCCATTGAATTTATCTAACTTATGTTTGTTCAAACATGCTTCCAAACTCATCAACACAAGTAGACACTTCCTTCAACTTCAGAATAGATGGTCGAAGAAGTAGACAATAGACATGCAACTGACGAGATAGAGAAACTAATAGAAAAATCATTGGCTTGTAAGTGAACTCAAATGTTCACCCAGATTAGCGAGATTATCCTAAGAGTCACTGCGAACTCCGAGGGAATCCTCGATGCAATCCCACTCAGATAAAATCAGCCCCTTCAAAGTGAAAATGAATTTGGGCATATCGAACCTTGAAGGAAATATTGACATAGAATCCATTGACAATTGGGTACAACAATTGGAATCTTACTACGCGGTAAATCAACTCTTCGAAGCGAAAAATATCCCCATTGTATCCTTGAAGATGTCAACCTCCGTACACTGCTAGTGGGAGAATCTATTGACAAAGATGGAAAAAGAAGAAGACCCGATAGACACATGGGAAAAATTTGTCGAATATGTTCGAAAGGAGTTCTACCCACCCAAGTATCTTGAACAACAGTATAAGAAATGGCAGCAACTAAGACAGTGGAAAGACCAATCCATACAAAGTTACACCGATGAGTTCTACCGAATCATGGCTAGACTTGGAATCCAAGAAGAAAAGAAATCTCGTGTCCTAAAGTACGTCAGCGATTTGTCCCCGTATATTCAGAAAGAGATGGAGTTTCTAACTGTCAACATGCTTATAGATACATTTAATTATGCCAGCAAGATTGAAGCTAAACAAAAAGGGAAAATACATTTCACAGACAAGCCAACAGGTCAAACATCTGACAAGAAGTCACCAACTGAATTTGACAAGTTAAAGAAACCTTCTCAGCAGACTTCGCCAAATCCTGATTATCAAAAGAAGAACTTTTAGAAAGATAAGAGGGATCGCTGCAAATAGAACCCTACCGGGAAATGGTATGATTATCATAGTTCATTATGGCATGATACATCAGAATGCAAATCTAAGAAGACATTTTTTGAAAAATTGTCGAAATTTTACTTATCCGACAAAACCCTGGTAGAATATGATCCAGATGCATCAACTCTCTTGGCCTCGACCTCGACCACTTCGATATCCTTGACCATCGTCAATGAGGAGGAATGAGAGTGCCTCTTCCTTACATGGATATGGGTTCAGAGCAATCCATTACATTTGATTATGGATAATGGTATCCTGAAGAACTTTGTTTTTGAAGATCTTGTGAAGAAATTAGGTCTTGTCACCACTCCACATCCTCAGCCTTACAATATCATTTGGATGAAGGATGGGAAGGAACTAAGGATCACACAACAATGCTGACTCACCTACTTTATTAATCCTTTTGAAGATGAAGTAATCTGTGACATGGCACCACTTTCCGTAGCCGATGCCCTATTCAGTAAACCCTACCTATGGGATCGACACGATACATATTAGTAATGGCCTATGAAGGTGATTGTAAAAATCCAAAACCAATGGTATGGCATACCAAAGTGACAACCCAGATCAATGGTTGCTATGATATCTACCAAGAAAAAAAATAAGCTTATCAATCATGCTCAAAATTTCACATTAATCATGATCAAGCCTCAACATTCCAGGAATACTAGAGCAATGATTCGACTCACCGACCAACGCAGCTACCGACAACAACAAAAAATCAACAACATTCTTGAAGAGTACTAGAACATATTTCGAACACCAGACGGAGTGCCTCTGCACTGTCAGTTAAAAAAATCCATTGAACATGTTCCTGGTTCCTCATTACCTAATGCATATGTTTATAGAATATCCATTCTCGAAAATGAAGAGATTCACACACAAATCCAAGATTTGATCGACAAGGGTCATATCCGCCGCATCTCCTCTCCTTGTGAAAGTCTAGTCATCTTAGTTCCATAGAAATATGGGACTTGGTGCATGTGGATCGACTATTGGGTGCTCAACAAAATTTCAGTGAAGAACACATACCCTCTTCCACAAATTGATGAACTCATCGAAAATTTGAAAGGTGCTAAGTTCTTTACGAAACTCGACCTCAAGTTGGGATACCACCAGATTCCAATCGAGTCCACCGATGTATGGAAAACAACTTTCAAAACTAAGGAAGGACATTTTGAATGGTTAGTCATTCCTTTCAGCTTAACCAATGCACCTGCAACCTTCATGAGATATATGGACGACCTTCTACGACCTTTCATCAGTAAATATGTCATTTTCTATCTCGACGATATCTTGATTTTCAGTCGATCATGGGAAGAACATGTTAAACACCTTCGACAAGTTTTTGACACTCTCTAGTAACATCGACTATATCTGAATATGGACAAATGCTCATTTGTGATGACCAACATCAAGTATTTGGGGTATGTAATTGACTCTACAAGCATTCATGTCGACCCAAAAAAATTACATATCCTCAAAGATTGGCCCATTCCTCAAAAAATTCATGAGCTAAGAAGTTTTCTTGGTTTGGTGAATTTCTATCGATGATTCATACTTGGCTTCAATCACATCGCATGGCCTCTGAATTAGTTGAAGAAAGGAAATGGGAAAACTGTCTTCAAATGGACACCGACAAAACAACAAGCTTTTGAACAAATAAAAAACAAGCTTTGTACTTCTCCAATACTTATTTTACCTGACTTGCATCAGCCCTTTGAGATTGAGACGGATGCATCGGACTATGCCCTCAACGCAGTGATCACTCAATCAGGTCACCCATTCTCGTTTCATTCTAAGACTTTCAATGACACAGTCAGAAGGTACTCAACGTATGAAAAATAACTGTACGCCATTGTGCAAGTTCTCAAGAAATGGAGACACTACATTCTTGGTAGGGAAATGGTCATCCTCACTGACGATAAGCCTTTGCAGTTCACTCCGACTTAGTCGAAACTACAAACAACCCGACAACTCAAGTGGATTAATTACCTGCAACAATTTCACTTGGTAATTAAGTATCAGAAAGGAAAAGACAATGCTACAGCCAATTGTCTCAACAGACCACCCATTACTCTACTGTCTACAATGATGAGTATGAAGGTTTATGACACCACTACTTGGCCGCAATTGCATTCAGTAAATTGCAATTTTTCTACAATCTATCAACAAATTCATACTGACAAGTTATCGACTGCTGACTACTTCTTGAAGGACACCTTGCCATACAAGCTTGGAAATATTTGTGTACCGACCGGTGAGCATCGATAGAAGCTCATCTGGGACGCACACTACAGCAAGACTGCAGGAAATTTTGGAGGTGCAAAAACACTTGTTATCCTCCAAAATTATTTCTACTGTCCTTCACTTAAATATGACGTCAAAAATTACATTCGATCGTGTGTAGTTTGTGCCATTTCTAAACCGTCGAATCGACAACAAGGACTGTACACACCCCTTCCAGTTCCTAGCTGAACATGGGAATCTATTTCTATGGACTATTTGATGGGATATCCTACTACCAAACATCAACATGATGCGATACTAGTAGTCGTCGAAATATTTTCCAAGATGGCTATACTCATACCATGCAAGAAGACTACGACAGCACAATAGACTGCTCAACTCTTCTTTGAACATGTGTGGAAACACTATGGCCTCTGGACGACCATTATTTCAGATAGAGATGCTAGATTTGTCAGCACCTTTTGGAAAACTCTCTATAAATAGCTCAACACGAGACTTTCTTTGTCGACAGCCTTCCATCCGTAGACAAACAGATAGATGGAAGTTGTAAATTGTTTAGTCGTAAAATTGCTTCGCATGTACAACCACAAGAATCGTCAAACATGGGATGACATCCTTCCATATATACAGCACAACTACAATCATTCTAACCATAGCTCTACAAGAAAGAGTCCATTTGAGATCTGTTACAGATTTCAACCTTAAGCTCCTGTAACATCCCCAAAAATTCACAAAAATTTAAAATTTTTCTATGTGATATTAAATGCTAAATCATAGCCAGAATGCTAGTTTAATAATTAACTTTATTCTAGTTAACAGATAGATTATAAGAGAAGACATCAAGAGAAAACTTATGAGTTAATTCTCTTTGATTAACTGTAACTAAAAGGCTACAGAATTTTACTTACTAACTTGTATGTCACATGCCACTAACCGCATTCAATCTATATTGGTTTTCAGTCTTGAATAAATTGTTTATCAAAAGTTAAAGAGTTTCAAATTATTGAATTCAGATCATTGGTTTGTTTGCAAGAATGTGTAAGATTCTGATGGTTATTTTCTTTTCTTACTAAAGGGGCTTGAGGTTAGCTCAAGGCTTACTTAGATTTTCTTAAAGATAACACAAATCCGATGCTTGTACAGGATTCACAGGTAAAAACTTACTTCCAGGATTACAATATAAGAATTTAAGGCTCAGAATACTAAATGAGTAAGTTAGGAAATATCTTTAATCTTTAGACTTAAGCTTCAGCTACCACGATGACTCTATTTATTGTCTAAAACATCGAAGCATAAGAATTCCTAGGCCTATAGTAAGGACTATTTATCAAACATGTTTTTAGTTGTTGTGGTACTAGAATCCTGAATACATTACTATTGTGTTATAACTATGGTCTTTAACCATGTTAATCCTAGAACTTTCCTCAGCCCTAAAATTATCATTATTATTCTGGAAACTAGAACTAACTACAAAAATAACAAACCTAGGAATATATTCGATGCATAAAAATAACAATTACAACCTAACTAAAACCTCAACATGCATAACATAATAACTATAAACTAGTTCAAAGCTTCAACATGCATACAATAATTTGTTTGTTTTTTAACAAAGTATTTGTATTACTTTACATACTTTGCAGGGTTTAACGTGCAGGTTCAAAACTATATCAATACCAAAAAGAATTTCAAAAGTAGTGGAATCCATGTGGTGGATGCTTTCTAGGTGGAGGTTTTGGCGTTAAACACTAAGCAGTCGCATCCAAGTTGCCCTAAAACATGTTTTGGCTTAATCAGTTGGTTGTTTTTGGGAAGGAGTAGGCCGACAGGCCCTCGGCCTCCTCAATTCTCTACAATGGTTGTTGTGCCTGTCTTAGCTGTGGCGATATCGAGCTTGTTACTCTAGTTCTTTTCCATTATTGTTTTCTTCGAGCTTAGCTGTGGTGTTAGCAGGCTTAAATCTCGGGTTCTTCACCATTAATTTTTCTTCGACCTCAGTCGTGGCATTATCAGGCTTAATACTAAAATCGGTAAGTCAGATCGAATCCTCCAAGCATTTCTCTTTTCTTCTATTTATAACTAAGCTACTTAATAAACAGTTTTTAACGTTTGTTGTTTGATGGTAGGTGAAAATATACAGTTGAAGGTTGAAGGCGTTTTTATGAAGCTAAAGGGTGTGAGAAAGAAAGGATCGGTAAGCCTCGGTCCCAACCTTAGGGTCCATTCATTGATTGTGTTTGCGGTGATACCGATGGTGCTTGTGGATTATTACTACAGTGTTCAAAATACTTATGACAAATTTGTTGTTTTGTTTTGGATTAGTGATGGAGTCTGTATGGTCATCCTTAGTGATAACCCTTAGGGTTTTACAAATGAGCTATGACTCTTGTAATATTGATTTAGGGTAAGAAAATTAGTGTTCCAGGGTTTTGTAATCGTTGTGCAAACTATGATTAAGTTATGTGGAAGCTTTCTCAGCCTCATGCTCAACAACTATAACTCTTTCATGGCTACAAATCTGTTAAGGAATTTTGGTTTTAAGAGTTGAACCATGTGGTGACTGTATTGGTTAAATTATTGATAAATTGAAGACTCTGTTTATAATTATTTTGTTTCTAAGAGGCAAAGTTTATGGCTGTAGTGTAAACATTTGCTGGAATTTGTTTTCCTTTTGTATTTTTGGTTACCGTACATTCAGCTCGGTAAATAGTTTTTATGTGATGACAACGACAGGTTATAAATTATTCTACGGATGCGACTAGTTTAAGCCATTGGCAATTTTAGTTGTTTGAAATTATGTTTGTAAAAGAGGGACTGTAAAGGATTAACCTAGGGTTTTTTTTTTAATAAATAGTTTTGATATTTAGGTTAAAAGGTTAACTTCTAATTTTGGATATTTGTATAGATTTTGATAGTTTTCCTTTTAAATTGGAAGAGTTGGAAATCTATCCTTTTTTCATAAATAGGTTATGTAAAAGGATATGAAAGTTTTTATTAATAGAGTAGGGTTAGAAAAATAGTTTACAATTAATAATAATAGAGTTATATTTATTATTTACAACTTGGTTTACTAGGCATTTAAATTATGTACTATAATACAAAAGGTATTATAATTCTAACCATTATCAGTCTTTTGCCTGAACATCATGAACTTCTGTGCTAGATGTTTAAAAAGAAACAATTGAGGTCAGAGTACAAAAGTTAAATATTAAAGTTAGGATAGCTCGTAAAATATTAACTGTGCATTATTTACTATACTATGTCTAGAATACAAGTTTATAATTTAAGTTTTAGAGTATTAGAATAATGAATGGTTTTTTTTTACTAAGTGCAAATAAATGGAATTGTATTACAGTAAATGATAGTGTATTATACCATACATAGTTTACTGACTGTGTGACAAAATATTACTATAATAGACTCTATGTAATATTCTTAGAGTATTTTGTATAAAAGTTTAAGTTCTAGAAATGGATTATTATGATAATTAGCTGGAAAAATAACATTAAAAAGATTCATAAGTTTAAACTGTTACTTGGAGATATTGCTAGTAACTTATCAGAAGAAAAGATTGTTGATTTATTTATAAACTCTTCAATTTGATAACAGTTCAGATCATTTTATTCATGTATAATTATTCCTATCTATAGCTAAACAATCCTTCTGTACTAGAGTACATCATTGTAAGATGAGTGAAAAAATGCAGAAAGGAATTTTACTCATTAATCAATCATTTCTAATTCTAGACTCATTTATTTTGATAATCACCTACAAGTAAACTTTCCTGAATAAATTGCAGACTTAAGCATTCTACTAGCAGATTCATAGTATCTAAGTAATAATAGAAAAACTAAACATGACTGCTTCATTCCAGTAATTTAATTAAACATAAATAAATAAGATAACACAATGGAACCTGGTAATTTGTAGAAGAGAAAAACAACCCAAGGAACCTATTCCACCCAACCTTTTCCTAAAGATAGCTCAATTTCTTGTCTTAGGACCCTCGATCCTATCCATTGATCCACCAAGATGAATGCACTGTGTGAATAAATGGGATTAAATACCCCTGCAACTCAACAAAAGCACTTAACAACAATACTTCTATCCTCAGCAGTAAAGAACTCAGCTATCAAGTTGCACTAGATTTGAATGCAGTCTTAAACACTCAATCCAATTCTAAATTTCCCCTCATTGACTCTCTTGTGCTCCTTTCTCAACTTTAAAAATTTCACAAGGTAAGAATTGAACATCCTCCTACTGAATTCGATGGATAGATATATGCCTGCTTAGGTCTTTTGGTCAGTTTTTTAATTAATGAGCCACCTGCTTTGTTCCACTTTCTTGGGGAACATGACCACAAAATTAGAGAAGTTCCCCCCTACAACAGCTAGAATTGATAGAGGATGCTGCCATGTGTCAGTTTGATATCACCCCAATCTATTCCTCCTAGTGGGCCAGTGGACACTCATTCAACAACCTCCTTAGGTTATTTGTCTCATCTTTTTTATTAAATAATAAAATATTCAACATAATTAATTATAGTCATCCTTGACCCCACTTGGTCAATAGTCATAAAATTTACAATAAAAAGAAAATACAATATTTTATTAAACATAAAATGTTATTGAAAATTGGGGTACGTGATAGCACCCATCGACTTAATCAGTTCCTCGACACAATCGAATGAGATTGACTTCGAAGGATGAGAAGTGGAGAAAACATTGAAGTTCAGAGATCAAATATACAAGATCTAGAAGTAAGCACAAGAAATGTTGCAACAACCAAATTCAAAAGCTAAGGCCCGCAAGACAAGAATCGTATTCCTCATTCATTCCAAATTGGGGATTAGGTATAGTTACATCTAAAGGAGGAGTGTTTCACTGGTCCATACAGAAAGATGAAACCTTTGCGATATGGTACATACAGTATCCTTAAACAGATTGGAGAAAATGCTTTTCAGCTTGACATTCCTGCATTCCTTGGCCTACATCCAGTTTTCAGTGTAGATCTGCTTCGACCATACCATGCACCATTTTTGGAATAGAACGACTTGCAGACAATAGAACCTGAGGACATCCATCCAGATGTTCAGGAACCTCTTGTTTGTGACACCATTGTGGGATGACATACACACCTTACAAGGACAAAATCCATTCCCTTGTTTCAAGTGGCTAAAGCTAGACTACTCCCCACATAAGGAAAATGGTACTCTGCTAATGAAGTCACCGACAAGTTTCCTCACCTGAACGAATACACAATGGAGACCATTGTTTCTTAAGGAAGGAAGAATGATCCAACCAGTAGCTGAAAATTTTTCCTTGCCAGCTGACAGGTTCACCTTCGAAATTTTCTCCTTGCCATCCGACATGTTCACCTTCGACATGTTCAGCCGACAATTTCACGTCGAAGACAACATACCAACATTCTCTATGATGATTGAATTGTTGACCATTATAACTTCTTGTAATTGAACGTAGCGGATAGTCACCCAAATTTCTCAACATACTCTATATAAGCATAAAAATTATGTAACATAGACATCTTTCTGATCATCATCTTATTCCTCCATCTTTCATGGAGCAGAAGTAATAAATTGGTTCGAACTCTTGCATATTGTGTGTGTATATTTCTTGTCGACCCAATGTATTTTTTCCTTTGTTGTTTCTTCTTATATGCTTCCGCCATAACAGTACTCGACTCATTCATTCGACTATTGTCCCCAGTGTGCACCTGGGTAGGACTTGGATCTCTAGGGGCATTAATCCAAAACACCAAAAGGACCTTGCTCGACCAACACAACCTAGTTTTGGACCATATAACATAAGTATAAAACAAATGAAAATGTGTCCTAGGTCTATGGCCACGGTGCTAAGGTGGTACAATGATCTAAAACCACCCCTTAATCCTGAATAAGTGTAAATACATCAAAATATTGAGGCCTTGGAAACTAAGGCTCAAGTCACCTCTTACAACAATTTATTTGTCCATATAACCAAGGTAAGGAGGAAAACCTCATGGGAACAAAAACTCCCTTCAAAAATGGAAATTGGATCTAAATATAATAGTGAATATCAGTAATAACCATGTTTCACCCACTCCAAGAAGTGATATTAGATAGTTGAATGTCTTCTCTGTAAAGTTCTTGGGGAAGATGCCAACAGTTTGCTCTACAGATGGGCAATACTGCAACGATATCACCTACTCATGCACCAAGATCCTCATGTAGTGTGTGTGTATATCTATGTGCTTGGTCCTCTGTCTCTGTATTGGATCAGTGGAAATATTGATTTCACTTTGATTATCACACCAAATGACTATGGGTGAATCAAATGCAAATCCAAGTTCTCCAAGAATACCTTGAAACCACACACATTGTGTAGCCGTGTTCAATGCTCCTCTGTACTCGACCTCAGCTAATGAAAGGGATATAGTGTGTTTTTTATTACTTTAATAGAATATGGGACCATGTGAAATCATGAATACATAACCTAAAGTGTATTTTTTGTCAATGGAATCTCCTTCCTAATCAGAATCAATAAATCCAACTAGTTCTAGTGGAGAACTAGCAGCATAGTGAACCCCGAAGTGTTCAGTTCCTTGCACATAATTCAAGATCCTTTTGTATCCTTAAAATGGATCTCAAGATGATCCTTCTTATATATTTCAACAACACCTATTGTATACGCCAAATCAGGTCAAGAGTGCGTGATATACAACACGCTCCCAACTAGTTCAATATACAACGAGTTGTCCACCAATGGAGATGAACCAAATTCACCTAGTTTCACTCCTTAAAGGAATGGGAACTTGGTTTCCTTACATTCAACCATATTGAACTTAAATAACATGTCTAAAATATACTTTTATTGGCTGAACTTGATGTCTGCATCAGATTGCTCAATCTCCAAGCCAAGAAATTGTTTCAACAATCCAAGGTCAGTCACAGAAAACTCAGTATGCAAAGAGGACTTTATTGAACCTATATCATAAATGCAACTTCATGTGATCAAAATATAACCAAAATACAACACTATGATATGGAATAAATCACCAACATGCTGCAAATATACATTGGGATCATATTTGCATTACTCAAATCCTAGTGAAAGAAGAAAGTTGTCCATCTTGGCATACCAAGCCCTGGGGGCTTGCTTGAGGCCATAGAGAGACTTCTTCAACTTGTATACAAGTGAAGGATAATGAATGAAACATTTATGATTCTGCATATAAATATCCTCATGAATATCATCATGAATAAAATCACTATTCACATCCATGTGGTGAACCTCCCATCGCTTAGATGCAACAATGGCCAAAACTAGCCTGATTGAGTCCATCTTTGCAACCGGCGTGAATGTATATGTATAGTCAAGTCCTTGGAATTGAGAGAAAATTTTTTCAACCAAAAAATACTTGTATTTTAAATCTGAACCATATGAATCCACTTTGGTCCTATAGACCCATTGCACTAATTTCCTCTTGGAAAGTAGAGAAACCAACTCCCAAGTTTCATTGTCTTGCAAAGACTTGAACTCTTATTGCATGGATGTTTGCCATCATGGGTAAAGTGATGATTCCTAATATGTATGAAATATATATTAATCATATATATGAAATATTCAATTCACAAGTATAAAAATCATTATGAAATTGAGATCTAGTCTTCCTAGACTCTAGTGGATCTCCAACAAGATCACCAGCTGCTTGTATGGTTTTATCAGCCCACTTTGGCCTTATGGGTGAGTCATGATATGAATGCATGTCATAATAATATTGATAAACATCATAATCATAAAATCCATATAAATAATCACCACTTACATCATCATGGAGTGGACGATGTGAGCATTGCCCCTTGACTAGTTCGGTCTCCTACATGGTCTCTTCTTCAAACTATACATTCCTTTCAATGAATGTTTTCTAAGATGAGGGACCAAAAATATTTTATCCCTTTTCATATTCAGCATATCCAACCATAATGGAATCATTTATTTAATTTTTCAAGGCCTTTATTTTCTCAGGAGGAATTCTAGCCCAAGCCTTTGAGCCAAAACCCTGAAATGAGAAACATTGGATTTGTGAACACTCCAAGCCTCAAATGTAGTTTTTCCTTCCAATTCTTTGTGTAGAGATATGTTTTTAAAATATGCAGCAAAATTGATGGATTCATCCCATATATTATGTGACAAATCCTTTTCCTCCATCATGCATGTTGCCATTTCTTTCATAGCTCTATTCTTGTGCTCTACAACACCATTTTGTTGTGGTGTGTAGGGCACATAATGTTGCATTTGAATTCCATTTTCATGACATAAATGGTGTAATTTAGTCTTGACATAATCCTTTCCATTTTCAGTCCTAATATCCTTTATCTTATTCCAACTTATGTTCTCAGCTAAAGCCTTGAACACTTGGAAAGTCTCAAAGACTTCAGATTTTTGTTTGAGATAATACACCCAACAAAACCTTGAGAAATAATCTATGAAAGTCAACACATACCTTGAATGTCCATATGAAGGTGTGGGACTAGGCCCTATTAGATATGAATGGATCATATCAAGAACTTGTACATACCTCCTTTCCTTCCCTTAATCATATTTGTGCTCAACATGTTTCCCACTATGCACCCTTTGCAAGTGCATTTGGAAAACTTGATGGTAGGAAGCTCTAGAACCATGCTATACTTTCTTAGTGCTTGGAGGTGCCTATAATTTAGGTGTCCATACCTATCATGAGAAAAAAATTTGGTCTCATTGGCATGTGACAGGATTGCATTCCCTTGGGAGTAGGGGAGGAAGTGAGAGAACTTATACATTCTCGAATCATGGTCAGCAAAACCCATTGCAACAACTTCTCCTATAGAGATTTATAATATCTTCACATAATATTGAGTAAATGTTACTCTCTTCATTGTACCTATGTGTTTAATTTTATATAAAGAGAGTAGGTTCGTTGCAATATCAAGCACAAAAAACACATTGTTGAAGTACCCATCTTCTAGATCAATCCTGGCAATCCCTTTGGCTTGGATCTGTGAGTCATCACCCATAAGAATGGATGGACCATTGAAACAATGTATGGTTGAGAAGGAATATTGCATGGAAGACATGTTCCTTGAGGAACCTAAATATATGATGAAGGATGAAGAGCCTAAAGACCCAACAACCAAAGGATGGCATTTACCCTTCTTCTCTGAGCTTGAACCTCCCTCTTTCCTCCTTGCACCTTGTGGAAGTGGGATGTTGTTCTTATCAAGGATTTGAGCCATCATGTAAATGGAATTCTTCATGCATGCACTCTTTATATGCCACCCTTTATGACAATAATTTGATTTTGTCTTCTCTTCCGTCTCCTTCTTTCTATCCTTTCTAGGATTTGAACCCCCTTCTAAAGATTTGGGCTTGTCCTACTTCTTATTCTCTTGCTTCTTTGAATCTTTGGATTTATTATTTCCTTTGGCTTGATTTAAAAATCCTACAACAAGGGGTTGATCCTTGGTGTATTTTATGGTACCCATTTTCACCAACTTGTCTTTTTCTTGAGTCAAAGATTCCATGAATTATGCCAGTGAAGGAATTCTCCAATTTCGAGCTGTCTGCTTACTTGAGTGGAATGTGGAGAAAAAAACTGAGTACTCAGGTCCTAGATTCCAAAGAATAGACAAGATCAAATTATCTTCCTTATTTTCAATGCCACATTGTTTCATTTGAAGCACCATTGATTTGAACTTTGAGAAGAAATCCTAGATTGTCTCAAAGTGAGTTGGGCTCAATGAGATCAACTCATTTTCGAGTTGGTGTCCTCTCATCTCATTAGTATTCACAAAGAGCGACTCGGTCTTGATCCAGACTTCATTGGGTGTAGTAATTATGTCTACATGGAAGAGAATATCCCTCAAGATACTGAGACAAAGAATCATGAATGTCTCATCCAATCTGTTGAAGTACTACTATTTTTCCACAACAAAGTTAGGTTCATTCTCAGTCCCCATGGTGACTCTGTAGAGGCCTTTCGACATCATATGGATCACCATTTCGTCCTTCCATTGAAAATATTTTAATGGGTTAAGAAATACATGATTATGCTCCATTTATTCTTGTGCACTAAGTGGCAGAAATGCTAGAAGTACCTGCAATGCAAACACTCAAATATTTATGGAAGAAACCCTAGATAGTAACTCAAACACTCTGGATTTGATTTATAGCTCCAAATATATCTTATACCATGTGAAAATATGATTCACAACATGATATAGGAGCTAAAGGAATCCTCACAACTCAATATAGTCACAAATTATGCAGAAAAAATAATGAAAAGAGAAAAATTAACACATAGGAATGGTGCCAATAATTGAGTTTATTATCACTGTCCAATAGGTACATATGATTGGAACATAATTATTATACAATAGGATAAAAAATTTATCCTTTTGAGGAAAATTGGATGCATACATGTGGCAGGATTATATTGGACCTCAAAACCCCCCTAGGTGTACCAATGAGCTCCTTAACCACCTCAAACAATCATGAATGCTTGTGGGAACATGGTTGGGGAATGCTAGGACATAAATGAAGGTAATTTAGGTGTGGTGGAGTGCATGGGTGAGTGGGAGTGGGTATAGGAAACAATAAATGGTCCAAAATAGCCAGAAACACCCAAATACCATGCATGGGCACCTCTGGTCAACCATTTTCCATGTTTTATGGAGGGGGATTGTACCAAAGTATTAAAAATCATAAATCAGGGTGCATGTGTAACAAAAATGATCAAATGTGGGTGCCGAGGTGCATTAATGAGTCCAAAACACCAAAATGAACTTGCTTGACCAACACAACCTAGTTTTGGACCATATATAATGAGTATTAAACAAATGAAAATGTTTCCTAAGTGTATGACCATGGTACTAAGGTGGTATAATTCTCTAACAAATTTCATATGCATCCATAAATAAATCAAATAAGATCCAATTAAATTAAATAAACATGAGATAAATGAATTATCTTATCAATGCACAACTGACATCATTTGGACCACATTCCACCCAGGCTTTGGCATTACCAAGTCAGATCTCACTTTGATAGGCCACCCCCGAGATGAGGCCACAGATCCACAATATAGGTGCATTCAAGAATAGCTCAAATATCAGTTTGAGAATCCAAAACTCTATTCCTCACCACATACTTCCTCTTCCACCCGACTACCAAGTGCAATGGTAATTTAGACCCCTAGGCCATTGGGATATTTCCATTCACCATCATGATTTCTATGCAAGTCTAGGATAGATACAAGTAGTGGAAATAGAGAGACTACACCATAGTTTTTCAGTCTTACCGCAAACATCATACAAGATCATAGTGCTTCAAGCACAAAATTCATTCACACAACCGAGAATTCATGGTTTCCCAAGATCGCAAGATTACTAAGCTCTCACCATCAAAGATATGGACAACCATAATCAAAAACCATCCAAAAGAACCATGAAAAACAACAACCCCAAACCAAGGATATCAAACATGGATTTATAGACAAAAGAAGGTAATTCTATCTCAATGGGGTCAAAACAAACCAAGGTAAGCCAACTTGAGTCAATCCAAGGGGGTTAAATCAACTACAAAAGTTCAACTCTAATCCAACCCAACTTAATTCTAATTTCAATGAGAGTGACTCCAAGCCACTCCACCCAACTCAAATTAATGTGGACACATCATCCATGAAGAGAAATCAAAATTAGTGAGGTGAGGTGTCACACAAGCCAAGGAATCTTCCCAAAATAACAAAGGGAGGGTCACACAAGGATTTACAAAAGAGTTACAAAATTATTTACACAAGGAGTTACATAATTATTTATACAAATTTTGAGGTGTTAAGGATAAAAATAGCCAGTGAAGGAACACTTATGCAAATGGGAGTTACAAAACCAAGTGTAACCTCCACAAAGGAGTTACAAAACCACCAAATGGGCTCAATAAAAAAGTGGCACCCACCCAAACACCAAGGAGGCCCACTAAATAATGAATTAGGCTCAATAATACCAACATAGGCTAAAATAATCAAAATTTGGGTCCTTTATACAATGTTTGGGTGATCATCAACTAATAAATCCACCAAGGCATAAATATGGACCAAGATCAATGAAACAAGTTCTAAAGTGCTAGGAATGTCCCCATTCCCTCTCACATTGTGGATCTAGGCCTCCCATACTCTTTTAGTGGTCTGTTATAGATTATTTTACCACACTTGGTAGATCACAACTTTATGTCCTTCCATGTCCCTCAATAGACTCCTTGGACCCCCTTGCTCAATTTTATACTTTGATCAACCAAAAAAGTCCTTAAAAAACACTTGTTTATGTTTATACGTGACTTTTAATCCAATACCCGCATGCACATGCAGCTTTTGAGATAGTACCCATGTACGTCGGGAAATGTGCATAAAAAAAACTTTTGGATTTTTCCTCATAAAGTCTCGAATAAATTGACTCTTGGCCTTCCATATGCTTGGAAAACGATTGTATTGGACCCTCCATTGCCTATTGGAGGGTTATATATTGAGCCTCTTGGATACATTGAAGGAGGAGAATTTTGGAGAGCAAGGACACTATAGTTAATTGGTGTCTCACTTGTTTATGCTTGAGTCTCACTACAACAAATCTGACATTTAGGGGTGGTTGTCTTCTGCCTCCAAAAGTCACTTTTGGGGGTGGTTTTGGCTTTGGAGGAGGTCTTTACAAAACCACCCCTAATAGCACTGACACTAAATTTTTTGAATTTTAGGGGCGATTCTGGAAGAGATCAAAACCGCCTCTAAAAGTGACTTTTAGGGGAGGTTCTAAGCCCCTCCCCACGAAAGTGACTTTTGGGGGCGGTTCTAAACCCCCTCCAAAAGTTACTTTTGGCAGTGGTTCTAAACCCCCCCAAAAGACGCTTTTGGGGGTAGTTCTAACCCCCCCCTAAAAGTCACTTTTTGGGGTGGTTTTTGCTTTGGAGGTAGTGTTTACAAAACCGCCCCTAATAGAACTGACACCAAAAAGTTTGCCTTATAGGGGCGGTTTTGGAAGAGATAAAAAACGCCCCTAAAACTGACTTTTAGGGGTGGTTCTCCCCCCCCCCCCCCGCCCGCCCCAAAAAAATGATTTGGGGGCAGTTTTTCCTTTAGAGGAGGTCTTTACAAAACTGCCTCGAATAGCACTGACGCTAAAAGTTTTTACTTTTACAAAAAGTCACTTTTCAAGGTAGTTCGACCCCCCCCCAAAAGTCACTTTTAAGGGCGAATCTAAACCCCCCTCGTAGGTACCTATGGAGGCGGCTCAGAATCACCCTTAAAAGTCTCTATTATACAAC
>LPNX010919998.1:141463-159291 GCA_001517045.1 Pseudotsuga menziesii | reverse complement strand
CCCCCCCCACTAAAACTCTTTGCAAACCTTTGGGGGTTGTTATAAGCCCCCCTTGTAGGTACCTACAGAGGTAGATCAAAACCCCCCATAAAACACATTACAAAACTTTGGGGGCGGTTATGAACTCCCCTCGTAGTGACATATGAAGTCAGTTTAGAACCCCCGCTCGTAGTGATAATAGATCATGATAAAATATATTTTATTTAAAACATCAATATTGCAATATCATTAGGGCACAAAGGAATCAAACCTTCAACCTCCTGCTTATAAAGCAGTCGCTCTACCATTGAGCTAGAACCCTTTAAGAATTGGGGAAAGGGGCAATATTAACACCAAGATTGCATCATTTTAATTCTAAGAAAAGACTAATAATCCCAACATTGTTTTTGACTCATGAGACCTAAGAAAGTAGTCTGAATGGCTCTGACCTTATAATTTGGCTGAACTTGAAAGGTTTCATATGCAACATTGATTCAATAAAGAAAACAGTAATACATAAAAAATTTGCAGGACAAAGCTGACATTCAAGTTCATACACATACTCTAGAAGTGAACATCTAACTAGAATTTCAAGTATTCATGGATAAGAACGAACATCTTTTCTAATGGTTGCTTGATGGATCCATGTAAGAGTAGCATTCTCTTAAAATTTATGTTAGTAGATCAATGGGTTCTACAATTATAACATATTTATACCCAACTCAATCTAGTCTGGTGATATAAAAATCATTCAACTACACTATGGATAAATACCAAGATTAAAAATTGCATAGCATGGATAAATCTATAATTTTTTCTAAGATAAAAAAATCATAATAATGCATTTATAGATATAGAATACCTGCAACTGATATAATCGTGAATGAACACCACCATCACTCAAAAGTCCAATGCGATGAAGTGTGCCATTTTCAAAGCACTCCTTAATGTATTTAAACCCTTCTCCCTCGTAGATTTTGGTAGAGGCAAGAGCATAATCCACTAATTTTGCTCTGCACCCAAAGTCAAAATCAAAGTTAATATGTTTCTCATTCTAAAAGATGTAGCACAAATAAATAGTAGAAATATCCTTTCAGTTACCATTTATACAACTATAAAGTACATATTATACAAATATCATATGATATCACCCCAATTTGTAAGGTGGTCAATAAATTAACTATTACACAACCATGATTTCAACAAAATGTTAATGCTTACCAAATATTAATGCAAGGAAAAATACCCAATGTATAGGATTCTCATAAGTCACTCTGAATGCAGAAATGATCCACATGCAAGATATTCCTTCTTCACTCTAATCCTTGACAGTTTTCATCAATAATTTTCCAAAATTAAAAAAACCACATCAAGAAAAAATAAAGTGAGTTGCTTGTTTACCTTACTGGAAAATAACAGATATCAAGCATAGTAAGTCATAGAGGATAGTAGAGTCAAATAAGGACTTTTTTAATTCTTTGAAGGACCCGGAAACCAAAGTAAGAGTTTTATTTAATCTAGTTGATTCACTTATATGGATAAATTATATTTAGCTTATAGATCTTGTTAGCTAGGTAGATATTAGAGCTTAGTTATCTCGAGGAAGGTTTGATCAAGAGGAACAAGCTCAGAGTTTAGACTCTTGGATCTTACAGAGAGAGAGAGAGAGAGATTTCTTTGTTTGTAATGATCGATCCATTGTATTTAGGTTCAAATAAAGGACCATTGTGAAATAATATCGTATGCCTGTATTTTTGGGTTAATTGTGTTTATTGATTGCGTTTGGAAGCAATTTCCCATTTGACCCATAGCTTGTGACCACGTTGACTGTATGGTTAGTTGAATGAAAAAAAGTCTTGAGTATTGAAATTTACACACAGTAAGTCACTTTTAGTTGTGCATTGCAAGGAAATTCCACGATGTAGGAGAGATTGGTTAACGAAGTTACAAGTCGATGATGGTGATCAAGAGGTGACTCTATCAATGGCTAAAGAGAAATTTTGCTGACTAAATAACAAGAAAGTTAAAGGTGAATATGTTGTGAAGTTGGAAACTAATCGTTGCAAGGATGAAGAAGATCAAAGGTTAAGAATGATCTTGCTACAAATCAACAATGGAGAACTATTTCGTTGGGAAAACCAGCATGATAGAAGAAATTCTTGACTGGCACGATACTTTATAAAATCCTCCCTATAAAAATTTAAGTCCACAATCGATCTAGATCTGATGGTTGTTAGTCCATTTCACCGATGAGCTAGAAAGAAGGTTAATTACAGAATCTGGGCATGAAATCATTGTGTAATCCAATTCACCGACGGTATAATATTTGTGTAATATTTGTGTAACATTTGGGCCACATGTGAGTGCGTCTTGGGAAGTACGGTTGCAAATGAGTATCCTAACCATGCCTGAGCGCGTGGTGGGAAGTACATTTTCAATCTCAAAGGGATGGATAAGGGAGATTCATAGCACATTATAGATATGGTCTTCAAGGCTTAGAGGACGCCAATCCAGGATAACGCCAGGATGACAAAGGTCAAGTACATAACCGTTATGATGGTGAGGTGGATGCCACCCTTATATTCTGAAGCAGCTATGCCCTCTGCTCAATGACCTCTATGGAGTATCCCAGTCTCTTTTGTTTCTTTTGTGTCAAAAGGGATCGTGATTGTGTTTTCTGCTCTCAAGCGCTGGTGCTTGGTGAAGGGTCTATCTCCACCATGGCTCCCAACTGCTCTTAGAGGGGAATCTTGGGGTTGGGAGAAGTCTCAGCTGACAATCACGACAAGGGATGTGTGACTAGAGCCCAGATACAAGCACAAGAGGCTACTGACTTCTTCAAATACTTTGTTCCTCTGTCGACCCACAACGAAATTGAATCAGTTGCAGACTGTTTATGGGACGAAGCTAAGGCCATGCCCCGGGAGGAGTTGCACCATGAGATTGAACCTTGGGTGGTAGACCCTAGAAATACAGCTGGGAGGGCTATAGCCTATGACAGATTCTGTATGCTCTATTGGGTTAACATTAACCTAATAGAGAACTCTTCGCTTAGTGCTACTGCAAAACGGGAAGGGGATGAAGAACCAATGAGATTTTAAAAGGAGCACAACTCCGATTTCTAGCTAATGCACAGAAAGATAGACATCATGGCCACAAAGATGGGGATTCAATTCTTCCAACTAAGGATGGTGTAGGAGGAGGTCAAAGGGACGAGAATGGCCAAATCAATCGACATGATTGCAAGGGATCCCTCCAGGAAGATGAAGCAGACCAAATGCTCCTCTCTAGGAATGTCTGCCTAGGCCCGGGTTTGAGGCCTCTGTCTTTATTCTCTTGTTATTTCTTGTTCATTTTATGGTTAGTGGTTCCAGTATTGATATGATTTATAGGAAACTTATGTATGTAATTGGGATGGGGCATGTCATGAACAATCTGGTTGTTTTGTTATGTCTTGTTTAGTCGTCAGTTAGTGGTTCCTTTAGTGATTTATTTATGGGCAGCATATGTATGTAATCTGGATGGGGCATGCCATGAAAAGTATGGTTGTTTTGTTTTGGGATGGGTGGTTCTATTTTGGGACGAATGTAAAGCTTGTCAAAACTGGGTAGGTGGTTTCTGTATCTGTTATTCATAATGTAATTAAGTGAGTATGCAGTAATACAATCCTTTTATTTACAAAAAAAAATATTGGAGAAATTTTGAAATATTCTCCAAGTGCTTCAATTTCTCACCTTTCAGCAAAAAGGATGGATACAATTCATATATCTTTTGATATTAATGTCTTAAAAGAAAAGGCATTTACCACCAATGGCCACAAACAACTAAAAACTAGTCAATTGGATTGCTAACTACATTATGTAAAATCCTTTAATAGTGGCCAGGGAAGCTTCAGGAGACCTAAAGGTGATACTCCCAATGCCTAACATGAAACCTATAGGTGATACTCCCAAAGAATGTTGAAATTGTATTGATAATAAGGATATATACCTCAAAGTTCAGCTCTGATGCCAATAACATCATACGATCTCGGTGTCCTCTATGCTTTAAACAAATATTTCACACAAATTAGTTGTCACAACATCAATTGGGTATACTTATGGTTGTAATAAATATGATGTAATTAAATTTGTTGTAATCAAATACTTTCAATATTTTTCATTACATTACCTGCTCGTGGTCAATAGCTATCTCCCAATCAACTTTTTTCCTTCAACAAATGTGTAATAAAATCAATTCATAAAATAGACAAGTACAACTATACTTAAAATGAAGAAATAAACATGTTATAATCAATGAAACAACAATAAGAACTCTAATTGACAAATTCGCTATGGTGATAGCTTACAAATATGCATTAGAGAACGATACAAATTGTCATTATATTCCTTTCCATTGCAAAGACCTGCATATATCATGACAAAATAGTATGTTCATATAAGAGATTGATAGGTATATAAAAATAACATAACATATATGAAACTCTAAAAAAATGAAATGAAAATACCTGAATGATCTTCTCTTGGTTTCAAGAATATATTTTTCTCTACTAAACAGGGCCAACCACGTGAAGGTTGAAGCTCATATGGTCCCTCCCCCCCTCACATCACTCTCAATTCCCCACACCCAATCTACCTATCTACTGTAAAATAAATTAAAGTTACATAACAAAATAAAATAGATACGATCCATGCATAAACAATAGCAGAACAAAAAATATATGCATGAAAGGTAAATCTAAGTAATAATCTAAGATATAAATTTTCACAGATACAACTTAAATGAGAACTGATAAATAAATAATGCATGCTACTTACTGAACAACATCCAACCATGTGCCTTCACAATCTTGTCGAACATAATCCATGCCACCATCACCTATAGCTTCATTCTCTTTGCATTTCGGCCCTTCAAAATCTACAACACTGGATAAATCTGCATACTCCGATTCATATCTATTACAATTTCTTGGTCCCTTCGGAGGGCATGTCAAAACTACACAGTAGTCATTCTATACTGGATCTTGTACATAAAATACATGTTTCTCTTGCGATGCTAGAATAAATAGATCATCTTGCACTCTATCCTTACTCAAGCATCTCTTCAGATTCACCATGGTGAAACCAATTTCATTAACTTTCATTCTATTCTTCTTGTGTACATCTATCCAATCACATTTGAACAATGGATACTGCACCAAATAGTAGTCCAATAAAATTATTTCTTGAATCACTCCATAATATGTTATCGTTTGATGTATAGGGTTTTGATCCTTTGCACTTGATCTCATTAATGTTTGTGCATCTATGCACACGCCACTATTTTGGGTGGCCCTAACATTTTCTATGCTTTTAACATGAAATATACACCCATTGATTAAGTATCCATCATACTTAGTTGCATATGTCCTTGGGTCATGTGCCAACCATTTAAGGGTATCAGAAATATTTTCTTTTCCTTCCACCTGTAAATTTTTAAATGTCGTTAGAAAACCATTGAATTTTAAAATATATTAAAATAATCTCACCTTCATACATCATAATAGTCTTGATCAATGAAGTTCAATTAAATCTAATATGAAGAACATATCACTACTTTTTTTCTTAACTAGTCACTAAATTGTTGGTTGTGGAGCTTTTGTAGTAAGACTTCATCTTTCTGGGCTTGGATGTTACTATTGGCAATTTCTGTCAAGTGCATCATATTTTCAAGTAATGTCAATAAATGATTTATGAAAATATTGTGATATATTATAATAAAAAATTATTTCATAAGGATGTGTTTATTACTTACTCTATCCAAGGTTGAATTTCATCTATGTTGTGCAAGACCCATTTGTGGGCTTATAACAAACTATTTTTATCTAATTCAATAGAAGTTCCACTAGATAAGGCCTTCCCATATTGTCCAACCTCTCCTTCTTTCACTGTCCCAAGCTTCATTTCTACTAGGCATGCTTTCAATATATTCCATACCTTCAACATATACAACACAAAATTCTATGGATTCCTCCATAATGTAGTTTTCAGCTATGCAGCCTTCGGGCCTATTCTTATTTTTCACATAACTTTTGAAAGCTTTCATGTTCCTAGAAAAAAACACAGAATTTGTAGTGAAATCAAAAGTATGAATAAATATTTGCTAGTGATGTATTATTATTATATGCACGTAAAATGTTGGAATTTATGTTGATTTGCACTTAATAAAATTTCACTAACCTTTCAAAAGGGTACATCCATCGATATGCAACTAGTCCACAATAACGTAGCTCTCTTACCAAGTGTACAATTAAATTTATCATTATATCAAAGAATGAAGGGGGGGAATATTTTTTGAGTAAGCACAAATTTTCCACAACATCATCTTGTAAGTTATCAAGATTTGTTGGATCCACCAGTTTTGCACAAATTCTCCTATAAATGAAGCAAATCCTACAAATAGTGTTTCGAACTGCTTTTGGTAGATTATGGCGCAATTCTACTGGAAGGATTTGTTGTATGAGAACATGGAAATCATGTGCTTTCATACTATGAATATTGAAATCTTTCATAGATACATTATTTCTAAGGTTTTAACTATATCCAGATGGAACTTTTAACGTGAACAAAACACCACAAAGAATCTCTTTCTCCTTTTTTGAAAGACTGTGTGGTGCAAGTGGACGAAATATTTTTTTTCCTTTTTGCTGTGGCCTCAGTGACTTCCTTATACCAAACTATTGTAAGTCATCATGATAATTTTTCCCATCCTTTGATTTATCTTTTATATCCATAAGGGTTCCAAAAATACTTTCACATACATTGCTTTCTATGTGCATTAAAACTAAAATGTGATGCACTAGGAGTTTATGCATCCAACTGTATAAAAAAACAATGAATTATAACATCAAAGAAAAACTAAACAATATATTCCAATTCAACACAATGAAAGACTTCAAGCATCGTACATTTTAGGCCTTAAGTTAATGTGTGCACATACCTCCCAATATGGTAAATTGAATAGAATTGACCTTTTCTTCCACGCGTCAGTCTTCGAATTTTCACCTTTTTAAAAATTTCTCTTTCTTTTTGTACTTTTAGACTTTCCCCATTTCTCTTCCCTTCCTTCTGTTTCTGTAAAAATATCTGACACTTGTACAATTGTAGGTGCAATGAGATGCTCAGACTTCCCATTAAATGGTCTTTTTTGTGAACAATACTTATGATTTATTGGAAGATATCTCCTATGTCCCATGTACACACACTTCCTACTACATTTGAGATACATTAAATCTGTGTTCCTTCCACATATAGGGAATGCACAAAACCATTTAGTCGTGAAACCAACCATATTTCCATAAGCAGGAAAGTCGCGGATTACCAACATCAATATAGCCTTCCTATTAAAGAATGACCTTGAATGAGCATTGTATGTCCTTGCCCCTTCATCCCATGTTAGTTTTAGTTCATTTACCAATGGTTCCAAATAAAAATCTATGTCATTTCCTGGTTTCTTGGGACCAGGCATTAAAAATGACAATAAAAAAAAGCTCATTTGCATGCATAACCATGGAGGAAGGTTATATGTGACTAGTACTACTGGACATACACTATGACTACTACTCAAGTTTCCAAAAGGATTAAATCCATCCACTGCCATTGCAAGTCGTACATTGCAAGGATCGTTGGAAAAATCAAGCCATTTAGAATCTATAGTTTTTCATGCCGGGATATCAACTGGGTGGTGCATTATTCCATACTTACTTGCATTCTAATGTTGCCACCTCATTTTCTATGAAATATATGTAGAGTTGTAACAAAAACATAAAGAATCATATATACATTGTAATACTTAGTATATTAAAGAAGATGATTTTTTAGTAGGTTGGTAGTACATGAAGGTGTATGATATAATGGACTTATAAAAGCTCAAAATCATACATGTACATTCTCTTCAACCTCGACACTATAAGGAAATACCTCATCACTTTGGTTGGGACACTTGTACGTGCCATTTCAAAACGAGCATCAACCTTCCATATTGATTCGCCACATGTTGGGCATTCATTTATTTTTTCATGTTTTCCCCAATATAAAATGCAATCATTGTGGCATGCATGTATCATTTCATAGTCCAACCCTAATGATTTAATCAAACTTTTTGCAGCATATGTAGATTATGGAAGTGTATTTCCTGTTGGAAGCATTTCTCTTTGCAACTTCAACAACTGGGTAAAACTTGCATCAGACCATCCATTTCTCACTTTAAGGTTGTACAATTTCACAGTGGCCAATAACTCAGTGAAACTAGTGCAACATAGGTACAATGGTGCCTTGGCATCTTCAATTAACTTTAAATATTGATTGATATCATGTTTTTCTTCCATTGATTCTACTTGGTCATTTTCACAATACACATCTGTATTTTCATTATAATATTGATAAGCATCATTAACCATTCCAACCATATGATCCCCAACCATGGTTTCCTCGTTATGATCGTCATTCTCAAGAACTACATTATCATTTGTAAGCAATGTTGCAAACTCATAATTATGATAATCATATTGATGTCTGACTATGTGTTCATCACCATGTGTAATTTCTTGAGGAAAATCATGCATCTATGTTGTGTGGAATTTATTGCTCTTATCAAATATATAGTCCTGAGTAGGAACTCTCTATCCATGGAAAAACCAAGTTTTATATGAACTTATTATACCATGAATCATCAAGTGGTCTTGCAATTCCTCAAACATCAATACTGCAACATTCCAACATTTTTTACAAGGGAATCTTGTGGTGTTATTATCCTCTGAATGCCTTTTTGCAAACTCTATGAATTCTTCAACCCCGAGTTGATATTCATTTGACCTCCTACATAGAACCAATTTGCACATCACGTAAGAAAAAACCACTACAAATTACATTGAAGACATATGTTATAAAATATCATATTGAAGAATCAAATATAAAAAGTATACCTCATTTTCAAATCTGTCCAACCCCTTTTTTGGCTATTTGAAAATAAAACCAACCCAATTTCTCGAATTATCTCCTCGGCAGTTGGCCTCTCAACTTCCTTCCAATATATGGTTAGGAATATTCATGTAGTACACCCATATGCTTTCCAAAATAGCCTTTACTAGCACATTACAACCATATATTACACCATACAAGCTTCCACCTTATAATAACCAAATCCAAACATCAATTACATAATATTTTTTTTATATTAAAGCCAATATATTTAATATTTTAACCCATTAATATAACTCTGAAGATAAAAAAAAAATTGCAAAATCTGGTGGGCCCCTCCCCATTGGATATTGCGCTCGAAGATTGGAGGTACAAAGGTCACTTTTAGGGAGCACGATGGTTTATAAGGCTAATCAGCTTGACATTACTAGTCCATTAATACTCCCACCACCCTGCAAATCTGACGTCCGCCAAGCACGAGTCAGCTCGATACAACTGCAACCTCCAGAAGTGTCAACCGTCACCACCAGGTACTCATTCATCATTTATCAACCCTTTTGAGAGTTCCGCCACAACCTCCTCTGTAAAAATCCTTCACCTGTTCAAGGAGATCATCTGTGATTGACTTTACGATGCTTATGATCCTCGTTTGCAGTTGTCCATTGTCACTGATGCCCAGAACGATTTGTTGTCACCTTCTGGAGACCAGTCAGAACCATTGGTAAATTTAAAGTCATTCTTAATAGGGTTCACATTATAACAATTGCCCAATTTCCATGATATTTTCCAAAGTGTAGCCTCCAATTATTCCCCCACTAGGAAGGCCATCTTAGATGATACCCACTCCCATGTCATTTGCAGAATTACACCAGAATCTATCAGGGATTCCCTAGGTCTCTCTGAATCCCAATGTCAGGCCCTCATCCCCTTCACCGAATCAGAGGTTCTGCAAGTGTTCGGGAAAGCCAAACTCGAATCCAAGAATAAATTGTTCCAGACCATTTTGAACACCCCAGTTCCCTCACAGACCCTTATCACCCCAATCTCCTTTGAAATGTTCATAAATCTTGTCATATCAGCCATCTCCCTCTTGATTCAAATCCTAGGTCTTGATAGCGATATCATGGTCTCTGAAGTAATGCTAGGAATTCTCCTTAACCTGATTCAATTTGAAGTAGGAATTAAGTTCAATGAGTTCTTGGCCGAAGAAATAAATTCTCTTATTGAGAAGTTTGATTTCGATAAGCACTTTAGATACCAGGTGTATCTATTTTCCATCATAGTCAGTTCCAATCAGCAGACCCTTGAGGTCATGGATCCAAAGGTGTTCAAAGACTAGCCTCGGTCTATCTAGAAGATCCAAGACTGGTCTTACACCCTGTTCATTGACAGAATTGTCCTCAACATCTCCAGACTATTCAACACTAAAGAGAAGAGGATATCAGAAGACATGAAGGTTGCCTTGCAGCAAGAGGGTATTGGAGATTGGTTCCTGATGAAAAAGTATTAAGTTATCAGGGTATATGGTTTTTCGGCTGCCCCTTTCATGCTACCAGTTTACCTATCTCCCTCAGTATTCGTACTAGAATTGATTAGGCAGAGAAATTCTGCTGACGAGGAGCATTTTACTACTCATAGGAAAGACTCTTGGATCAAATACCCTATTAATTTCGGGCCCTTCATTGTGAAGAAGCCAACAATGTTACCAATGGTGGAGAATGTTTTGAAGGCCATGAAGTTTTAGGTGACTCATGCAAAGAATTATGATCTTAAGGGGATCATTTCCCAGAGGAGGGTCTAGGTGCAAAGGTCAGTCTTTATTCACTCCATTATCCTCGACTTGTCCTAGGAGGCAAATTCCCTTGCCTATGATTTTGATTGGACTCTTGCAGATAAAATTTAAGGCTCCTAAATAAGTGCAAGGTACAGTCCTAGCTACTCCCTTGCCCCTAAACTGTGATGGTTGTAGGAGAAGGCCTCGGTTAGAGGTGGACGATATGGAATGTGATGAACAAACCCCTAGCAAGAATCCTAGGATAGACATAGAGGAGTACGCAATCAACCTGGATCAATAGTTTAATTTTGAATCTGAATCCCTCAAGATAGTGATAGAGGAGGATATTGATTTAGTAAACCCTACTGGGGGAAAGGTTTCAAATTAGATGGTGATCGTGCAACAACTAGTGGTTGTAAATCTAGCCACTACACACTTAGAGATAAATCCCTGAAGAAACATAAAATCAATGAAGAAAGGGGGTGAGGAGTCTCTACTGATTTATCAGAAGTATTCTTTTTCCTCTATTGTTGAAGGGAAATTTAAGACTGAAAAGAGAATGTTAACCACCTATGGGCAACTCAAAGAGCAATCTAAGGCTGAGACTCAGAAACAGTACAAGGATCTAGGCAAGCTATCAAGAAGTAAAGTCTCTTTCACTACTACTAGGAATCTTGCAACAAACTCCTTGAACCTAGCCATGGCTAATGAGGAAGGAGTTTCAGAGGTCGAGTTCAAGATGGATTGGTTCTCAATCCTAGATAAGATTGTGCTCCATAAGGGAGTTAGTGATATAATCTATGTTGATATGAATAAGGAGGTGTTATCCCATCTCAAGTCCCATCAAAGGGTGGTTAAACTGGAGACCCAATTGAAGCAGGAAAAGGAAACAAACAAGGCCTGGAACCTACAGGTGAAACTCCTGAAGGACCAAGTGGCAGACCTAACAACACAGAATGCTTTACAACAACCCCTTGCATCTGAACAGCCAGTGGAAACAGATCAGGCTATTTTACCAGCTAAGTCGTTGGCCAAGATACAGGCTTACAAAAATAAAATCAATACACCTATGAAAGACATCCAGCTACCTCTTCAGACTGTGCAGTTACAAGGGGAGATTGAGACATTGCAGCCTAAATTTTTGGATCTGAAAGGCCGCCTTACTGTGCTAGAGGATGACAAGTGCACATGGGAAGAAGAGAAGCAAAATATGTAGAAGAGAATTGATGAATTAAATAACTATAGCACACTTGAGGATAGATTACCCACTACTCTGGCGATCAAAGATATGTCTGAAATGTCCCTGAAGGACCTAGAAATCACTCAATTGAAGTAGGACAATCAAGAGCTCAACGGCAAGATCACTGTTAAGGAAAGTGAAGACTTTGCTAAAGAGATCAGGACACTCAAATATAAGGTAACCAGTTTTGAGGAAAGGGTCATAGGCTGAATTCCCCTGCAAGGGGATAAACATTTGCTCTGGGATGCAATAATAAAGGAGATTCCTTCATTAGAAAATCATTTGGTCATGGTGGATGAGGATAAAAAGGATGCTATGGTAGAAAGGAGAATATGTAAATCCCTACAGGAAATTCTAGCTCAAAGTCCTAGGGAGGAGGCCCAGAAGGCGATTGTTGTTCTGAACTCAGCCTCTGGGGAAGAACTAATTTCAATGGAGATTATTGACAGGATATTAGTTCTGGTGGCAGCAAAGAGGATGAACACAAAGCACAACATTTTGAAGAAAGCACTTACTAGGATTAACATTATTCAACAAGGGGTAGAAAATTTCAACAAATTGTTCTAGCCCCTGTTTCAGAAAGGGTTTCCTGAGTTTTATGGTCTAGAGGTAAAGCTGATCCCTTAGAGAAAATATGTCGAGCTGCTGAACCAGACAAGACTAAACCATGCAAAGTTTGAGGGTATGAATGGTGGGATAAAGGGAGAGGTAATCATCGATAAACTTAGAGAGTACTTTGAGCGGCTGGATCAATTCATGACTGTCAAATCAGATCTCCTTACTATTGGCCATAGCTCTCTAATTGACCTAGATATTATCCTAAAGGAGCTATTTGAGATGGTCACCCATGCAGATCAGCAGTGGAAAGATAAACATAGAGTGAGAAATCATCAGCCTGGAAGGCCCGCTAGCAGCTGAGTTAGTCGTAGTCTGTTAAAAATATGCTCGAAGTTGTTGTTTTCATCAAGCGATCCAGAAAGCCCCAGATGTTGAGATTTCCCTTTTTGATTGGTCATGTGCAGCACAATGTTCTTCCCCAAAATGTTTTGTGGGCACATCGCATCTTCCATGTCATAGTTTGTTAGGATTTAAGACGTACTTTTAGGTTTGATTCCTACAATGTAACTAATTTTGATGCCCTGTTTCGAGATACGTCTTGGGGGTAAATTACACTATAAATCTAACCTCTATAGAGGAGGAAGGGGTTGACTTTCATTTTTGAAGCCTTCGTGCTTGGATTGTAGCTCTATAAAATTTCTTGGAAGTGTTAATGAAAAGTGTTTTTTTGAGTTTCTAAGATTCATCATAGTGTTCATATTCGCTTTATATTTCCTGTTTGCGTCATTTTCATATGTGTAAATTATGCTAATGCTTTCTAGAGAAAACCATGACCTGTCTTGAGCTTGATAAGGGTTGTTGTGACATGTCTTAAGCTTGCTAGGACTGTCGTGACAGGATGAAAGTTCTTTGAGGATTGTTAAGGGTCCCAATCTTGTGTATGAAGGTACCATGACCTACTGTGGGTTATTAAGGGTGTCATGAGGGTGTGTAAATTTGTTGGCAGCCTAATTGTGTACTGCTTGACTAGGTCGTGATATGTTAGTATGTGTGAGGTCTAGTACGTGGGTCACTACCCTTTACTGGACTAGTTATGCAACTAATGAAACCCCTAAGTTGATGCCTCTCACCCATGTGATGGCTACCAATCTAGGAACAAATATCACAGAGGTCAGAAAGAATGGAACCTACTCCTAGTTGAGGCCTGATGGAAAAACACAAGTAACCATTGAGTACAAAAATGAGAGTGGTGCATGGTTCCTTTGCACATTCACATGGTTCTCATCTCCACTCAACATGCTGAGATAGTGACTAATGAACAATATTTATCTAAAGGAAGTGAGAGGGTTTGAATTTTATACAAGGGGTTTATGATTTGAATAGTAAACTTTAATGACCCCCATCAGATCCTGTTGATTTTTTTGGCTTATTTGCTTATGTAATTTGGTTAAGGGACTTCATAAAAACACTTGTCAAAAATACCACTGAGCTGTGCCAAATAGTATTAGTTGGTTTTTGTATTCAATGTACTACTGATATGTTGATGTAGGAGCATAGGCTCAAGAGGGTGAAGTCATTCATGACTTCACAAAGTCAAGGGAAATATTAAGAGACCTAGGGTCTCGTACATTTGTAATTTGATTTATTTTGTAAAAGTTGAATAAAATGGATAAGGAATCTAGATCCTTTTCCACATGTAATAGTTAGGATTGAGTTAGTTGTGACTCATAGGGTTAGTAGATATCAATAAGGACTACACTCCTTTGTTATAGGATTTGGAAACATAATCCTCTTGTATTTAAATCAGTTCGAGTTAATTTTCTTAGCAACTTAGTTAGCTTACAGAGCTTGTTGGATCACAGAAGCTTAGGTTAGCTCACAGAGCTTAGGATAGCTCATAGAGGTTTTAGGATAGATCAAAGAAGCTTTGACTATCTCATAGAGCTTTAGAGGGAGAGAAATTCCACATAGCATGAATGGAGGAATGAGAGGTGCACAAAAGAGTGAGCGAGGAGTGAACAAGTAGAATTCTCTGTGTGTATTTGAAATTCCGGTGAATTGAATAAAGAACAGAGGATTAGACTCTATGTGTCATTTTGATGGATTTCATGTCTTCATATAGTCCATAGAATTATGGATTCATCCCTCATTCACTCCATATAACCCTGTATATAAAATCTATGGCTTTGGATTGCCATAGTTTCTGAATTGCAAAGAATAATTGATCCTGTCAGTGATGAATTAAGTGAAACTTTGTAGAGGGTTAAACCTTAACTAGTTGCTCAAATAGAACAAGATCGTACAGTGGGGATCGATCGTGGGGAAGATTGACAGTTTATAGTGATATCGTCGGGAGAAGTTGCAAGCTTTGGAAAAAATTTCATGTGTGTGATATTTTATGGAATGTGCTTAATAAATTTTTGAATCCACCATTGATTTGGTGGGGAAACTGATTGAACGATCAGAAATCCATTTCACTGCATGAAAAATTAAGTTGTACAAACACTTAGGCTGGTCGTGAAATTTATAGATCAACGATCAATATTGATGGTAGGGAAGAATCGTTGTGTAGAAACTCTTGTTTTGGAAGTGTCGAAAGTTGAAAATATGACTTTCTATTCCCACCTTTTGGAAAGAATTATGCCGTGGAAGGGAACATGCAGAAACTTAGAATTCCACTGTGGAATAAATTTAGACAGTGCAGAAATATGTTTAACACAGAGAGTTTGTTTCAGATCTCAAGGGTTTTGAAGTCTATACGTAAATCAACACCATGATATGTGTAATGTTTGGCTTGTATATTGACTATAATTTTCAAATATTGATTTTCGTAGCGCTAACAAGGATTTTCGTAGCGCTAACAAGGATTTCAACATTAAATGTAATAGAGATTTCTTTGCATAAATAACAAGGAAAATAAACCCTAAATATCATATTCATATAACTTTGAGTTTACAATGACTGTAACAACAGTTCTAAGGTGGACAAGCAAATATGAAATTACTTTAACTCTAACCTGTAGCTTCTTGGGCGTGCACAATTATTTATGGAAGTGAGATTTGGTGTCTCAACTTTTCTTTGGTGTTTTCCCTACCCTATCAGCTCCTCAAAACAACCCAAATCATATTATTCTTAGACTCCCTTATTATGCTGCAGTTCCCTCCTTCACTACCCAGGAACGTTATGCATAGTCATAACAAGAAGGAAGACTACAATGAGATTAGCCAACAACGCTATAGTAGATTCCTGTAGGTGTCAATATGGATTGCAGCTCCCTTTTTGGCTGTAAAGACCCTTTATATTTTCCTAGATGAAGCGTGGGGATCACTATAGATGTGGAACTGTAAGGATATGCAACCAATAGAAATTAAATCTTCCTCACAAACAAGACTGTGTCCTCTCTAGATGATTTCATGGCCCACGCAGTCCAAACTCAGCCAACAAATGAAGAATACAACCTCCACAAGATGAAATTGACCCCTCTATTACTCCCCCAAGCAGTCAAAAATCAGCCAACAAATGAAAAATACGCCCTCCATAAGATGAAATCAACCCCTTTGTTACTCCTTTTATTTCAAAAACATAAAAACCAAAAAAGACAAAAAAGAGAATATGCTTGAATCTATAACATCTTATATCCTGAGATGGGCCTGGAAATTTGCTGTATGCATAACCATGGCATGAGGCTATAATCCTAGGTATAATATAATATTGTTACTTGTTAGACTCATAGGAAGACCCCCTTGGGATAAACCTTATTATAGAATATGCTACAGGGATGGAGCTAGGGAGTCCGAGTTTCTTATATTATTATTTTAATTATTGCATAAGCATTTCTAGCTTCTATTTTATTGCTTGTCAAGGATATTTATAACTTACATCATAGGGAGGCTCTATGGGTTAAATATAAATATCTTTCTAATGTGGAGATATCCCAACTTGTATACTAACTAATATATGTTGTTAGTATGATAGGAGATCAATACGTTAAATTTGTCACCGCCATTTTAACATATCAATGTATTTTTAGGAGGAGTTAGAACTGGCTTCTATCACCTCATTTAATGGCTTGGAAGGTATGGGAAACTTCATTTCCTTTAGAGCTCAAGAAATATCACTTGGGAGCGAGTAAATTAGTCAATGGTGTAGTGCAATGACCATAACATTATTAGAGATCACTTGGTTCAATAATTTCATATGCCACCTATCATTGACTCTCCAATGACCTAAATAGAAATTCCCATGTAGGCATCTGCAAAAACTACTACACTTCCACCACTAAAATGGTTCATTGAACAATGAAAATACATAAATGAGGTGGAGGCTATAGATTGGCATCGCATGATTAAATTTAATACCGTATATCTCTTCTCATTATTCTAATGTCCCTGGTTACCTAATTGATATGTCAATTAAGAAACTAGATTTGTAAGGAATACCACCATAGAAATTTTAGCTCATATGATTTCCATAAGAAGAGAGATCATAAATCCAACCAAGATAAAAACAAGAAATATTGTTTGAATGCATATTATAGATCTCTTAGTAAGGAAAGAAACAATAATGAGTCATATCATTCCAGTAGTTATGAATAGCAGATAAAAGAGAAAATATCTTGTGTAGAATCATAAGAGAGTCTATGGAAAAGACTAATTTAGTGCAATTATTTAATCCTTATGGTATCCTTACTTATTACATGGGACCTTGAATGATATATAAGTAATTTGATCAAGTACTCGGTAAATCCACCTAGGTATAAATGCAGTAGATACAGACTATAAATAATACTATGTTTGTATATTGTAACCTCAACATCTAACCTCATATGAAAATGACATCCCTTATGTGGTAAGCAAAAATTGATTACTAGTGCACTTGAATCCATTGAAACAAACTTACTACCCCCATCCTTCTACAAATAAATCTCATAATCAATGCATTATAAGCCATGGTTATTACATTATTTAACTTCATGTCATCCACCACAATAGGCTAATATACATGGTCGAGTTCATGGTATACCCTCTCAACCTCCTTATTTGTATCAAGTCATTTTCCTTGTGAAATCCATTCATAAAAGGATTATATGTATGAATATTTGGTTGATCACAACCATTTTCCTTCATATGCTCCACTAGTGCAAGATAAATGACAACTTTGCCTCCTTTTCAATGTACATTATTCAAGGTAGTATATGTTACTTAATTTGCTGTCAATCATTTTCAGTTAGGGATGATGGTTAAGCGAATACTTAAGGATAGATTAGATGAAATTTTGGATCTATATAGCCATTGTTTTCTCTGATCTAGCTACAAGATAG
>LPNX010919998.1:71813-141440 GCA_001517045.1 Pseudotsuga menziesii | reverse complement strand
TGTTGTAGGAATTAGAAAGGTGTCCTTTCCATCATTAACACCTACAATACTAGGTATATACCTATAATTTGTTTGATAATTATAAAGAGATGGAGGGTTGATATTGTAGGTTAAAAATTATACTTATAAGGAGATGGGGGCCACATCATATTCATATGGTCCATCAAGCAAGTTATCAGATTTTCATTAGGAGAATAGTTTCAATGGTATAATACTGGTCTAAAAAACATAGGTTAATGGTTCAAATTCCTTTTATCTTTATAATAATTGCATATGGTTGGAAGAGGTAATGATAAAAATTCTTAATATTTCAAAGGATTATATAGGTTCTTGTAGGTTTTCTCCAGGTAGGACCTTAACCAATGTATTAATGAATTGTCAAAATTATGGAGATAATATAGATTAAATGTAACACCATATATCTCTTCTCATTATTCTAATATCCCAGGTTACCTAATTGATATGTCAATTAAGAAATTAGATTTGTAAGGAATACCACCATTGAAAGTTTATCTCATATGATCTCCATGAGAAGAGAGATCATAAATCCAACTAAGAAGAAAAACAAGAAATAATTGTTTGAATGCATATGATAGATCGCTTAGTAAGGAAAGAAACAATAATGATTCATATCATGATGCCAGTAGTTACAAATAGCAGATAAAAGAGAAGATATATTGTGTAGAATCATAAGAGGGTCTATGGAACTAGACTAATTTAATACAATTATTTTATCCTTATGGTATCCTTACTTATTGACATGGGACCTTGAATGATATAAAAGTAATTTGATCAAGTAACCGGTAAATCCACCTAGGTATAAATGCAGTAGATACCGACTATAAATAATACTATGTTTGGATATTGTAACCTCAATATCTAACCTCAAATGAAAATGACATCCCTTAGGTGGTAATCTAAAATTGATTACTAGTGCACTTGAATCCATTGAAACAAAATCACTGTCCCCATCCTTCTACAAATAAACATCACAATCAATGCATTATAAGCCATGGATATTACATTATTTAACTTCATGTCATCCACCCCAATAGGCTAATATACATGGTCGATTTCATGGTATACCCTCTCAACATCCTTATTTGTATCAAGTCATTTTCCTTGTGAAATCCATTCATCAATAGATTGTAAGTATGAATATTTGGTTGATCACAACCATTTTCCTTCATATGATCCACTAGTGCAAGATAAATGACGACTTTGCCTCCTTTGCAATGTCCATTATTCAAGGTAGTATATGTTATTTCATTTGGTGTCAGTCATTTTCAGTTAGGGATGATGGTTAAGGGAATACTTAAGGATATATTACATGAAATTTTGGATCTATATAACCATGTTTTTCTCTGATCTAGCTACAAGATTGTCATGGTTCACTAATTCATATAACAAGTGTTGTAGGAATTAGAAAGGCATCTTTTCCATCATTAACACCTACAATACTAGGTATATACCTATAGTTTATTTGATAATTATAAAGAGATGGAGGGTTGACATTGTATGTTAAAAATTATCCTTATAAGGAGATGGGGGTCACATCATATTCATATGGTCCATCAAGCAAGTTATCAGATTTTCATTGGGAGAATAGTTTCAATGGTATAATACTGGTCTAAAAACATAGGTTAATGATTCAAATTCCTTTTATATTTATAAGAAATGCATATGGTTGGAAGAGATAATGATAAAAATTCTTAATATTTAAAAGGATTATATAGGTTCTTGTAGGTTTTCTCCAAGTAGGACCTTAACCAATGTATTGAATTGTCAAAATTATGGAGAGCATATAGATTAAATGTAACATCGTATATCTCTTCTCATTATTCTAATATCCCTAGGCCGTATAAATGCAGTAGATACCTACTAGAGATAATACTATGTTTGGATGTAACCTCAATATCTAACCTCAGATGAAAATGAAATCCCTTATGTGGTAAGCTAAAATTGATTACTAGTGCACTTGAATATATTGAAACAAACTCATTACCCCCATCCTTCTAAAAATAAAACTCACATTCAATGCCTTAGAAGCCATGCTTATTACATTATTTAAATTCATGTCATCCACCACAATAGGCTAATATTTCATTTCCTTTTGATGCATTTCTTTGGTTCCATCCTTCCTTCCTTTGGTCCACCTACATGACTCCCTGTGCGAGGGTCCTTCCTCTTTTCATGGAAAAATGTAGGAGAAAACTGGGGTGTTTTTTCTATCTATACAAAATTTTTTTTTACCAAAAACAAACAAAAAATGGGACCCCTAACATACATTTTCACATTTTATCTCCCGCTAATAGTTTTGTCGGGAAAGGGCGGTGTTTTCTTTTTTCACATGCCAACATTTACTTGCTTTGATTCTGGTATTCAACACCACGAAAGTTAAATCTAAGTTGTTGGGATATATTGAGGTGAATTGCATGAGGTGTAACTTAAGTTTCACTACATTCTTGTTCTGCAATCTGCGTTCTGCGTTATTGCAAGTATTTTATCAATGCTTTCGTGAAAACAAAATAAAAACTGAAAACAAAAAAACACTGAAAAAACATTTTGTGGTTTCTTTATTGACAGAAATCAAAATAGTGCTTCCCGTGATACAAAATTTTAAATGTAATACACATTACGTGTTGCATTTTACACAAAATTTTATCATATTCTTAGTAAGTGTAATACGCATTATGTGGTTTCTTTATTGACAGAAATCAAAATAGTGGTTCCTATGCTACAAAAATTTAAAAATTATGTAAAAAAATTGGTTTCCTCTAGGGCTGACCGTGGATTGTGGTGGCTCTTCCTAGTTGAGTCATGGACTATTTGACATTCATTTACCTGGGTTGTGATTGTTTTGTGACCACTAGCGTTGGAATGCACTTTTTCACTGATGTAAGACCGTTAACGTGTTCATCTTTGGGGATTCCTGTGTAAACCTTGTCCTGCTTGCAGCCTCTAAGGCTGAGGGGTCTTCACTCTTGGAGACTGAGATATCTTGTTGGATATTGTACATGTCTAACCTAAACCTACAACACTCTAAACATCTCTCTCTCAAGTTCTGGCATGTGTTCCTTTTATCAAATAGTCCTTACACATAGTATTCCTTTTTACTTTTGAAACTTCTTAGATAGATTAATCGTTAAAACAACTTTTAGTTAGCAATTGAGTGATGGTAGACTTTATTTTTTTGGCTATGCAGGTTTTGTACAAGTGGAGACATGGAGGTAAGTGATTGTTTGTGATTGAAGTGTATCATTATTTTTATTTAATTTAAATTTTTTTTTTAACAGAAATGAGTAGGTTTTATATTAATAAAACTATGGCTGAGCCACCCAAGAGGTTACATCTGTGAGTTCTTTGCAAAAAACAAAATTCCCATCACAACAAATGCGAATACTAATTTTATTTAATTTAAATTGTTAGAACATATTACTTTGTACTTTAATAACAATCTAATAGGCTATGGCTAATCAATACTCTAATCATTTAAAAAAAAATAGACAAAGCAAGTTATGACACAAAATCAAAAAATATGATTATGAAATATACTCTAATCATTTAAAAAAAAATAGACAAAGCAGGTTATGACACAAAATCAAAAAAATATGATTATGAAATTTTCAAAAAGAACGCATCAAAATGATCAAATGGGAAAGAAAGGGACATGCATCTCACAAGGTAAATATTTAGAAATAGAACAATGTATTTCCTTACGTAGTATAATGCTTATTTTATTGTATTATGATGTTAGTTATATGTTTAATAACAATCTTGGCTACAGTTACAAAGAAGAGGAAAATACAAACAATAGCAAAGAAGATTACACCTTCTATGCCTTTGAATGACTCTACTAGTCCTAACAAAGAAGCAAATGACAAAGATACATTTTCTTGTTTTCAGGAGGAGGAGAAACATGAACAAGGTAAGCCCATTAATTCAGATTTTTCTAGTTCTTTATAACTATAAATCTTATGATTAAGAAATCCATACCACCTTTATGTGCCCTTCTTTTATAGAAGATGTTCACAAACAACCATGCCATATGGATAACAGTGTAGAAGGGGAAGATCCCTCGACACAAAAAGAGGCGGGGAATCATGAAGAACAAGGTAATCTCATTAATGTATAATTTTGTAGTTCTTCATAAATAAAATTTTTAGACTTAGAAATCCATAACACCTTTACGTGCCCTTCTTTTATAGAAGATGTTCACAAAGAACAATGCCAACAAGATATTAGTATACAAGGTGAAGATCCCTCTACACAAGAATTGATAGATAAATTCAAGAAGAAAGGTACAGGAGCAACTAAATGTACAGAAATCAATAACCTGGAGGAAAATATCAAAATTCATATCAATGAAAGGAACCAACCAATTGGTCCAAACTCCGTGAAGCTATCTTCATTACTAGGTATGCTCGCAAGGGAAATGGTTCCAATCAATTATTCTGATTGGAGGAAGGTTTTAGATAAATTAAAGGAGGACTTGTGGAACATTATTAATGTGAGTATTATACATCACGTGTATTTGTTTTCAACATTTCTATTTTTGGATGATTTCGAAGTTTATTTTCAGACCATGTATGACATCTAAAACTGCAATTCTCGTATATTGCAGGGAAAATTCATAATCCCTTTGGTCCTTAAAGAATATTGTATGAAATCCATTGGCCATAAGGAAAAAAATCATAGATATCAGCTGAACAAAAATATTGTGACCCTTATGAGTCAATAGAGGAAAGATTACAAAATGTTTCTCCAATTAGGATAAGTGAGAAAGTGTGGAGAGAATTCATCCTATCATGAGCCACCACTGAATTCTTGGTAAGCAAAAAGTTCACATATTATATAATCAAGTTTTTTAGAATGTCCATTGGCTTGTAATGTTGACTTATATATGTTATTTTCAATTGATTTCTATGATATAAGGAAAACGAAACAAGGAAAATAGAGAAAAGGAGAGGGACTTGCACACCTCTGGACGTCGAGGCTATCAATGGGTCGAAGATGACATGGTAAACAATTGTGATGATATTTTATCTGATATGAGAAATACTAGCATATTTTAGTTTCATTGTAATGTCACGACTTAACCATATTATTTTACTTGTTGCAACTACAAAAAATCTATAGCCTCTGATGATACAACTACAAGCATTACTGGGGAAGACTTATGGAAGAAGTGCCATCAAAAGAAGGATGGCACTCCAATCAGACCAGTTGTAGGAGAAACAATAGTATGTTCTCAACCTTTTAATTTAGATATTGATTAAAATTAAATTTTACATGTTGGAAATGTTTTCTTCTATGATCGTATTTAATTGTATGTCAATGTTAGCAAAAAATTGAACATGCACAAGTAGAAGTTGCATCTGTAGACTTTGCAGCCAGGGATGATGTCGTTTCCAAGGTACTAGGGTTTGATGCAAGAGAACGATGTCATGGAATTGGATTAGGAGTTATGCCAACAAACTTGTTTGGAAAAATTTCATACAAGGAGGAGCTAGCTGTAATCCAAGATACAATGAAAGAAAAAACATAGGAAATCACATCTTTGAAAACAACAATAACTGAACTACTGAAAAGAGTAGAAGATATGGAGAGAGAACATGTGGTCGACAAAGAAAGTGTTAGTGTCCAATTATTTACTCTTTTCTCAAGATACATATTTTCACACTAATGATCTGAATTCTAATATCTGATTGCTCATATAAATAGTGTCCTACTGTACAAAATGCTCATGTTGAAATCACACCTATGGTAGAGGTTGTTATAGCTGATTTTACCACACCAGGTAGATCACAAATTTATGGCCTTACCTATCCCTCTGCAGACTCCTTGGACCCCATGTATTTATATTATACTTTGATGTTCCAAGATCTTCCCCAAAAATTGTCTGTTTATACCTATACATGACTTTTAAAGCAATACCCGCATGTATATGCAGCTTTTGACCTCAAAACCGCGTACATCGGGATGTGTGAAAAATGAAAAATATTTTTGGAGTTTTCCTCATTTGAGTCCAAATAATTTGACTCTTTGCCTTCCAAATTCCTTGAGAATGCTCGAATTCGACCCTCCATTACCTCTTTGGAGTGCTATATAAGGAACCCCTTGGATACATCGAAGGGAGAGAAATTAAAGAGCAAGGAAACTATAGTCCATTATTGCCTCAACTTTTCTTATACTTGAGCCGGCATCCCTTTGTCCCTTGGAGCACATAGTGTTCTTCCCAATCTTGCCTTTGCTTTGTGAGCTTGCTATCAAGAGATGGAGGATTGAAGTGGTGGAAGCCCAAGTGGAGGACTCGGTTTATCCTGTTCGCAGAAGTGATGATAGAGTTTGTCACTATTTTATCTCTCATTTATTAATATAAATATATTTTCCTATCCAATTCATGTGCATTTTGAATATGAATATTAAATACATCGATGTATTTAATTTCTTATACATGGTTGATTATATATGCTAGGACAACTCTAACACATTTATAATATCACGCTTGCTTTGTTTGTTGTTGTTGAGAGAAAATTATAATTGAAATTGCATTGGAAAAGCTCAACGAGGATCTACTTCAACCGTCCGGAATAGGGTAGAATTCAATATCCAGGGTGGCTCATCATTCTTATACTCCTCACCTCTAGTGAGGTGAATTCTCCCGCAGGTAATAAGGTGTAGAAGATCTACACCAACCCCATCACCCTTGGAAAGTGGAGTTCACAAACAGGGCTATTAGGGCTTTAAAACCCTAACGCTCCCATCTAGATGAATATATTCACAAAGAATAGCCAATTGTTGACCCTTTCTATGGAGGCTTTGGTGGGCGCGATGGTATCAGGGGTTCCTAGAAAAACACTTATGGGGAGTAGGTGTCCAGGTCTCACATCGTTGGAGACGTGGTTATCACGTCTGGGCCCTGATGGCTGGTGTCACCATTGGCATGCAAATACCAAGGTGATGAGTGAGCATGGAACCTGCTCACCAACCATCAACACCCCCAAACGGACAAGCTTTTCGAACCAAATCTTCATCGTCAAACTCTATCAGGCCTCTGCAAACTTCATGGAGAGGTAGAACCTTGGCCTTGGAGATATGTTGAATTGAAGGTAGTATTTATAGGGTGTTGAGATTGATCTTCACACAGGCTGGTCAACATTCTTGTACATTCTGTCATCAAGTATATCTAGTCTCAACATGTGTGAAGTCGCAAGCGGAGCGATCTCTTGTTTTCTGGGGATTCTGGTTATTTGGCTACATAGGTCACGGCATCTCACTGTCTACTATAGGAAGTGGTAATGAACTTCCTCCGGTATATTAGATCCACGCTACATATTCCCTAAAGTGTATGCTTCCACGCTGTGTTGGCTTTTCCCTGTGTGAGCAATGGATTCACCAGCTACTTTACTCATTTTCGCCAGCCAGTCCACACAAATTCACCTCACAGGGATGGATTCCTCTGAAATGAACACACACCACACTTGTGAACCGGGAAAACTGTGCCACTGGACGAGACTCCCACCTTAAGCGTATCTTGGATGGCATCAGAGGAATCGGCCAATCTGCGAAGAGGCAGATTACACGTGTGAACGCCCCCTCCACTGTCATTTCCACACAGGATGGGAGATTTGCACTTCGGGAGTCTTCTTCAGCCATTCGATCAAAGGATGCTTCGTATCCACCGTCCACGTTCTACTTATCTCGCTGCCAATATTTATCTTCAGTACGCTGTGGGCGGTTTGGATCGTGATACGTTCTGAGCTGTGGATCGATTCCAACCCTCACACAGCCATTGATCAAAATAGGCCCCGCCCTTTTTTGCAACAGAGAACTCAACTATTCACCTGTGTCAGTTCACCCTGCGAAATGAACCATAGCCGCTGATCTTTTCTCGCTTTTATCACAGCCATTGAACCTTTTGTCCTCTACGCCTTTTCACAATTTGAGATTGTAGTTTTACCTGCACAAGTATGGATTGCAAAATCGTTGTAGGCCGTAGATCTACCCCAAGCCACATCTCAACTGTCGAAAACTTCCAGTCATTGATGGATTTTGTGATCTGGGAAAGGAGCTTGGACCACGCATGTTTGTCCACGCGAAGCGATCCGGAACCCATTGATCTACCTCTGATCAATCGCAGCACTTGAATATGGATCGCACCCAATGTCACAATACACTTGCCGTTTTCATTATTGAAGGATGGTCACACGAGATTAGAGGGGATGGGACCCTTACCTAACCTCTGTCAAGCCCTCGAATCAATTGTTAAAATGGAGTGTTAACAGGATTAATTTGGTATTGTCTTATCTGTTTTCCCTATTTTTCTTCCTTTTTCTTCTTGTATGTGAGTATTTGCATTACAGTCGCTTATACACATGGTTTTCACTTGAATTCTCATGCATGTACACATGTTTACTACATATAGTCATGTGTGCTTTGATTTTGAGCTTTATATGGAGGATTGAGTGTTGTTGGGTGAGTTTTGATGATTGCTGAGTCTTCTTGGGTGTTGTTGGTATCTATATACAGCCTCTGCTTCTGACCAGAAACCCCTTTTGATTTATTTTTAATTAGGTTTTGTTCTTGTCATTCATTTCTTATTTTTGTTTTGGGATTAGTGCATTAGGTATATTTTCTCTTGGAGCCTTGTTTGTTGTAGTCTGTGAGTGGTTTCAGGGTCTGAGAATTGTAGAGTCTGTTAGTGCTTTTTATATCTCATTTATTTTAAAAAAAATACAAAAATATTTTCTCTTTTACATACTTATGCATTATTTCATTTGCATGGCATGGTACTTACATTAGGTTTTTCTTATTGAATTATAGTCAGGTGTTCATTTAGGAATGATTGCACTCTCATTTGAAGGAAGAAACTTGCATCTCATGTAGTGGCATACCCTGTTTTTCATTCCACAAAATATTTGCACTTGGCATGGCTTGTTAGGTGTGCACATTTATTTCACTACTGAGTCACAATTTCATTAGTTACATGACTATTTCCTTTTGAGTAATTATAGCCATTAAAATCAATGCTTAGTTAAAATGAACTACACAATTTTCTTTTATAGGGTTCACCAACAATTAAGATTTTAAGTCTTGGAATAGTTCATTGTGAGTCGATTCTCCAAGACTACTAAACAAAAAAAATTAGGTGTCTGTCCAGGAGAGAGTGAGAAATCCTTGGTATAATTAGTGTTTGTCAAGAAGCTCCTCTTACATAAGAGTCAAGCACGAGGCAGTGCACACGATTGTGATTGGGATGACTCCCGGTCACTTTCTGTGAGCGTCGGAGACATTTCCAGGATCGTATTTGTATCTGGGGACCTTTGACGTATTGATTGGTGCACCCTTGGGATACCAATTGTGCTTTCAGGCTTCAGGATTTGCTACCTTTCCCATACGACCGATCCCACCTGCATCTGTCTGCCTGAGCATTGATTATATTGGGGTGACCTTAGTTTCCTTACCTCGGTATCACAAGGGGTACTTGCATAGGTTATTCTGTAGGTGTCATGGTCAGGTAGGGGTAGGACAACATAGTCACTTTATGCATTGAATGTGAGGTCCACTATAATTGGTTAGGAACCTCCGCTTGTAGTGCATGGGAGTCTCAAGCCTCTCCTAGGAGAGGCATACCTACTGCATTCGGGAGCTCACATATCCTCCCCTTGGTTTTCTTATTTTTGGCTATAATTTTTTAGGAGTGTGTTATGTGTATGCTAGCTTACTTAGGGTTACGTAGTTATATTGAGTCTTTTCTTTTTTTTGAGTCATTGTGGATTTGGGTGCGGTGCTCTGCCATTCTCTTCGTTTAGTAGGACATCCGCCTTCTACATCTCCTCCTCCTTTGGGAGAGAGAACCAGACAGTCCAAGTGGACTAACTTTCAATTTGATTCACACACCATGAGTGGCCATGAGCCTGAGATACCGAAGATCCCTCATCTTCCTTGTCCCATATGGGAGGATGAACCTTCAAGCACATATGGGACTCCGTTTGGATCCGACCATTCTATGGCTGGGACATATATTGATGATCCTTCATAATTTCTGGGCTACATGAATGCAACTCACCGGTATTGGTTGCATAGTATGAATCGTGAGACTCACCATGCACCCACTAGCACTAGAACGATAAGGTATGGCATGCACAATCTTCCTGAGACCGGTCCGGTATCCAATATTCACATGTCTAGGATCAGGTCCTCGAACGGGAACATGCATCTTAGGCCTAGAACTGCAGTTCCCGTTTGGGGACTTGATCCTAGACATGTGAATATTGGGGGCACAAGTTACACTCCTTCACATATTCCATCATCTTCAACACCGGTTCCTTAAAATTATTTTTTGACGACACATCCTCTTCCTAACTCCTATGGTCCTTCGGGCTAGAGTTCTACCATTAGCCATGTTCGTCCCACGTCTAGTCACACTGTAGTGTGACAAGGCTATGTGCCTCCTCATATGTCAGTCGGGTATGGACCATCGTATGGACCGGGTTATGGGAAGTCTTATGGATAGTTTTATAGGCCATCTTATGTACAATCTTATGGACAGTCTTATGGACCATCCTATGGAACATATTATGGAAAACCTTATACACCTTATGACTCCAGGTATCAACCCACTTATCAATATCCTAACTATGGTTTCATAGCACCCCAGCCTCAAGGTACTCCAAACTACAATATGCAACCCTACATAGGTCAAATGAGAGGAGGTTACTATCCCACTGGCCAATGCCATGGTGTCTATAATAATCAACCCTATGTGAACCAACCTTATCACAGAGCTTGTAACCAAATGTCTAAACCTAGACTCACTTTCCTTGCAATGCTAAACCTACCTGACTTGTCGAGATTGAAAAATGATTCGGTTGCTCATGACCTGGCATGGTCGATTGTTCCCGCCAAGCTTCCTTCCAACATTCCAAAGTTCAAAGGAAATACTGGTGAAGATCTTGGTGAGCATGTCATGACATTCCACCTTTGGTTCTCTTCGAACTCCTTGAATCACAATTTGGTTTGTTTAAGGATATTTCAACGCAACCTTATGGGGCATGCGGTGAAGTGGTACATAGAGTTTCCTGGAGGGACTTATACATCATTTAATTACCTAGCTATGACCTTCCTCAATCACTTTCAGCTGCCTGTGTGTTACGATGTCAGTACTAAACTCTTGTCTACATTTTGGCAGGACAAAGCCATGCATATATGTGATCACATTCAATAGTGGTGTACATGGAAAAGATTGATTAAGGCCTTTATACCACCATACTTCCTTTTGGAATGGTTCATCAAGTCTTTATTACCTTACATAGGGAAGGATGTTTCCACATTCGGAGTGCAAACTGAGGAGAAAGCTATCTTTAGAGATCAAAAATTGGATTCGATTTATGCTCAATCTAGGCTCTTGTATGAGATCATACAGAATGCACCTAGATCCAATTTCAACCCCAAGCTTAAACCTTGGACACCTTCTGATGGAATTTTTGGATCTGCAAGTGCTAAACCATTAAGATTGGTTACAAACCAAATGAATAATTTTCCTATTAACCATCTTGCGTCGAGACAAGCTACGACTTCGTCTCATCCTACCCAAACGACGGAGGTACTTTTAGTGCAATCGTTGAACCAGAAAGGTAACCATCAACCTGGACAGATAAAAACAAAAGTAAAAATAATTGAAAGGGTGGGAATAAGAAGGAAAATAATGACAATGACAATAAAAACAACTGATAATGTTGGGGGGGACAAGAAACCTAAGCGTAAGGCTAAATTTCCTTGTAAGCTATGTGGGGATGATCACCTCACTCACTTGTGCCCTCGGATGGAAGATGCCTCAAATTTCATCACAAAGGGACCAGTTGTACTGAAAAATCATTTACCACAAAATTAGAATATGAACTCAAGGACTGTGGATCCTGGTGGTGCTTCTGGTGGGACTCCAAACTCGTCAGACACCGCTGGTGGCCATGGTTGCATTAATATGGTGAATACCACAAATGTTGTGACTCATTCTAAGACTATGGTACATCACAATCAGACCTAGGAAAAGAACCCACTCCACCTGAGAGGCCTTTTCCTATTTAAAAACCTAGTGATAAGCCTGAAGCTACACCTCACATTCCTAAGGGAGTCTTGAAGCGTTCAGGGCACAATCCTAATGCCCGAGCCACCCAGAGCTATTCCATTGTCAAGGATTTGGGTCAGACTCCTTGTGCGATGTCTGCTTTAGAAGTTCTTCAGACTTGTCCTCCGCAAAGGAAAGCCTTGTTTTCTGATCTTGGGGTGGTTGATGGAAGCTCTCCTTCGGTGATCAAATTTGAAACTCATGGATTTCAGCCTCACTTGCCTTACTATGTGTCCCTTTTGGTGCATTTAGAGTGTCTAAACAACACCATAAAGCACACGGTGATTGATGAGGGTGTTGCGACTTCCGTGATGTCTTTGTCATGTTGGAAAGGGTTGGGTTCTCTTGTGTTGTCTAAGTTGGGAAACATGTTAACTGTGTTTGATGGAAGATCGTTTTGGTCGCATGACATTATTCCTTCCCTTGAGGTCCAATTGGGATGGAAGACCATTATGATCGAGGTCGAGGTGGTTGATGCGCCCCTTGACTATAATCTTTTACTAGGTAGGAACTGGATTTACAATATGAAAGCGGTCACGTCGTCACTCTTCCGAGTTGTTTGTTTTCCTTTGGATGGGAAGGTTGTGACAGTGGATCAAATATCCTTTGATAATTCTAGTTTGAAAGCATCGTTGGGAGCTTCTATCCCAGTTATCGATAATTATCAGACGACAACTGAGAATATTGTGGTGGGCATGTATCCTTCGCTAATGGGAACTTTTATTTGTGTTGCATCGATTCTTATGATCGGTTCTAGTATTGGTAAGGCTTCAACATCATTGGGTTCAATTCCTTTTTGTACTTCGCATATGGAGGATCCTTGGACTCTTCCTTCTCCGAGTACTTCAAGTGAAGTTTCTATACCTACTAAGACAAACATGCCGTTGTCTACAACTATGGTGGCTTATCAAGCTAATATTGATTCAATCATAGAGTCTAGTCCTTCCTCTTCGTGGACGAAAGAGGAGGACCCTTATGCATTTCCTTCTTGGGCAGTGTCGTCATCTCACTCACATGACTGACTCGATGACATCTTTCCATCAGACGAGGCGATTCTCGAGGCTATGTCTAGGTTAGAACAACCTTGGGTAGATTTGCATCATATATCTTATTTCCTACCTAATCTTGATTATATTTGAGCATCATGAATTTAAGGTGATCTTTAGTGAGAAAATTGGTAGGCCCGTGGTCCCATTAGGCTCTCCTAGCAAGTGTGCTGAAGGGAACATGGCTAACTTGTCACCAACTATACCTATCATTATTTCTTGTGTTCCTGGAAAGATTGAAAATGTGTACATTGGGGTGGATTGCTCCCCTAATGATATTAGAGAGTACACCGAGCGTTTTAAATAATTTCAATATGTGTTCACTTGGTCATATGAAGAAATTCCAGGAATTGACCCTCGCATTGTCGAACATGAAATCAAAACCTATCCAAATGCTAATCTTGTTTGACAACATTTGCAAGCAATGAATCCTAGGAAAGCACATGCGATTAAGGTAGAGATAGAGAAGTTACTCAAAGTTGGCTTCATCTATCCTATTCCCTTGATGGAGTGGATGTCAAACCCCATTCTGGTGGATAAGAACCAGGGAACGATTCGAGTATGCACTGATTTTAGAGATTGGAATCAAGCCTATCCCAAGGATAATTTCCTGACACCATTTATTGACCAAATATTGGATGAGTGTGCAGGGAGCGAAGTTTTCTCCTTTATGGATGGTTTCTCTGGCTATAATCAGATCCAAATTAAACCCGAGGACCAACACAAGACTTCTTTTATTTGTCCTTAGGGCACGTTTGCATACTAGAAGATGCCCTTCGGCTTTAAAAATGCCAGAGCTACGTTTCAATGGGACATGACCTTTGCCTTTCATGACCTTAAAAATATTATTGAAGTGTATTTGGATGACTTACCTGCTCACTCTCGATTTCATCCTTATCATTTGCATTTGGTTTTCGAGAGATGTTTCCATTATCAAATTTGGTTAAATCCCCATAAGTACATATTTTGCATGAAGGTTGGTCGCTTGTTAGGATTCATTGTCTCTGAGGAGGGTATAAGGGTTGATCCTTTGAATTTTGAGGCAATACTTCAGTTGTCTCCCCTGCGTAACATTAGACATCTTTAGTGTTTGCAAGGTATGACGAAATTCTTGTGAATATTCGTAGTTAATTTTTCCAATTTGACTAGAGGTTTCATGCGTTTGTTGAAGAAAGACACTCTATTTATCTGGGATGAGCGAGCCTAGGAATCTTTCAATTCTTTGAAGAAATCCTTGGCATCGGACCATGTGCTTACTCCACCTGACTATAGCCATGAATTTTTAATATATGTGGCCACATCCTAAGAGACGATTGGCATGGTGTTGGTTCAAGAGGATGAGGAGCTTCAAGAGCATGTCATCTACTATCTTAGCTGAAACCTTATTGACACGGAGCTTTGTTATACCCATGTTGAGAATTTGGCCTTAGCTATCGTCAATGCATTTCATCATTTGAGACATTACATCCTTATTTGTCGAACTTTCGTTGTAGCTTACATTAATCCATTTCAGTTCATCCTCACTCAAAGGATGATAGCGGGAAAATACAATAAGTGTGTTATCACTCCAGGAACTCCTCTAGGTTGCAGCTCGAGGATGCCTGGTAACTTACAATGTTTTTGGGTTTTACTAAAATGAATCAAGTTAGGTGACCTATATGACCTTCCACTCTCAAGACATGCATGAAACTCAATCATGTACAAGGCTTTTAGTTACCACTGTTCAGAGGTTGACAATATGGTGCAGGGATGGAGAACTCATCATGCTGGAAGATTCATACATAAAATAGATATATATAAATGGATAAATCATGATAAGGAAAGCACTTATAATTCAAATCACATCAACATGCCAATAGGGTGACAGCTATCAGACATTATTTAACTTGAATATAACCTGAATAACACATCCAAGAATAAGCACAGAAAAGACAGAAATGGAAGCTGAACAAATGATAACAAAAGAGCTTATATTAGGTCATAAGAAAAATGAGAAGTTTGACAATAGCAATGGTATATAAGTCCTAAAAGTCAAACATTTTCATTAAAATATGTCTTAGGCTTTATAGCCTTTACAAAAAATACTCAGATCCTAAAAAATTGGATCCGATTTACTAAAAATAGACAAAATAACTATTTTTGCATAATTAGGTCATAAAACCCTAATTAACTACTAATCTAACTAACTGTAGAATTTGTTCACTGTGTGAACCTTCTGATAACTTGAAATAGGTATTGGAAATCAGTGCCACTAGTCTTCTGCTGATTAAGTCACTGTTCACTTTGACAGCTAGGTGTTGGTGGCATTTTCTCCCTTTAGGTCATAGCAAAGCTAAAGCATACCTTCCATGATTTTTCCTTCAACGTCCCTTATCTTCATACTGTGTCCCTGAGCCATCCAAGTTTTCCCAAATTGGTCCTGCACTTCAAAAATTAATATTATGACTCTATCTTCTTTCGGTGGTTAAGAGGCCAAAATATAAGAATCGTTAGCTACCAAAAGTAGGGCTTTCAGTGGCTAATGAATTGCCTCAACACCCGCCTAAGCCACAACAGCCCTGTTCTTAAAAAATTCTTAGGCCACCTCCAAAACTGTTCTGTCAATTTTTTCTGCTCAACTTTATTCTTCAGTAGGCTCTGTATTAGGATGGTTAACAGCAGCTTGGCTAGCTTCTGGAGGCTGAAGGTTAACTGCAGCTTCAACTAGGCTTTCCAATGTGAGGTGGATACTAGGTTTTATCTTGGCCTCGTTCATCTGCAGTTTTTGAAGACTAATCATCCTATATAATTTTGTGTTGTCTTTTAGGTACCTTGTATTCAGTCTCTTTAAGAAAATATACCTTTCTCTCTACTCCAGGTAATATTTATGCAGCAGCTTGTTCCTACTGGTCAACGTAGAATTATTCCCTTTTACCTCTCTAACCAAAACTTCCATCTCATATACTTGCTTCAGGAATTGATTTATATTTTGAGCCTTGGGCTTGCTAGAGGAATCCTTCCCTACTGGTTCATATTGCTCTTTAGGTGTAGGTGACGATAGTTCTGGAATCTCTTCTACAACCTGCAAAGCTAGGTCTGCACCTTCTTCTTGTTCCTCTTTTGAATCTGAGTAGGGCAGGTTCAAAATCTTCTCACTGTGTGTTGCAACTTCTTGGCCCTTTTCACTGAAATCCAAGTTTCTTTTGACCTTCTTGGCTTTGGAAGAGGAGGGGGGTTGTTTTGCTGGTGCTAGGGATATAGCCCTTCTCTTTCTTTTCCCACTTCTTAGTGTGTTGGACTTTTTGGTAAGAGACTTCCCCTTTTCTTCTGGCGATAGGCCTGTTTCAAAACCATTCCAAAATAGGAAATAAGGCCATGCCATATTCCTCCTTTTTAGCAACTCTTGGATCAACAATTGGATAAGGCCATGGTGAGATAGTATACTAGCAATCTTGGTTGGCTGGGCCTTCACTTGGTGTGCCATATTTTTCAAACTCCTGTGTAAGTAAAAAGGAAAATTCAGTGGGATTCTCCCTGTGAAGTGGTTCATCAACTTAAAATGGTAAATCATAGCTCTGTTATATCTCCCTTCACATGTTATGTAGACCACAATGGCCTTCAGTAGTTGCTGCCACCTTTCTTCTAGCCAGGAGGATGGTACACGTTTCTTCCACACCACTTCCCTATGCTCAGGATTTAGGTAAGATCTAAATTCTACATCTTTTGGTATGGTGGCCTTCAACCACTTCTCTCCTGTGCTAAGAAGTTCAGTTACTTCAGTAATTAGGGTTTCATCTATTAGAAATTCTTCTTTGCCTATGACAGCCTTGGAGCCATTGAAGGAGAGGGAAAATGCCTCAGCCACCTGCTGGTGTGACCCTTGAATCTTCTCACAAAACCTATAGGAGCCATCATCTTTGAACAATTGACAGACCTCTGGATGTGCCTCCAGGTAGCTGATATCTCCCAACTCCTACCTGAGAGTAGGTCCTCCCTTCTTCATATTTTCTCAATGCTACTCCTATGTACCTGTGATAATAAAACTTCAAGCTCTATGGAATAGTGTCTTTTAGCAAGATGCCTCTCAGAGATGTTTTTTCTGGTGGAGAGAAATTCCCAATTCGATGGTGGCTGTACTGAAGATTTGGCACTGATTATGAGGGGTTTGTTCTTCATGATGGAGGCTGAGGTCAGAAGGTGATGTTTGCAGTCGATCTTTTCGAGACCCCTTGCCCAACAATGATGTCAACATTAGTCTGGATACTCGTTGGGATTTTTTGCATCTCTGTGGACAGGTGGAGGGAGAAGGAGGGTTCCAAACTTACATCAGTCTTTATAATTTTCACTAAGGGTGTCCTTACTTATTTCCTCACGTAGTTATGCATCCTCCCATCCTTTTGGTGGTTTATCATGCCTTCTAATGATCCTTGCTTGGCTGATGGGGTCTGATTTGACCGATTTCTAACTGTTTTCCATTTTTACCTTTTCAGTGGTTAACAGCCTTCGGGAATTTGTCTGCTAGCCTCTGAAAAGATGGATTTCGTTGGCTAATGAAATGATATCCCTTTCGCCTAAGCCACCGAACCATTTACCCCATGTCGCGGTGAAACTCAGATTTCGACGGATAGTGGTCTCCCCGAAAATCCCTTTTAACCGCTAAAAACCCGTCCTTTCAGTGGCTAATGAAATGTCAACGCTTTCTCCTAAGACACCGAAAGTGCTTTTTCCCCAACGCCCTTTTTCCTGCTTTCGGCAGTTAATGCCCCTCTTGAAATGTTCCCTAAGCTACCGAAAGCAACCCTTTTCAGCGACTAAAGAAATGTCTAAAGTCTCGCCTAAGCCACTGAAAGTGCCTTTACCAATGTAACTTTCTGTCTACTTTTAGCAGTTAACACCCTTCTCTGCCTGTTTACTAAGCTGCCGAAAGCAACACTTTTCAATGGCTAATGAGTCATTTGAAATCTCGCCTAAGCCACCGAAAGTGTTTTTACCATTGACTTGATCAGGCCTATTTTTGATGGCTTAGCTTTATCCTGCATTAAACCATTAGCTACCGAAACAAAGCCTTTCGGTGGCTAATGAGCTATTAAGAACCCCACCTAAGCCACCGAAAGCTAAAACTTCCAATTTCTTCAACCATAGCACAAACAGAGACCTTCAATTTGTTAGTCATCTTTAAATATTTCATTATATGACTCGAATTCTTCACACTATCAAAATATATTTATTTTGGAAGATTACAAAGTGGATTGTGTGATATTGCAAGAGTTTGACCTCGAATTTGTTTCAGCAAAGTTGAAGAATTCATTGATTTTTGCTGAGCTTATCTCTGATTTTATGAGTTCGGATGAAGGAGAAGTTCACGAGGACTCGTTCGTTAATGAGCACATATTTCTCATCTCGACTGCTGACCCATGGTATGGGGACATCATTGTCTACTTGCAAACTTTGAAGGTTCCTTCTCACCTCTCATGGGATGAGCATTGATGACTACGTCATGTATCAAAGAATTACCTCATTGTGGATAACACTTCGTACCGCCATGGGGTTGATTCCATTTTACATCGTTGCTTAACTCATGAGAAGGCTGAGGTTGTGCTAAATGATTTCCATGGAGGGGCATGTTGTGGTCATTTATCTGGGCTTTCTACAACCCAAAAAATCTTAAGAGAAGGGCATTTTTTGCTGTCCATATTTAAATATTACGTTAATGTGATCAAGAGGTGCCACCCTTTCCAGGTGTTTGCACGAAATATGTGCTCTCACCCTTCCCCTTTGTATATGATCATCACCGTCGATCCCTTCACCAAGTGGGGGGCCGATTTTATGGATTGCAACCCAGCTTCGACTGGGGGGAACCATCATATTATTGTGGCTGTTGACTATTTCATGAAATGGGAAGAGGCTATGCCCACAGTTAAATATGACGGTGAGACAACCACGCATTTCGTATTCAACCATATTATCACCCAGTTTGGCATTCAAGAGAGATTGTCACTGACCATGGCAGACATTTTCAAAACAAAATGATGGAAGAGTTGTCTTCGAAGTTAGGATATAAGCAAGAGCATTCCTCTTCTTACTATCCTCAAGCGAATGGATAGGTTGAAGCAATGAACAAGTCACTTAAGTCCATTCTCCAACGAATCATCGCACAAAGCAAGACCAATTGGAATATCATGTTATATCCTGCTTTGTGGGATTATCAATCCGTGGTTAATACTGCCACCGATTTTTCTCATTATCAGCTTGTGCATGGGGTGGAGTCGGTTTTACCGGTTGAGTGCGAAATCCATTCTTTGAAGCTAGCCGTGGAGATTTTACCAGACACTTCCACATTGGAAGAGCATTTGGTCCACTTGGAGTAGATGAGCAACGTTGAGATGCTTTAGTGGCTCTTAAGATTGACAAGTGTCGCGTTAAGGTCCAGTACGATAAGTCTACCCGTCCTAGGAGGTTTAGTGAAGGTGACTTGGTTCTTTTGTGGGACCAAGCTAAGGAACCCTTGTGGGAAGGAAAATTTAATCCCATGTAGCATGGGCCTTACATTGTCAAGTGTGTATTAGAGAAATTTGCCTACGAGTTAGTCGATTATGAGGGGACAGCCTTGGCGGAGCCTAAAAATAAGCTCTATCTTAAGAAATACTATGCATGATTCTCAGCCAGGGCTGATTTGTTGTATATTAGTGTACATTTACATAGCGTAGCTTTGGTCTGCTTATGGTGATCGATTTTGTTGACTAGCTTTCGTTTGTTGTGGAATATGTCAACTGGCTCTTCAGTTTATGTAGGATTCGTTGATGGTACTAGCCGCCAAACTCAAAACTAAGCTTCGTCTACTTGGGTGATTTATACTCTTACGGGTCAAGTATTGTCTTCAGGAGGGGTTTTTCTATGGCCTTCATCGAACAATGTTGCAGAGAATAGTGCCATTATTGATTTATTGCATGATGCCATTTCACATGGTATTCACTCTCTTGAGGTATGTCTTGATTCACAGTTAGTGGTTTCACAGCTTAATGGATTGTATCATGTTAGGGATCCAACTTTGTTACGAAGGTTCTTGTGTCTCAGGTTTCTTGAACGACAATTTGAGAACATAGATTACATTCATATTACAAGAAATTTTTATCAAGTTGTTGATTCATATGTTAACTATGTACTAAATTGGCATTTGTTTCATATACGATAAAGAATTCACAAACATTTACACATGTAAATAGAATAATAATTGATCATCATAGGTATTTTTCATTAAAATATATTTCCTAAAATGTGGTTCCATAATACATAGGTGTCATATACAAAAACGGGGCTTCCGAGCCACCAAAATATACTACACGGTCATACAAAAAATATATACACCCCAGCCTCTAAGCCTATGGGGGAGGAGGGTGTTGATCATAGTAGCACACTACGACTCTAGCTAGCCAGCGAAATAAACAAACCCATGCCTGTGGTACTCCAATCACCTGGCCCTGCATGGCCTCAGGAAAGTCCTCAACTTATGCCATGGGAACCCTATGTGTCAAATGAACGAATTTCATGTGAATGTTTTGGAGTGTACACTCTGCATCCACACCCATGATATCATCTCCTCTTCCCCTTCGTCGATGAAGAGGGAAACCATATGGTCATCATGGTCCCACATCTGTATGTACATGGCAGAGTATCACTATATGTCACCACACCAAAACATGCCTTTTTTATTCCATATATCAAAAAAACACACAAAAAATAAATAACTCAAAAAACAAGTTGGAGTCGAGATTCATTACCTATCTCTCCATATGCAAATCCTAGTGGTATAGGAATGTATGGGTCTCCATGGAAGTCAATCCCTGCATAAGGATAGTCATCTATGGCGACGATCGGTCTTTGCCACCAGAGAAAGAAGTTTGTTCGGTAGGGGTTGGCCACCCACCCCCTTCTAGTCTCTGCATGACGTTTTCCCAGTGTAGATGAGCCAGATCTCAAACTTCATGTGGGGGAGTATAAACTCTAGGGATTAGCCCCAACACACGCTCAAGAAAGAAAGCGCTCAGGATGCTTCCATAATCGAAGTTCCTCACCCGCCCCATCTTGCAGTTAGTAATTTGTAGTTTCATGTTGCTCAGTAGCGAGATACTCCAGTCATATATGTAAGTTTTAAACATGTGCAGAGAAGCAAAGAATACATATTCTTTTAAGCAAAATAGAGATCCTACCCAGATCCAATAGTATGGATTTCAACTCCAGGTTTTGGATTGAGTTTGTTGGGATTTGACTCCCAACCATCTCCATATCAGGGACACAATACATGACAATGTACTCATCTATAGTGAGCCTGCCTTTTGGCCCGCAAGACCGTAAGTTTACCACCTCCCCTCTGCAGCAAAATCCTATGATAAAGTAAATGTCCTCAACCTCAATGTTGAGGGACATTCCGTCTAGCTGAAACTTCTCAGAGTCAGGATCCCAGTAATCCACTAGTAGCTGGAGTAGCCTTGGATTTTCCCTTAAGCTTCCAAGGTGCCAAAACTTGTATATTCCACATGCCCTTAATGTATGTTCAGCCATTAGATCAACCTGCATTGCCTCTTCAACATACCATGTTCACGCTCTCTCCATTCTAGAACCATCCTGCACAATAATTTCCAAATTTCATTAGAATTTGCCTTTGATTTTCTTGTTTGTGGCCTTATATGCAACTATTTGCAAAAAATCCACATACGTACACGGGTTTCATAGTGTTTTCCACGTATATCCAGCCCTATACGCGGAAAAAGGCCTGATTTATACGTGGGCCAAAAACACCAATTTGGGATGGCCCAAAATAAAAATTTGACCATCAAAATTAAAATTAAAACATGTAAATGGAAGAGATGGGCATGAGATCCATATGAAGCAGACAGAATGTGATTATGTGTACCGATGCTCCCGTAATCAACTGCTAAAATTCATGTTCTCAAATTCACTATAGTGGGTAAAATTTCAAATGATATGGAAAATTTTATTTTTTCACTATTTTAGAGAAATTGTTTTGAAATTTTTACCCACTTTCTATAGTTTTGACCTGTTTTTGACCATTTTTGGACTGTTTGGACTAATATGATGTTGTAGGAACCCATTTTGAGCGTGGTTTGACTGATTATTTGATGCGTTCGATCTTATTATGGGTATAACATATGAACTAGCATATAGGTTATGATTTCATGTCCGCCTGCATTTTTCATGACCTTATGACCGTTTCACTTTAACCTTAGGTTCGAACCCATTCTATAATATCACAAAACCTTCATGCTGTTGTTAGAAGTGGTATTGTGTGAATGGTAGAGATTTCTTATACATGGGTTATCTAGTTAGATCCTTTTATTTCATTTGGTACCCATGCTGAGATGCCTCCTTTAGGTTGTGGGAGTCACTTTTTAGTCTCCCCATGTCCTTGAGCAAGAGCTTCATACTCCTCTTGAACTTTATGATGGCTTTCCCCCATAGGGACTCCCTTGTATATATCAAGTTGTAATTACATTTCATGAGTTTTTCTTGCCTTCTTGAGCTTTACGCTGGATCCCTGACTTCGAGTTATCATCCATATAGCCCGAGCTTGTCTCATGTCTAGACAAGCAGAGCCTTTTATATATATCCTTTGCAACTTACTCACCCATTTACCAGGAGGAGACCTTCCCTCGAGTGTCGTTATCCTACACATGTTTCCTTGCATTGAGCATAGGTATGTTCCACTACTTGGAACTATATTTTCTGTCCCTGACACTCATCTCCTCCTAGTTATGTACCATAAAGCACTTTTATTAATTTTCAAGCTTTTCAAAATATTTGAAAAAGTCTAAAAAAAAAAAAAAAAAAAATGTCAAATGGGAAAATATGTTATCTTTGGCAGTAGTCGAGTCATGTTGCCTTCAAACAAAGAAATTTATATCACATCCATTGGTTGGGTTATTAGTTTGACTTTAGGATTTGTACTCGTTACTCTGAGTTTATCTCCACCGACTGGTTACACTTCTGGTCCCCATGGAGCCTCTATTGATGCCTCATGTTTCACAGAGATGTCCCAGTTTTCATATCAAGTCCATGCTGCTTACCTTCAGTCGCCATTTTCCTTATGCTCTTGTTCAAAGGAAGTTGAAGCCTGAGTAGGCCATTCCTCAGTTATCTTGACCTTGCATGTCAATCATTCCCGGTCCTGTTATTGGTTCATGCATATCTTTTTCATTGAGTTCTTCCACATTATACAAAATTACTAAGTACCTCATGTTGTTTGATGGGGAATGCCTTAATGCCCTCCTTCCAGAGGATTCCATTCCATCAACATCAAATCATTTATTCTGGAATAGGAGTCTAGAGTCATTTGAGTGCCTTGAGACTTACAGTCATCAATGGTAGGTTCTCTCACCATCAAAAGTTTTGGGAATACATCAATGTCCCCTAATCGATGGATTCTTCCAAGTGTTCGACCTCAAAACATCTATTCACACTTGTTAGATTGCACTATGTACCTTGATTCCCATTTTCATTATCGGTGGGTTATCTCGCATCTGTTAATGGTATACATCAATGACTTGTAATCAGATGATGGACTACTATGTTTGACCTCGACACATCTATTCACATAGTAGGACATGTACTCATAGTGGTTTGTGTAGAAGACCTTCCAGCTTGGTGGCATTCCATATATGCTACCTCCTTAATCGTGCCTGTATTCATGATATTTCATCTCTCATGATCATGATTCCAGTATTTCCAGTGTATATCAGATATCTTCATCCATTATAGAGATCTTGATCCATTGTATATTGTGCGTGGCGATGACCACACATGAAACTTTGTATATCATGCATATTCATGGCCATTGTACTCTTATGTATTCAGTACTGCTACATGTATTTGCAGTCACATGTAGAGATTTATCATTTTTACACTGATGAGTGGCTAGTTCTTCCACCTGGGTCTTCATTACTCCACTTCTGGGATGGATTTTATAATGTATTCCGGCCATCATGTTACCCCTCTGACCTCACACATTAGGGGGCATCTGTTATAGCTGATTTTATCCCACTAGGTAGATCACATATTTATGGCCTTTCCTATCCCTCTGTAGACTCCTTGGACCCCATGGACTTATATTATACTTTGATTTTCCAAGATCATCCCCAAAAATTGTCTTTTTATACCTATACGTGACTTTTAAAGCAATACTTGCGTGTATATGCAACTTTTGACCTCAAAACTGCATACATCGAGATGTGTGCAATTTTTTTTTGTAAATTAGTTTATCCTTCTATTTCCTTCTATTTCCAAAAACATACATTTACAGAAAAAGAACCACATTAATATAATTTATTTTCCACATTGTAGCAAGAATAAGAATATGACCAAAATAAATATTTAAAGGAATAAGCTTGCATCCAGAAACAAATTCATATACAATGATTAACAATAATAGTAAGTTGATTTCTTAACTCAATTGAAGCTAGGACCTTTTATTTTGTACAAAAAAACCAAACTACAAATCATTTTGAATTTGAAAATCAAAACTAAGTTTAAATACAGACTACTCAATTTGCACATCGAAGGCACCATGTTATTGCATTTTTCATTCTGTCTTTGATAGTCATGTTCTTCCTGTGTTCACAGCTGGTAGGAAGGTTTATGCTCCTTTTGTGTTTTCCTTTCTGTCTGGTATATATATCGCCTGGTAACACTGTAATTTACACAGACTTTGAGAAGACATCCCCATTTATTGACAATACTAAATCCTTGATGGGCTTGTCATTATTTTCTGCTTCTTCTATCGGGACCAGATCCTTCTTACAGGACATGCCAGCGCAACACCTCTTTGGATTTTTCATCACCTTCATTAGAGTTGGAAATTTGCAGCAAGGACAATGATGAAAAATACCTATGATATTTTCTCCCCCAGTCCAAACATTTGTTCAGACCAAGCGTTCCTAGCAATGGATACTATGTGTCGCGGTAATGGAGCCCACAACCTTGTCTGGAGGCTTCGGCAGGATGTTCTTAGGACCAAGAACTCTAGGCACTGCTTCCACAGTGGTGTTGCATCTTATCAGGACAACGTTTCCCTTATCAGCATCAGAAATTCTTTCTAATGTAATGAACATCTTTACATTTCCCTTACCAGCATCAGAAGGTCTTCCTAATGTAATGAACATCTTTACCCCGATGGTTGGAGCTGCTTTTGCGTGAAGGTCTAGAAATGATTGAATTTCCAAGAAGTTCCCAGTGGTCAATAAAACACATCGAACAACAAGCTTCCCAAGATGAACAGTCATTACATATCCTATGTCAGGTCCCCCGGGATCCTTAGCAGAACAATAGTTAGTCATCCCTGTTCTTTACCAGTATTCACTTGCTATGTATCTTATCATAGCTCTAATCGTGGCCTTATAACAAGCTGGGTGATTATTGAATCATTATTAGCAGTTGAGTTCACCACTATTCCTTCAAATCCTCACACATGCCATTATCACGTAGCATGATGACAACACAAACGATCATGTGGGCTCTTGATTCGATTTCTTGTGTGGTGATGCCAACTACGCTTCCCCTTCTATGGTGACATCATGGTATAAATGGCAGAGGTGACCCCCGACCTCACTTGAAATCAGCTTCAAGTTGCCTTATGGTGTGTGAACTTGACATCCGTCACTTCATTGAAGGGCCTCATGATGGTATATCAATAACCGGTGCTTCAGAGTTTGGAATATGAAGGAATGAGTAATTTCACATTTTTTCATTTCATCTCTTGTTTGCTACCTTGCTTGTATTATGAAAAAATTGATGACTGAGGCATTTTTGTTGATTTTTATCTTGTCCAACATTCTCATTGTGTATAATGCACTCCTGTAAAATATGGACACACTTTTTTCAGCTTAAAAAAATGAGCATAATACGGACTTGTCAACCAACAAAATGGGTATAACTCAACAGTAATAGCAAGTAATATCAAACTGAGTAAGAACGATAATCCTCTTCTTACTTATGAAATAAAGATAATTCCTCAACTGCAAGGGAATAAGTCCTTTCATGCACTCATTTAGTTATATTCCTTGGCTTTCATTCCATAAATTGCATCACTTGTAATGATGAAACTCTAGTGGAAAATTATAGGTTGATTACAGTCACATTCATAATTCATCCAATATGAGTTCAATAGAAAAATTAATAAAATCAAGAAGAAACATTGAAGAAGAATTTATGGACCTGCCAAAAGTGTGGTTTAGGGAAATTAGACCAAGCCTATATAAGGAGAAGATAAAAAAAATTGTCCAAGTATGGAATTATTGGTAAAATCTGCCTAACTGGCCTTAGGGAAATGCAGGCCACAGATGATACGATGATGATACAAATATTCTAAGAGTGTGAATCTCTAGAGTGTTGTATAGTGCATCCAACCATATCATTATCCTAACCAAAAAGTCTTTCAGGAAGAATATATCAATCTGCCAAAAGCGTCACTCGGCCATATTTGCACTGCTCCAGAAAAATGCCCTCCAAGGAGAGAGAAAGAAGCTCCAGAAGATGAAAGTGGTTTCACCTTGTTGGCCTCTACCCATTGGGTATCTCAATTTCCAAGTTTGAAGGAAAAATCAAATCACATTGGTGACCTAGGATTTGAAGAGAACTGGTTAAGTGTTATACAAAGAGTCTAAGAGACCATTTGGAAATGCCCACAAGGGGGTGTTCCTTTGATAATAAAATTCATCAGATGATATGGTCTTGTTCATTGTTAAAATGGATATCTATCCATGATATTGTTCATTGTTCATTGTTGTGATCAGATAAAGAAAATATCAACATGCCAAAATGGAATAAAAATGTTATTTTGCATACTAAATACAAAGAAAAATGTTATTTTGCATACTAAAGACAAAGGAAAATGGCTAAGTGTTGTAAAGGGGCTAAGTGATGCCTGCATTAAGGTTGATTCCTGCACTAAGGATGATGTCGCCATGGCATGGCATGGCATAGATGATGATGTGGCATGAAGATGAAATCATTGTTGCATTATGACATCATTCTAGATAAATACATAAAATTAGTGAAAATCAGGAAATTGGCTAAGTATGGGAAAATTGGTCCAAGTAGCCTTAAGAGGATGCCCGCCACAAATGTTTTGTTGAAGAAAATTCCCGCAGAAAATGGGGATATTGTAGGCTACTATTTTTTCTAGTCAAACATGGTCTCACTTTGTCCAAAGAGACTTTGAAGAATAATTTATGGACCTGCCACAACTGTGGTTTAGGGAAATGAGACCAAGCCTAGGAGAAGATCAAAAATTGTCCAAGTATGGAATTATTGGTAAAATATGCCTAACTGGCCTTAGGGAAATGCCCGCTACAATTCATAGGATGATGATAAAAATATTCTGAGAGTGTGGATATCTAGAGTGTTGTATGATGCATCCAACCATATCATTATGCTAACCAAAAAGTATTTCAGGAAGAATATATCGATCTTCCAAAAGTGGCTCTCAGCCATATTTGCACTACTCCAAAAAAATTCCCACCGAGGAGAGAGAAAGAAGCTCCAGAAGATGAAAGTGGTCTCAATGGATTCACCTTGTTGGCCTCTACCCATTGGGTATCTCACTTTCCAAGTTTGAAGGAAAAATGAAATCACCTTGGTGACCTAGGGTTTGAAGAGAATGGGTTAAGTGTTAGACAACGATTTTGAGAGACCATTTGGAAATGCCCGCAAGGGGGCATCCCTTGGATAGTAAAATTCAGTAGGTTATATGGTCATTTTCATTGTTGAAATGGCTATCTAGCCATGCTCTTGGTTTTTCTTATTGTGATCAGATAAGGAAAATATCAACCTGCCAAAATAGAAGCCTAAATGTTATTTTGCATACTAAAGACAAAGGAAAAATGGCTAAGTGTTGTAAAGGGGCCAAGTGATGCCCGCATTAAGGTTGATTCCTGCACTAAGGATGATGCTGGCATGGCATAGATTATGATGTGGCATGAAGATGAAATCATTGTTGCATTATGACATAATTCTGGAGAAATACGACAAATTAGTGAAAAATAGGAAATTGGCCAAGTATGGGAAAATTAGTCCAATTAGCCTTATGAGGAAGTCCGCCACAAATTGTGTGTTGAAGAAAATGCCCTCAACACATGGGAATATTGTAGGTTGTTGTTTTCTCTACTCAACCATGGTCTCAGTTTCTCTAAAGAGACCCTGAAGAATAATTTATGGACTTGCCACAATTGTGTTTAGGGAAATTAGACCAAGCCTAGGAGAAGATAAAAAATTGTCTAATTATGGAATTGTTGGTAAAATATACTTAACTAGCCTTAGGGAAATTCCCGCCACAACTCATTGGATGATGATAAAAATATTTTGAGAGTGTTTTTCTCTAGAGTTTTTTATGGTTCATCAAACCATATCATTAGCCTTATCAAAAAGTCTTTCGTGAAGAAGATATCAATCTACCAAAAGTGCCTCTCAGCCATATTTGCACTGCTACAGAAAAATGCACACTAAGGAGAGATAAAGAGGCTCTAGAAAATGAAAGTGGTATTGATGGATTCTCCTTGTTGGCCTCTACCCATTGGGTATCTAACCCCAAAAGATAGCTCTGTAGCACATGAAAAACTTTAGCACAACACAAGGAAACCTAAATGCATCACAAAAATAATTTACAAATCAAGCCCTAACCAACCCCACGATAGCATTATTGAATCAATATATGAATCATAAGAATCCAATGATTTTGATTAGTACAAAATATAAAACCTCAGAGCATACCACTACAACAAATCCTGGAATTAGCGTCCCATTTAGCGTCTTTTTTTAGTGTAATTTTTTTTACATTGAGTGGTCAAACTAGACGCTAAATGGGATGCATCATGGACAAAACTTAAAGCATCTCAAAAAACCTCTTTTTTTGCTTCCTAAATAGCATCCTTTATGACGTCCAAATTAGCGTCTTTTTTTTCTTCCAGAATAGCGTCCAACTTTGCTTCCTAAACAACGTCGAGGTTTGCTTCCATAATAGCATCCAACTTTGATTCATAAACAACATCGAGGTTTTCTTCCTAAATAACGTCATATTTTGCTTCCTAGCGAGTGTCCACTTATGCTTCTTAAATGAATTCCCCGTTAGCGCCATATTTGCATCCTTAATAGCACCACGTTAGCATCCAATATTGCATCCATTTTTTCTACCACTTTAGCATCCCATTTTGCACCATGTTTTACTTCCAAATATGTGCCAATTTTTGTCTCCAAATTTGCACCAATTTTTGCTTCCTTTCTTGCATCGTGTTTTGCTACCAAAATAACGCCAAATATTTCTTCTATTGTTGCACCATATTTTGCTTCCTATGTAGCACCATGTTTTGCATCCAAAGTAACGTCTTATTTTGCTACCATATCGACGCCACATTTGGCTTCATCATTAGCGCCACGTGTTGCATCCTTTTTAATCCCTAGTTTCGCATCTCTCATGTTTTGGTCACTAATTTAGTCGTTTTTAGTATTTTTATATACAAGTTTTGGTCATTTTTTTGGTCACGTATCTCTTATTTTTTACTTACTAATTTAGTTGTTTTTAACCGATATTATAATATCATTAGGGCATGAAGGAATCGAACCACCAACCTTCTTCTTGTAAGGCAAGCGCTCTTCCATTGAGCTAGAACCCTTTAATAATTTGGGAACCTAACTTATAGAGTCCTCTATAATGGTAAAAATGATCAATACACAACTTTGAGTATCTAATGGTCGACAAAGGATGATAGATTGTATTATCTTCAACATGGGATTGATTATGTTCCTTGGTTATCTGTATATCATTTTCCTATGATTGTAAAGTTTCTATCATTACAGTACCAAAATCTGCAACTTGTGAGGCAGTAGCATCACCTTTTTCCTGTGATCTGTTAGTATCATGGGCCTAATCTGATCGAGTGTCATCAACTGTTTGAGCCCTCTATAACTGAGAAACAAAATCATCCTCAATTCCTAATTCTATTGTAGTGCAACTCATTCCTCTAAGTTGCTGACTATCATCAACCTAGCTACTCAAACGATTTATTGGTCTCCCACTTCAAAGTGTTCAGTAAATAGAATCCAAATGGGACAGAGCTGAATTACTTTCAATATTACTCTCTACTACAATCCTATCATTCTCTGCAATCATAGACACGTTACATTATATATTTCCTTAAACTTTTAATTCTAAAATTTGAATCCAAGAAAAACAATTTATAATCTAACAGATGTTCAACGATCGAAAATTTTAAAAATTACAGAATTCTTTATAGGAGTTCTTCTCTGGATGATAACAATAATTTTGACCAAACACTAATTCAGTCCACTTTAGGTACATCTTCAAAATATGTTAGTGGAAGGGACATGCTTAATTTTATGCCATAATAGCAGGCCATTATTATAGCCAAAAAACGGTCTGTAAAAGCATACACAAACTACCACTTACATCATATCGAGTAGCAAGACCTTGGAGAAAGATCCGAAGAAAGTGATATATAATAGAAGTAGGAAATGAAAGAACAACTACTTCATATGGATCTGCCACAGTTGGAACCTTGAATACAATATTAAATAAGTTTAACATTAGACATATAGCAAGCGATAAGCACATACAAACAACACTTGGAACCCAACTCAAATATCCAAGATATTGCAAGTCTCACATTAAATTAAGGATTTCCATATATAGTTCACACCAAAAGAGGTTGGTAATAATCTAAAAATAGCTAGAGGAACACAATTTTTTCACATAGCACTATGACTCACCTCCATAGGTTTGGCATCAAGACGGGGAACTTTTGCGTTCAAGTTAAAATAATCCAATGCTTTGTTAGCTATAATTAATGTGGATGCCTTTACCAAACCATCAAATTTATTATCCACAATCTTCTGAGCTTCCTCGCGATTATGCTTCTTAGCCTTATCTACAGGCTTTGCAACTGTGACCTAATATTGAAACCCATCATTGACAAGATGAGTATCTTTAAAATAATCATAAATGATAATTGATATATAAATGGCCATATCAGTAAAAAAAACACATCTCGATTCACATGTTGAAGTCATTCCTGCTGAGTAATATAATATGCCAAATACACCAAAAATCATGTGCATAAATTATGTATGTTGAAAAATCCAAATTGTTTCTCATAAAATTCAGGAAGCATCCTCTATGAAAGATAATTTCCTTCCTTAAAGTAACAGGATTGAATAATTGGATTGATATACTAGGTTAGATTGGTTAGATTGATGTTAGTTTTGGATCTATTAAGCACTAAAAGGGATCAAGCACCTCAAAGTGCAAACATTTTCGAAAGCACCATGAGCGATTGAATACTATTGCGATAAACATGTGTCGGTGTAGCAACGAAGATCCTTCCCTATAGTGGTGCCAGGCCATAGAAAGTTTCGATGAAATTGCTATACTAGCGACAAAAATGTTCATCACTAGTATAGCAAGTTCTGACTGAAGACTGTTGTGACGAACATGTGTCGGTGTAGCAACGAAGATCCTTTGCTATAGTGGTTATAGGCCATAGCAAGTTCCGACGAACTTGTTATACTAGCGACAGAAATGTCCGTCGCTAGTATAGAAAGTTCATCAAAAATTGTGGCCCGACGTCACTATAGTGACAGAAATGTCCTTTAAAAAAAAATGTTCAAATTTTGTTGCAATAACAAAGTATTTTATTACAACTACAACAACAAACTTAATGATGACATAGGGGCATAATCAAAAGATATTTACAACAAATGCAATAATGCAGCAACAAATGTAATTATGCCGATAGGTGTTTATATCTTTTTACTTGTGGGAAAAAATGAAGCAACATGCTAGCATATGAAGAATGTAAAAAGGGTAAGTTTTCCCTCTCGAATGTGATCTCTACTAACATAGCATAGTTCTCTCAAGCTACTTCATAATGCAGTTAATAAAAGAGTTATCTTAATAACTTCGGAAAAGGCTAGAGTCGGAATAGTTATGTTTGTTGTGTTGTTTTGGACGTTCTAACTTGATAATCCCCCTATACTCTGTTACTTCTAACAGGCTTAGGTTACAGGCATTAAACATAAACATCAATGCAGTGCAACTATTGCAGCGTGTCTGATAGAACCACAGTAAAAAGAGAAACATAACCATATAGTTGGCATCATATTATTAGTCACAATGCTGCAGAGAAAGTTAAACTACTTACCAGAAATTATTCACCCTCAAATTATTAATTCAATCAAAATGGGAAGGTCTAAGCCTTCATCCAAATGAAAGCCAACATGAAATGAAGGGCTAAACCAAAACCCCACCCATATAAAATACTGAAGAGCTCAGCTAATATTCCTTACCATTGCCTAAAACCAAAAAAATGTTTTTATCAACCAGATTCAAGCTCTAGGAAACCATGTTTGGCAACACCCATTTTCAAGAGCATAGCCTTAAAAAATTATGAGCATCTACTTAAAAAAATCACCTAGCTAATTAAGTCAAGGTGTTGAACTAGTTATGTGCTTCAACTGAAAACACAAGCATTGAAATAACTATTCTGAAAGGAAAAACTCAAAAATTCCAATCAAAATTTGACAGATCCTTAAGGCTTCAAAATCAGAGATAACCCCACTTTCACACTATTGTGAAGGGATTTGGTGTCCACCTCCCTAGAAAGAGTAACAAAAATTTTAGGCCTCCACTCATGCTGAAGTAGTGCAGCTGCCCTTCCATAGTTGTTGAGGCACCCCTTAAATGTTGTTAGCGGGTCCAAAGCATGTTGAGTGCCTATGGTGAATGTATTCTCACTCCTTGAAAAGCTATGAGATATCTCTGCTCCTATAGCAATTTTTGTCAGAGGGCTCATAGTCTGCAAATAGGATTCCTTCAAGGTATTACCCTTACCAGTTCTACAAAAGCATAGGTCACATTCAGTATGACAGTGGAAAACTTTCTATGCAATGCTTCATTAAAAAAATTGCAATTGCCTTATCTTATACTAGAAAACACACTAAAACCAACTATTTTAGCTTTGAGGGATGACAAGAGATAAATATTACAAGGTCAAAGAAGAAACAAAATCAGGATTTGAAAAACTCAAGCCTGCACCATATTTCAGGAAGTTTCCTGATGTCCTGTCAAAAGAAACTTCACCACCTACAGAAAGTCTCATTTCCAATTACTCCGGAGAAATGTGTTATAGGAGATGGTGTCAACCCAATGCTTGTGTTGACCCTTGCATAATCATGCAGATATTGAAGCTCAACGTGGTAACAATATAGTATATAATGTAAGCAAAGTTTTAGTAGAATCAATGTCATGAACAATTTCTATTTTTATCAATATAAAGCTTGAAGAATTCTCTTTAGCATTGTGTTTATCACAACATACCAGCTTGAAATTTCACAGCATATATAACCTTGTGACTACTGATAATCAAAATTAGGGAACAAGTTGAATCCTGACTTATACATATGTCTGAGAAAATTTCTAAAATGTTATAAAGAAAAGGTTCCAGACAAACAAAAACAAAATGTTCTTATTGCAATGATTCTCACATATACATACAATTTACTATTTTGCAGAACCTTTCAAAAGGTCTATTTCAAACTGGTGAACTGGCAATTTGATTCCCTTCTCGGATGGGGAAATGGGAGAGAAAACTCCAGGTAAAAACTAGAACATATTGCAAATAAATGATTTAAAGAACATGGGAAATGGACCATAGTTAATGCAACTAGTTTTCCATATGCCCTCAAATCAGGGACCATAGAATATAAAATCTTATTAACTGACTGTCAAAGGGAATACGAGGCACAATTGAAACAAATGTCTGGTCACTTTAATTGTCCCATATTTCTATATGATAAAAAATAAATGACTATAACTGAAATAGTGATTCAACTTATCGAATGTAGAAATGTACAGATTAATACAGAGTACTGCAAGTCTGTTAACATACTAACAAGCACTTACAATAAGCATATAAAATAAAAAGTGCAAGAGACAAAACACAGATTGGTACTTGCAAGAGTAGCACTACAATAGGAAAAGAAAAATTCAAATTAAAAGCAGAAGAGAAATCAAATGAACAAACAATAGAGGTTCAGAGAAAATGAATAGATACGAACCCAAACAATTAGAAGAAATGAGATTAATACAAACAATGTGAAAAAGTGAGTCAGTTTATACTGGAGGCATACTAAAATCAAATGGCATAACCCTAAATAGGTGAAAGCATATGCATCAATAGAATAGGGAACCTGATATGAGTCTATGACCAAACTAACAAAATGGATTCACAATCTTGATCTTGAAGAAATTGGGCTCAACTGGGGTTCAGAAGACAAAACAAACCCAGTCATCTAGGAAGACATCTTCTGGAGATAGATGAGTCCAATGATCTCTCTATTTTGAATATAATTATGTACCTCACTGAGTCTATCAGTAATTTTATTTTCTTTCCCCAAAAAGGGGATGCTAGTGGGTTCAATTATGTGCTGACCAACCTATCTACCATTCTGCATATCTGTTGCACTCTGACTGACCTTTAACATCTAATCCCCCTCTATTGATTCCTTTTTTTCCTTAAATGTGTACTTATACTGGATACTCTATGCCCCATCTAACAAGTCCCAGCTACCGCATTTGCTCACTACTTTCGTTACCCTTCCAACAACCATCATGAAAACTATGACTTCCTGATCATATTCTTTCAAGACTCCTCCATTCAAAACATTCATTTCACTCGACAACAAACCACACCCACGATCCTGGCTCCTTCCCCGTGAATAAAGTGGTATAACTGCAAATACAAAGCTATGCATATAAATCTTAAGCATAATTTAGCTCAATGCCCTCGGCTAGCAATGATTACTTGGAAAAAATATTGTTCCCTCCTTAAAATAAAGGACCACACGCTACTGGAAATAAGGAGAAATGACATCATTTCTTGTCCTTCATACCTCTCCCAAAACCTTCATCTCCATCCTAGAGAATACACAGGAGGAACTTCTACTTATTTATGCCAAAGTCTATATTGAAATGGATTTGGGAAAATGTTTAATAGAAAAAATATTTCTAGATTTCTCCAAGTTTACCTGTCAACACAGTTTGGATTATAAAATTGGTGTATTTAGGTGTAGAACCTATTTTGAATATGGTCATGAGGCTTTAGGCTGTGAAATGGAAATCAACCTAACAAACAAAATCCTTTAAACAAGTAATAAGTCTGCAGAGTGCTTCAAGAAATAAGAAAGAAATCGGAAAATACAGGGTAGAGGATAGCATCAATGACAACAAAGTGAAGAACTCTAAGTTAAGAGAATTTCAGAAGAGATTGCAAAAGCAGCACTTGTAATAGTGAATGTATCACAGAAATGACAAAAAGTGATTTTGATAGCTTGTTTGAATAACATCGGACAAAAACTATGGTTCAAATTGAGACCTTCTAGGCAGCCTTCAGGGAACAGTATATTAGCTAATATAGAAGGAACATAAAGTTAAAAATTTTGATGTAAAATTCTTTGTCACGTTATCTTATTTTAACCTTTACTGCATTATTGTCCTTTGTGAAAGGATCCCAGATTTAAAGGCATGTATTATTTCAGCAGGAGAACCCTTTTCTAGCCAAATATATGTGTAAGCATAAAAGAGTACCAAACTCAAACCTACAACAGAAATCTCAGTGCCTTAAACTTTAGCTTAGTTTTAAGCCTTGACATTACATAATTTACAGTTCTAGTATGCATAATAAATGTTTTAACCATAACACAGGCATGCATACTTTGTATTCATGAAAGAAAAGTCTCATACCTTTCCAGATCTTTGATCTAGAGCAATAAAGCTTAGAATTGTCTTCAAACCCGATGTCGGTTCATCAATTATGAGTCATGACAGTCGCAAATAACCGTTAACCAAACACAATAGAAAACCATGAATATTTCAACACTACATGTGAGAAAATCAATGACAACACTATCAAGCACGCCCCTCTTACATTAATATCAAATTTGTGTGATGAAAACAGTAAGAGAAAATCAACTTTAGAAAATAAAAAAACATTGAACTCTACATATTTCCAGCAGAAGAGTTTCATATTCTGGGATTAATGATAAGATTTGGGTTGAGTAAGTAAAATAAATCAAATAAATGATGGAAAATATAAAACAAATGCAGAACACCATACATTGGAACTTGTATCCACTTTAATAGCAGTGGTAATATTATTATTCTTAAGTTGTGTGTTCAGATCTCCCAGAAAAAAAATCTCCTTTCTCGATGCCAATAGATGTAAATGCTTATGAATGACAAAGATGTGAGTAGGTTTCAAAGTTTCAAACCATTCACAAGAGAAAGTGAAAACAATCTGGAATCCACTCAAACATAAAATTGCCTAAGATAGATCACAAACAGACAACACTATAACCATTGATAATGAAGTACAAATACTAGAAGTATTTAAAAAATATTTTCTAACAAGTTAATATTAACACTTCAGAGTTTAGACTAGTTTTTCCCCAAAGGACCCCACCATCCAAAAATCAAACCTGAGCAGGTTTGTAGAAACTGAATTTTCACATGACTGATTAAGGCAATGCAGGAACATAAGGAGGTGGAGGGGTGAATAGGGACCATAATGACTATGTCATCCTCACACATTAATTTTCCTCAGTACTCATGGGTACTTTCTTCAAAAGAATGCTAATTTCTAATAATCAGGAAATATAGGACGCAAAGGAGAAGATTAGGGATCTATCCACAAAAATACCTAAGATGCAAAATTCTTGCATAAAAAGGAAATCAAAGTTTGAAGAAAGCTACAGGTAGGATGGCTTATCTATATTTCCTCAATTAAGCACCAACCCAGCCATAAATAAGAGCATCCCATGATGGAGGTAGATTCTTGTTGTTAATTTTGGCAAAAAGTTACAACTGAAACTGTATCTTGAAGAAAAGATAGTGGTAAAGTGGCCACTTATGATACAGTAGTACTGACAGCCATACTAAGTTGTGATAGAATAAGACACCCAGTATACAACAAGTATCACCCTAGATTTTGTGACAGTAAGCAGCAGATAAGACATTCTTGAACATTGCAATTGATCCAACATATACAATGATAAAATCAGGTATTGGTTAAGCTTGCCTAGAAACATCAGCTCTTCCTCCAAACAAGATAATTGGCTTGACCCATTCAAGAATCAGCAAATTCAGAACTCGTTCACAACTCAAAAAACTTGCTTAGACTCATTCAAAACTTGGCTAAACTTGGTCAAAATTCAGCTAATCGATCAGAACACATATATTCTTCGACTAGCTTTTAAATCATTTTTATACCTTTTAGACTGATGAAAATTTCCATGTTTTTGTTGAATTTCATCTATTTTATGTACTGAATCTTATTCGTTGGCTCGCTAAGTTATTGGCCAAGTCCAAATCATATGAATTTTGACATAATAGACATCCTCCATGGATCCAAGAGCATGGCATGGGAAGAAAACGTTGAATAACGAGAAGAGAATAGCAGATACGGGGATTAGAAATCTAGAAGAAGAGCTTAAAGATTCCTGGACACTCAAAATCTAAGAAAAACATTGTCATTTAAATGCGTGAGGAATCCAGATCAACTTTGTCGAGGGTGGGAACCTTCTTAGGATATAAAGAGATATTATTGCCATCCTTATGAATACAGTCAAAATGTAGTCATCAATGAATGAAATTCTCATATATCTATGCGCAGTCTTGTGAGGATGGTGACAGGCATCAGAAGCGGTTGCAGGAATAGACCATATGATTAAGAAAGTTCATGAAAATATAGAAATATCACAGAGACGGAAACCCGATCAATGGCTACCATGCATGGCATCAAAAAATTTAAGAAATGGCAATGATTTTTTCTTTTCTTAGCCTGGCCACCCATACATGGCATCAATGGCACAATACTTCCCTAAGTCGAATCATCCAAGGATCCTAGCCATTAAGGATGCTAATACCAAGGAATTTACTTAAAACCCTAGGTATTTACAATAAAAAGCATAAAGCAATAGAGAGAAAGAGAGAGGAAAAAGAGAATAGGGTTTTTGGATCATACATCAGTCAAGGGAAGCTTATCAACTGAAAACCCAAAATTTATTCTAGTTTATGTAAGTTGCATATATTGTATTATCACCTTCATTCTTGGATGAGATCAGTTGAATGTCATCACCTTCTGGTTCCTATTTTATTTCATTTCCAAACAAACTTATTTTTTGTCAGGTACATAATGCACACAACGAAGGGAAGCATTTCAAATGAATGTATGATGGAATATATTATCTTCAAGTCCCAATCAGGTCCACCTTAATAGGGGTAGAGGGGAAGAAAGAGAGAAGCAATGTCTAGAACATCAACTTCCCCACCACCTCCACATTCCCAAGTGACAACTTCACCTCCAGTTGTACTTCAATTGCTTGATCAAGTCTTAGGTTCAATTACTGCACCACTAATCACAACCATGATCTACACAACCACCCTCGTTACGGCACAACCACCACTGAATAACCATCCTCCTACAGTAACTTTCTATCACTGGACAACTTTAGTAAATTGTGTATTCTCTTTTGAAAAAAAAATCATCTTGGCGGTTTTACCAAGAAAGAAATAAAAACATGGATATGGTCTTTCACAATGCACTGCAATGGTGGAATAGAGGCAATTAATAACACCAACTTTAGATGAAATTAAGTGAAATTTTCTTATTAATTTTGGGCAATTCAATCAACTAATTAGAGGGACACTAGCCTTGAATAACATTATATAGCATTGTCACAAATCCGTTCATGACATTGACAGAAGATTATGATAAGCTTTTGGAGTGGGAGAAGCAACAATTCTAATGGTTTCTCAATGCCTTTCGCTCAATTCTAATGGTTTCTCAATGCCTTTCGCTCATCCCTGTGCTTTCCAATTGAAAACACCAATATGTCCACTTACCTTAATACTTCACACAAGATTTCAGAATGCTTGGACACTGGGTACGGGTGTAGAGCCACTTTCACAAGTGGTTGGTGGTAGCACTTCTAAGCACATGGGAAATGTTGTCTTAAATGAGGCTACAGATAATAACAAGAGAGTGGTAGTGCTCTGACATAAATACAAAACAATAAGCTAAATTTATTGTGTACAAATCAAAAGTTAACTCCCCAATCCATTCACAAATTATAATTAGAGATTTTCACGCAAGATAATAAAACATGGTTGTAACTTTCAAGTAAATATTTTTAAGTTAATGGTTCTTAAAAATGTTTTCATTCAAGGGGAAACCTCTGATGATTAGACACCACCTCAAAAAACAACTCCAAATGAAACAATATCCCTCCTTCCATAATGGCATAATGTTCTATGTATCTAATGAATCGTTTCACCTCTGTTTTCCAAGCCTTAAATCACCCGTAAACCAAAAGCATGATTTAGGTCATGGTACTATGGATGGAAGGCTAAACTACATATTATGAGGAGGGGGTTCTATGGAGCCAAATAACGCCTCTTTTGGAAAATTAAGGAATTTTCTTGCCCTTATTAAATTGGGATACATGTTTGTATGACCCATATCTGTCCATGTGGCAGAGCTCTTAGTGTGCAGTCATCAGAAGTGAATGCAAAGCATCATTATTGGAGCAGAACTAAGGCAATGTCCAAATCTTAGGACCAACCATCCAAACTGATCTAGTTGTGGTTACAAAAATATTGACTACATTATATCAACATCAATCAGCGGAATCCCCTTAGGACCACCTCCTTCACATAATGTGTAACTTAGCCCCGTGAAAGGACAATTAAATAAACCATGCATTGGGTTATAAAATAATCAATAAAGAATAGGGTTTAAAGCAAGTCAGGTTTTGAGACATGGAAAATAGAGGTAGACCAAATCCATTAAATGAAAAACAAAAATTTGTAGGTCATTATTCAAGGAGGGATATTGTTTTGTTTGGAATCATTTCTTGTGGTAAGTTCAATCATTGATTTTTCCCATTGAAATAAAGCTCTTACAAGATCCAATAACTTGAAAGTTACAGCTTTGTTTCATCCATTCGTCTAAAAAATTATTTTTGAAGTTGGGATCAGATTCGGGATTAAATTTTTTCCCTCCATGTAATAATTGGAATATCGAAATAGAGAAGCAATATATTTGGAACTTGGAATACATGCACCCTCCTCGCACTAAAGGAGGATGCATAGTGTGTTTTGCTAGATCAAGATGAACACATAAGGGTTTCAAAATATTTTTAAAGATCAAATATCATAAGTTAATAAGATTGTGGTGAGGAGGAAGTTAACCCAAAAGATTGACATTATGGAGGACAAACTAGTGGATTGTGAGGGGGATGAAGCACTCCAGAAGTCTGTATTTGTGTCTAGGGAGGAGCTAGTAGATATATGGCAAAGATCAAAGGAATTACATGAATACAATAGGAGGAGAAGATATACTTCTATGGAAAATAATATGGAACCCAACCCAACAAAAGGATACACAAAATGATGAGGTAAGGGTTCAATTGCACTTCTGAGACAACAGTACTATAGAATCAATATGAAGATATCTAATGTTATAGTACCAAATACCAAAAGTCCAAGCTGGAAGGGAAAAGGTAAAAAAACGTTAATACAAGTAGGCTAGTTTTAGAAGTAGGCGTTGTATAAGTAGGCAAGTTTTAGGTCTGGAATTTTTATCAGAAAACCTTAATAACATTTAAAACTTCAAAATCCAAAAATTTTGGCCTTTTAGGCCCATATTCCTCCATCCCCTAGCCTTCGCCCTCTTCCATAGTGCCCTAAGACCCTAGGCCACTCCTTTTCTACCCTAAGACCTACCCTAACAACCAACTCCAAACCTCAACCTCCTCTTTCCTACCCTAATAGCCCCTGCTGTAACCTTCGGCCTATATTCACGAAACAACCATTTGCTATTTATACTACTGCAGCCACTAAATTAACCTTAAACATGTAGTGATTTTCAAGAGCAACAACAGTTCAAAGAAATCTTAAATGCCTCATATTTTTAACATTCAGGGATGAAAAATTGATTCCATCTCATGCATCTAATTAATTCATCATACTTGTCTAACATTGCAGATTTTCCCATTAAAAATAAATAAGAACTAGTCGAGTGAAAAATAGCAGAGAAAAAGAAGAGGAGACAAAAGTATCAGAAACCTGAAACCTGGACTTCCAGAGAGATTTGAATTCGAAACCGGAGACCACCCACCAGAAACTGAATTCGAAATCGATGTGTGGAAAATGGGAGCACCTTTTTTAGCATCTGATGGAACGGCTATGGCGACCCTTGCATGCCTGCTCCTCCAGGGCGGCCGATTACAGTATAGTATGTTAATGAGCACCTTGGTTTTTCATTGTAGTTAACTAGGGTTCTATTTTTTTCGGAACTGTGGCAATCTAATGCATGGTCATTCTGTTTACCTTGTCCGCCATTATGATGTCGTGGGGTTTGGACTACCAGCCAGTCATCAAATTGAAGGGTTGGTTTTAATTTCAATGGGAAAGACATTTATTTTTTGGTGTCTTTTTAACATGAAGAAGAGTAGTATAAATAAGTGTACTTTAATTGACAAGTATAAATTAACTAAACCTTTTCACTAAAAAAATGCAAAAAAATAAATATCGTTTTTTCAAATTTTTATAATTTTTAACAAGTGAAATAGCAGCAAGGCTGCTTATACCTGCCTCTTAGAAATATTTTATTGTGATATTGTATATAGTTTAAAGCTAAAAGTTAAAGAAATTATGAAACATTCAAACATGAAACAATGTATTACTTGTTGCCATGGCACTTATATTTCTATGTGAGATTACTTGTTGTTTATAGGTTGTTGCATTACTTGTTACTTCTTGTAACTGTCATTGTTTATATTTCTATGTGTATATCAATTAATTAGTTATTAAGTAAGTCCTTGAAATTAAAGATCCAAAATGAGTTTACTTGTCTTTGTGAATAGGAGAGCTTTTGTCACTACCAATAGTTGAGATAAGCAACATAGATGCCTAGTACTTGGCTCTTAAAAATAGTTTAATAAATATTACATAAGAAATGGATATTGAATAACATTAACAATGTTGAATGCCTAATAAATACTTAACAATATAGATATTAAAAATGTAACAACAATTGGAGATTTTGAAAAATCTGAATTCCAATGTAAGCACCAACTATTACAATGAAACTTTCAAGAAGATAATTCTTTAAAAACATAGAATGTTTCTCATATATCTATATATTTTATGATATCATACATGCATATTCATTTACTTATGATAGTTGTTAAATATTTTATATAGTTATGTTTGTATTACGTAAAGTAAATATTTAAATATATTTAATCTTAGAAAAATTATAATATTATTATGTTATTCTATTATTTTGGTGAAAGATACCACAACAGAGTGTTGGTTTGTTATTTAAATGATTTACTAATCTCCTTAAAATAACCATTTCAATTTTATTATATTATTTTGTTGGAAGATAAAGTTTTAAATTTTTTTTTATAAATAATGTATTAGTCTCTTCTCTACTTTAATTAACTTTATGTTGGAATATATTCTATCATATCATACATGCCTTCCTTAACTTAACTTATATGATTAGATTGAGTATTTCATATGGTTATGTTTATTTTGTGTCAAAAAAGTATTTGACATGAAGATTAAAGTACCTCAATATCCCTTTTCAATTTAATTATATTCTTTTGAAGAAAAATACCTCAATTTTTTTGTCTTAAGAATAACTATATTATATTATAGAATAACTATTTTTAAATGTTTGCTATTTTGTGTATCACTAAGTGTGCCAATATATGATGAACCACAATCTGCTTTCTTGGATGATTACTATAACGATTATATGAAACAGATTTAGGTTATCAACGGTGTAATTGATTTTAATATACTTTTAATCGTCTTTATACTTACATGTTTTAATTCAACAAACAAACTCATATATATATACTTATTAATCTTTTTATATATACTTATTTATACATAATAATAGGTAAAGAATACATTTAAACGAATTTATACCTTAATTTTTTTTTCATATATACCTATGTATATAAATAATAAATAAACAATTTAAATATTAAAATTGTATTTTTTTTTTTTATATTCAAAAGAAATAATTTTATAATATTGAAATTAAATTTCTTATAATGTTTGCATTTGCGATTAGATGTCTCTTTAAAAAAACATGAATATTCCCCATTCAAGCTTTGCTTAAAAACTACGGACAAAAAGGGAAAAAGATCTAAAGGGTGCTTGAACTTCGTATGCATCAGACATAACCATATCAATTGATGGAATGAGAGAAAACGTGGCGTATCCACAATTGCCAAGTAAGCTAGATGGATCACTGCTTATTCCTTCCCCAACACGCGTACTGAAGATAACAGAGGCCATGCATGGCCTATCACATCTATAACTTTGTGCAATTTTACATAAAAGCTGAGTTTGTTTTGCAGGATTTTCATTGCAAGAGACGGTCATAGTTCTATCTTCAATCGATCACTTTTCACACGACAAAAAGTAGTTTTAGCTTCAGTCAAGTTTTCACAGGAGAAGAAAGTCGAAGGTCTTTACCAGGATCTGTAACAAGCATCCCAATGCAAAAGTTGCCAATGCAAAAGTTGGTAAGTTGGCCTGGCCTGATCAGATTCTGCCTGTATTTTTCAACAGAAGAGTAGTTTCTAAGTCACATGGATGACAAAGCTAGCAGTTTCAACTTTCATTCTTATCCATGGATTCTAAAAGTTGAAAAAAAGCGTGGTGAAAGTGTGGCATAATTAACTAATATCCATTATTCCAAGTTTGCAAAAAAAAACATGGTGAAAGTGTGGCATAATTAACTAATATCCATTATTCCTGACCACCTGCAGGAGTATTTTACTGTGGAGCTCCAGTCCTGGCTAAAGAGCTGAAACTGCTCTCCCAGGAATACAGCCAGAAGGGTACAAACCCAATTCATGAAGGAATAGGAGGAGATAGGGGATGAATCCCCCCATTGTCTTGTCTGTTTTCATGGATACCAACTAACTCCAATCCTGTAGTTGTACAGTGGGTGGCACAATAATAATACCCTGTTGAAAGAAAGCTACCCTCTTCTCTCTCTCGCACAAAGATTGTATAGATGGAGAAAAAATGCACTGGGATTTCTCATTTGCAGGGTCTCACTCAAGCATTTCTGAGGCGGCGGCCTAGTCGCGCTGCAGATTATGCCAAGGCGAAGCAGAGCAGCGATGAAGAGGAAAACGAGAAAAAATTCTCGCTGCTCTCCCAGGCCGGGAGTCGTATATTCTCTGGCGTGAAGAGGATTTTGCGCAAGGTAGAAAACAGCCGGGGCGTTGAAACTATCAAGGATTTTCTCTTGGGGGGTTACCAGAGACTCCCCAAGCCTTCTTCCTTTCAGTTATTTTCGTGCAGGGAGCCGACGGTTCATGGGAGCAGAAGAAATCATCGCGGTTGCAGTTTCTTCAGTGACGCTGATGGTTCTTATGTTTGGACTAGCGAAGACGATCATAATTCTCAGGCCGATTGCACACCCAAGAAAGATCTGAATTCATTTGGGCAAAAAATGGGAGGTAGCTTTCTCAAATTTGGCCACGGCCTCGATCAGCGATCTCGACAATCAGCTTCGATCTCTTCCAGTTCTGTAGCGGCCGCGAAATCGAGGGCCGAGACGCGGTCCATGATTGAGAAAAAACTGAGAGAGATTGTGATGGAGCGCAACATCAGTTTGGAAGACATGTTCGACATTGAAGAGTTTCTGCGTTGTTATTCCCGTCTTACCTCTCCCTGCTACATCGACTATATTGGCCATCGTAGCCGATGAGATCTCCATCGAAATGATGTCTCTGAACAGACAATGCATGGCACAGATTAGATGAGAGATCCAGATCATAGCGGGAATGATAGATCCAAAGTCCGATGCATATTCGAAATTCAGTTGAGCCCCCGGAGACAAGAAGAAGGCGGGTAGGTGAAAAGTTACATATGATGTCATTGTTACCCGGTGTTGACCCAAATTGACCCAAATCCAGATAACAAACTTCGAGGATGACATCATCCCTGCTTAACCAATGGCAACACAAATAAATACAATTTTAATAAATTTAAAAATTGCTATTTTTCATGTTACAAAGTTAAACTTTGGAATAGAGATTTTAATCTTTTAAATATGCACCGATATCCACCAACTAATACCCAAAGTCAACGCAGTTTGAATTCGATCGATTACAATATACCTGCTGAGGCAGGTATAATAATTAAGTACTCCTTAATATTTATATGAAAAAATAATATATTTTCAATAAAATTTATTTTGAACACATTTTGTCATATGTGTATCATTAATTTTACAGTTGACTAACATAACAAATATTCTATTGTATTTTTTCCAGTTGAAGCACACTTCATTATACAAAAAACTAATTAGACTATGTCATAACCATATTGGGAATCCACGTGCAATCCAAGCTTGAGAGATGTAAGAATTATAAAGATTCGGTACCTAAGAAAAAATAATACACAACTTAGGAAACATTAAAAAAATTTACCTACATACCAAGCAAGTTAGCAAAGCTAGCATAACCGGGGTCAGGGCATCATTTTTTTTTGTTCAACACTTGTCGTGAAATCATACATGTATCAAATGGAAGGGCATTGGAATCAAGCCTAATTCAATTGAATCCTTGCAACTCGCTGCATGTATCTGTCTCAACAATCCACCTTTTAAATTGAACCAAAATACCCAAAAAAGTTTATTAATGGTTAGATTTGATAAAGTTCTAAGTGAGAGTAATTAAGGGATCGGGGCTCTGAAAATTTGTTGTGTTTTGTACCACTCCACGATTCAGTGACTCCACAGTCACGGGTAGGAATTTAAGTTATTTAATGAAAATAATTAATGTGTATACCTCTATGTCTAAACCATTTTCCATGCTGATGCAGGCCACTACCCTCTTTATTGTCTTACCAAAAGGCGTGGTAAGGAGGAAGAAAACCTCAAATTATGGACTTCACCTTCAAAGAATTCCTTGCAATCACATTGGTTAGGAGTGATATGAAGATGACAACAATCCAACATGTCAAATCTTAGTTGATAGTGTTAATTAAAGACTTATTATATGTAATTTTTATATTCATTCTTGCCTTATTAGCTAATGATGATATCGATGATGATGATGATGATGGCGATGGTGATGATGATGATGATGATGCTAATGATGATGACAATGAGGATGATGATGATGATGAGGATGAGGATGATGGTGACGATGGTGATGGTGATGATGATGGACATGATGATGATGATGAGGATGATGAGGATGAGGATGAGGATGAGGATGAGGATGAGGATGAGGATGATGTCAATGTCAATGATGATGATGATGATGATGGTGATGATGATAACAATGAGGATGATGATGATGATGGTGATGATGATGATGAGGAGGAGGATGATGATGACAATGATGCTAATGATGATGCTGATGATGATATTGATGATAATGATGATGATGATTATGGTGATGATGATGACGATGATGATGATGATAATAACAGTGATGATGAGGATGAGGATGATGATGATGGCGACGAGGATAAGGATGATGGCGACGAGGATGATGATGATGGTGACGAGGATGAGGATGATGGCGATGAGGATGATGATGATGGTGACGAGGATGATGATGATGATGCTAATGATGATGATGGTGGTGGTGGTGGTGGTGGTGGTGATGATGATGATGATGATGACGATGAGGATGATGATGACAATGATGCTAATGATGATGATGATATTGATGATAATAATGATGATAATGATGACGATGATGACGACAGTGACTATGATGATGATGATAACAGTGATGATGAGGATGAGGATGAGGATGATGATGATGGTGACGAGGATGATGATGATAATGCTAATAATGATGTCGATGATGATGATGCTAATAATGACGTCGATGATGATGATGATGCTAATAATGATGTCAATGATGATGATGATGATGAGGGCGATGATGATGATGATGGCAATGATGATGATGACGATGATGATGATGATGAGGATGATGATGACAATGATGCTGATGATGATGTTGATGATGATATTGATGATAATGATGATGATAATGACGATGATGACTATGATGATGATAATAATAGTGATGATGAGGATGAGGATGAGGATGATGATGATGCTGATGATGTCGATGATGATGATGATGACAATGAGGATGATGATGAGGATGAATATGATGGTGATGATGATGGAGACAAGGATGATAATGATGATGATGTTAATGATGATGTCGATGATAATGATGATGATGAAGAGGATGATGAGGATGAGGATGAGGATGATGAGGATGAGGAAATGATGAGGATGATGAGGATGAGGAAGAGGATGTTGAGGATGAGTATGAGGATGATGATGATGATGGAGATGATACAAACAAAAAGTAAACAGAAAGTGGTGTAAACGACAACACGCCATTGTGTAACAAAGAAAAAGTTAAGCAGCTAAAGTTCCTTTGTCATGGTCATAAGAATATTAAGTTTATTATAGTGTGATATAACACATTAGTGCATATTGCATCGCATCATCAAGGAATCAACCTCACCACACACATAGGCACATAGTTGGGCCACAAGGTTTGTTGATTTACAATTATTTTCAAGGTTTATTTTTCTTGAAGATTAAGTACTTTTGGCTATGAGAATTATCTATGGGACTGCTATGTGTGACAAAATTGAGAGTTACAATTTAAGGTCTATGACCCAATATTTATGGTCAATGGTCATTTAAGATGTCAAAACCAAACCAAAATTTCTAATGTTATAAAACTAGAAATATAATGTTCTAATCCATTATAAGGACAAATTCTATCTAAATTGTTATTCTCATAGTAGTTAGAAATAATAAGCACAAAATAAAATAAAAAATCTATACAGGTTTTTTTATTATCATTAATGTATGTAATCCCTACAAAAATGTATTAGTTTAAAGGGTCTTTCTTCTAAATCCTAATATGAGGGGGGATGTTCTTCTTAATGTAACAAGTTATGCCTCTAATGCTTAGTTGATAGGATCTCAATATGTGCAAGTGTGGGAATTCCCCCATACAAAGGAGTGGATACAGAGGTTTTAACGGGTATTGGTCTTATAGGAGAGGGATTTTATCCTATAACTAGAAGTGATTGGTGAGGGTTGTGAGCCCATGTGAGCCCCACTCCCACCCCACCTTATCTGCATGGGACTATTTTGTAATTCATAGACGATTTTTATCCTCAAAATGTGGAGATGTTGGGGTATCCTCTACAGCTAAATACACTCCTACATCCCATGACCTGAGCTTTGCCATAGCGCACAACAAATATATCTAATAAAGTATATCAAATTCCGTCGCCTAGCTTCGCAGTAGGTAAAATGAAAAATAATACCCAAATATGTTAGTTCAAGGGAATTTCACATAACAAACGAAACTGCTTTAAACTTTAATATAAATTTGACAAACCTCAAAAGAATCATTGAAAATTGAACCAATTATTCTGAATCTTTAAAGAAAAATCCAACAATGCCATAAAACTTGAGCATCTAACTGTTTTTTTTCCTTAAGAGATGTCCGCTTATAAGGCCAAAGATGTAAAAACATTTGATCCACTTCTTCTTAGTTACATTATGGGAATTATTGAAATTCTTGTTGCTTCATTCCATTTTAAACGAAGACCAAAATGTCCTTAAGATTATAAAGAAAGTTAGATTTTTTGTTAAGATTGATATCCACTTCTTGTGCCTTGGATGTTCTTGGTAAAAATGAGTGTATGGATGGGGGGGTTGTCCAAAAGAACCTTGTAGGGTGACATTTTGGTAGCACCATCACAGGTGTTATTGTACTACCTTTCTACAAGGGGGGTGTAGGGGGGGTGGGGGAACTACTAAACCCAATGGCCATGTCATTCAATGTAAAACCCAATGGCTAACAACATTTTTATGGTCAACACCTCACAACCTCTATTACTTGTTATTAACTCCAATATCTCAAGTTTTGTAGTATCCAGAAGTATTATGACATGTATCATCATTGTGGACATCATCATTGTCATCATCATCATGATCAATGCCATATGGTACATCAACATCATCTTGATCATCATCCTCGTTATCATCATCATCGTCAGCATGAAGTACATGATCAACAAAATCATTGTCCATTAGAGGAAATTTGGGGTCTAAAATGGGCCTTATAAGAAAACGTGCCAAAATAAGTTTTTGTGAGTTGGAATTCAAGAACCAATAGAATTTCAATAAAATAAGTCAACCATAATGGTTGAATTGACATATTTGTCATTAAAAAAAAACTACTTTTTTTGTTCGTATTTTCGACATATCTCATTGTGTTTTTACTTAAATTTCGATCGGGAGAGCTCATTGGATGCGGAATCAAATTCCGCATCCAATGAGCTCTCCCGATCGAAATTTAAGTAAAAACACAATGAGATATGTCGAAAATACGAACATAGAAAGTAGTTTTTTTCTTTCTTCCTCCAAAATTAATCAATATTATTTTATTATTTTAACTATTATTTTATTATTTTTACTATTATTTTATTATTTTCCTTAGGAGGCCCATTTTAGACCCCAAAATTCCTCTAATGATCATTGTCATTATGGTCACGCATATGTCATTATTGTTCTTAATCACTCATCGACATTAGGATTCATGTCATGTAATTGTTAAGGTCATTTATATGTTGTTAGAGTCATTTTGATGATAATACAGTTGATTAGATTTCATTATGGACATTTAGGTGCCATTAGAATCAATTAGGATCCAAAAGTGATACCAAATGCATAATCATCGTTGACATACACACCCACATCATCATCATCATCATACAATAAATCAGCATCATTGTCATCGTCGTAGTCATCATCTATGTCATCATCAATATAATTGTGATAATAACAAGCAAGGAGCCATACTACCTCAGAAGAATGCATGATATAGTCTTATACTTATCAAAACATATCCATATGCTCCATCATAATTATCATAATGCATCATAGTCATGTTGTTAGGTCCAATCATATGCCATTATGGTCTATAAAATATTGTCAGGGTCACACAAATGCTATTAGAGCAATTTAGGTGACATTAAAGTAATTTACCCCTCACTAGGATTAATCAAGATCCAAAAGTTCCATGATTACGATCATTTAGGTGCCACTATGATAAATCAATATCCAAAAGTACTATCACATGAATCATGATCATTGATAATGACATTAATATATCTGACATTATGTCAAACATTTTCCGAACACAATTCCTAGCTCTAAACCTAGTGCAATTCCTAGCGTGGTTCCTTTTGAAATTTATGGTAGTATTCCAGGCGCTATACCTAAATCTATACCTGGCGCTATGTTGGATGTTTTCTAGGTGCAATTCCTGGCTCTATACTTGGTGCTATGTTGAATGTTTTTCCTATCAAAATTCATGGTGCAATTCCCGTCGCTAATCCTAGATTAATATATGGTGCTATGTTATTCAAGACATTGTTTTTTAGGCTATTCTTGGCGTTATATGGGATGTTTTTGTGGACTCTAATTGGGATGCTATTTGGGATGCTAATTGTGATGCTAATTGGGACGTTAATTGGAAAGTTAATTGGGATGCTAATTACCGTTCAAAATAGCTCCAACTTTTAAAAAGGAACGATAATTGGGATGCTAATTGGGATGTTAATTGGGATGTTAATTGAGATTCTAATTGGGATGCTAATTGGGACACTAATTGGGACATTAATTGGGATGTTAATTAGCATCCAAAATAATGCCAACTTTTAAAAAGGGACGCTAATTGGGATGCTAATTGAGATGCTAATTGGAACGCTAATTGGGATTCTAACGGGGATGCGAATTGGGATGCTAATTAGGACATTAATTGGGATGCTAATTAGCGTCCAAAATAGTGCCAACTTTTAAAAGGGGACATTAATTGGGATGTTGATTGGGACGCTAATTGGGATGCTAATTGAGACGCTAATTGGGATGCTAATTAATGTCCAAAATAGTGCCAAATTTTAAAAAGAGACCCAAATAATGCCATTAAAACCACCATCATGTGGAAAAGCATCCACTTTGTCCAAAAAATGATGAAAAATACACTAAAAGTGATAGTGGATGCTAAAAAATAAGCTAAAAGAGACGTTACTTACAGGGTTTTGTTGTAGTGTACTCACTAGCAATATATCAACAAAAAATTCAATGTATTGACTCATAATCTTGGAATTCATCCCCACAAGATCACATGGGAGAGCATCACATGCAAATTCTCTTTTAATCTCTATAAACCAACTATGGACCAATATTACAAAGGATACCTTTGTGGCTATAATCTGTACTTTAGATGATAAGGCAGATAGGTTTCAGGAGCTTTATAATGGTTTTATTTACATTAATTTCCGACCTATTTACCGTAATTTAATACATCTATGTTCAATAAGGTTGCCTTTTACTCTGTTTTATTAATTAAAATCTTGTAAATATAAAATAAGACAAATATGTTATTTTTATGTATTAAATGTAGTATTTTGAAAATAATAGATGTTCTACACTCCATTCAGCTCCTTCTTTCGGTTCTGAGTTCTGAATTCGATTTGATTGCATGTTAGTTTACTAGTTTGGCTTACCCATTTATTCTGATCCTACATGTGCAAATTGAAACCATGAAATAACCATCAACTTTAAAGTAATAATGTTTAAAGTAATAAGGTAATCATTAGCTTTAAAGAATTGGTTTAACTTTAAGATGAAATTATTTAAAGTGATAATGTTTTCATGTCATATAGAGTAACACATAAATCTTATTAAAAAATGGTAAATATTAATTGTTTGTTTAATACATTAAATCATGGCAAGGCACCTCACGTTTCATTTTATCATGCTCATAAAACATTTAAATTATTACCCCACCTTTCTTTAATATTATGTGTGCCTTTTAACTATATCACATGGTTTCATACATAGTAACTTTATGGTATTACGCTGCCTTCTTTATTCAACATAACTATTTATTATATATGTGTAGGTCATGAAGTAATGTATGCATAGTGGAGGATTAACACATGCATCACGTGAGGGAGGAAAGCAAAAAGAATGGTGCACCCAATCAATGGAACTCGGTCACTTTTCAACAATCTAGAACCCAACCATCAATTTGGCCAACAAACTAGCAGAAAATCCGCTCAGAATATGAATTTATGAACAAATCTTGGTTACAAGTGAGTCTGGACGTTCATCAAGAACATTCATCCATACACCCATGCAGACCACATGTTTTCAATAGACAAATGATTTTTGGGCTATATTTTCGAGCAAACAAAAGAAAAATTGAAAATTTTGGCACATGGGTTTTTTGCAAAATAGGCCCATTTCGGTCATTATGAGGAATTTTTGCCAAATTCATAGCCATTTGGAAGAAAATCGTGGTTCTCTGAAACCAAATTTTCTAGAAATTATGGTTGGCCATTTTCTGAGATGTTCATGTGCTTTAATGGGTAGTTGTTACAGCAGTAATGAACCTCTATTATTAGCAAGAGGTGGTCGACCTAATCTGCATTGTAATCATCATATAAATACCTCTTTGGTTTTGAAGATGAAGAGAAGACAACTATTTGTAAAACTTTTCTTCAGTTTAATAAAAAGTTTATGTTTTAGTTGTTAATGAGTAATTTCGTGCTCTGTTGGTGTCTGATCTGAGTTAGACGCAACCCCTAATTGTTGAGAAGGGCCCCTCAACAACCAGAGGTTTTTTATTGTGTATAATTCGTTATTTCTCTTCTGCAGATAAGTAGTTTTAACTTTCAGTATCTAACTTGGATTTCATGTAGATGGTGTTGTTTTGTTTCCTGTAATATATTTCTTGTTGTTAATACAATTTACATTTTCAGAATTTAGAATGACCGGTCATACTTATTTTTATTAGTTTTTCTTTTAGTTTTTCCCATTGCAATTAAATAGAATTTAAGTATTTCAATGTTTCAAAATTAGTTTATAATCAGATCCAGTTCTGATAATGTTACCATAGTTGTAGATTAGAATCATTTACTTTTCAGCTCTATTTTATTATTCAATAAAAATAGTTTATTTCCTTAGACACAAATAAGTGTAGTTGCTTCTTGTTATTTCAACTTTAAACAGATTTTTCATTGCTTTGCTTGCACCATAGGTTAATATGCATAAACCAGTTCGCGTCAAGACCATTTAGTCTGCTCGTTTTCTGTCATCTAGACTGTCATTTGGACCATCTATTCAGACAGACTGTGCAGACTGTCATTCGAAAAGCCTGTTCTGTCTGTCATATAGACCTTCGTTTCAGCCTGCTATCTAGTCTTTCATTCAGCCCTTAGCGTTGTCAATCTATTTTAAGCCTATTTCTTTAGTTTTCTAATTATGTTTCGACTGTGGTAGTTAAGTAATGGTTATGTTTGTCTTTAGGATCATAGGTTAGATTGTTTAAAGCATTCATTAAAGTTTTATTCATATTTTTCTCCTTTCACCCTATGTATTGTGTTTTGATTTATTGTGGTTTCTGATTTCTTTCTTGAATATCGTTGCAATGTTTTGTAATTATATCTTTGGTTTAGATTGTTTTCAATATTAGATGCATTAGTTTTCAGTATTTTAAAATTTGATGATAAAAGTTTACATCACCTAGTTTAGTGTAAGTTTACTTTTCAAATTGTAAATTAGTTGCATGATCGTTTTATCATTGGTTAAGATTCTTTAGTTTATGGTATAGTTTGTTGAAGAGGTAGAGTAGAAGTTTTTTTTTTTTTTTTTTTTTTAAATTTTTTTATCTGTTGTAGGTTTGCTTGCAGATTGAATATATTTTCAGTTATCATTTTGTACTTAGTTTTAGATTTGATTATAAATCTCCAAGTTTAGTTTGCTGTGATTAGTTTACCGTTTTGCAACTCATTTATTTACGCTTGGTCTTTAGAATAATATTTTCTTTTCTTTCTACAAATCTGCAGTTACTTGTTTTTGCTTTCTACGAATCTCCAATTAAATAATTCATTGCTTTCCATAACTCAGTTGTACTTGCATTCTTAGATATGCATTTACTTATGCATACATGGAATAGTCTCCAATTTATAATATAGATCAGAAAATTTGCTGCAAGTAGTTAGTTTTGTTTTCACCAGTTAAATTGCTTTCAGGCCAAGCGACTGCTTTCCATATTAGTATCTACAATTTCCTTCCATAGAATAGATTAGCATAGAATTAGACTAGTTTGAATCTCAAGTATTAATCAATTTCCTTATTTTATAGAATATATTAATATAACATTATATTTGATTTGAAATTATAGTTACTTTCCAAGTTCTTAGTTAATTTCCTGTTTTCATAGATAGATTAAATTCTTGCATTTGAATTATGGCAGTCATGCATGTAGATTAAAATCATATAGTTGCATGTTAGCGTATTTTCATCTTTAGTTAGCTTAGGTTAGTTCAAGCCTTCAATCCTACACATATAGTGTTTGCATCTCACAAGCTACCTCCCCGGGTTGACAATTAAGTGTTGAATTAGATAGTGCATATTTTACCCAACACAACTGTATGAGTCAGTAACATCTTCTTTCTAGATACTTTGGATTTTAATGTCAATAGCCTGGAGTTGCTTAAGGCACTCCATTAAGGTTTTCTACATGATGTAATTGGCAGTTCCAATTATCACTTTTGATCATCTTTAACATCAATATAATTTATTTTCCACATTGTAGCAAGAATAACAAAATGGCCAAAATTAAATATTTAAAGGAATAAGCTTGCATCAAGAAACAAATTCATATGAAATAAATAAAAATAATAGTAAGTTGATTTATTAACTCAATTGAGGCCAGGATAAGTTTATGTATTTTATGAAAAATATTTATTTCATATGATATAGGGACATTGATGTCATAATTCAATATACCTAAATTTGTGAAAAAAAACAATATACACGAAATCAATTAAAAAAAACTCATTTGTGTGCATTCCTCAACGTGCATTCCTCAACGTGCATTCCTAAGCTTGCATTCCTCAGCATGCATTCCTCAGCGTGCATTCCTAATTGCATTCCTCTGCATGAATTCCTTAGCATGCTTACCAAACCAACCACGACCATAATTGAAATTGGGTCGTCGCATACTATGGCAACAGATGAAACAGGGGCGTCTTGCACCATGGCAACAAACACAGGGGCCTTCTCTACCACGACATCAGGAGAAGCGCGGGGTTCCCAGGTTGAATGGTTCACGGTGAAAAAATTCCAAGAGAATGTTGATGAATGGAGTGATACAAGCATATGACCAACTGGTATGTTAAATATCCTTTTAAGAGCAAGAGTGGATAGGTTTATTTTTGGACATTTTAATTTCCAAAATGACGAGATAGATGATTCCATCTATAGTTATGATCATGGGGCTATGGAATTACATATTTTTGGGAAGAGGGTTCATCTAGACCCCGATTTGGTTGCCATAGCAACCAAAATTCCACGAAGAGAGGGGGCAATGTTAAACTCATGGAAAACCCCCAAGCTATAAAAGATTCAGATGGCCAGTAAAATTTGTGGGAAACTAGTTGGTGTTCCCGGGAATGGTCTAAAAATGGAATATGTTCCTCAAGGAATATACAAAACCTTGACTCAGATTATACTTAGGACCATTATGAATCACCACAAGTGGCATGATATTTTGGGTGATTGCATGAAGCTAGCCATACACTGGGTTGAAGACATGGTCATAGATGTCCTTCATCTATTGGCTAGGAAATTGCACTCTGCATTGCAAGATAGTAAAATGAAGAGGGTCAAGTTCAGTTACCCGGGCACACTACAAAAAATTATTGATTTATGTCGACCCAGTGTTGTAGGGTCAAATTCTATTAGAACATACATTAGGAATCCTAAAGAACAACAAAAAAATGAGGAATTACCTCAACCGTCTTTAAAGAACAATGCAGAAGGAATTTATACTATCACTACATCAATAGTACATGGACAACCTTTCGAGCACAATATGGAATATGTGGGAAACAACATGCCTTCACTTTCCCCTAAAGAATATTTTGTTGCCACAGCTTTTACTGGAATGCATGGAAATGAAAATGCAGATCAATGGGAGGAATATGTGAACAATGATATGGATCGTTCACCGACTAGTGATGAAGACCTAATTCATGCCAAATATTCTTTTGATGGTATATTTGTGTTTTCTTTATTTGATAAAATGGTGCATTTCAAAGAAAAATCTAACTTGTGGGAGGATTCCTTCACAGCTAGCGACGAATTGTGAAGAACTAAGGATGTCCAAATTCTTGATTTGGTACATCGTGTTACGGGTTTAGAGAAAAAAATTGTGGAAACTAAAAAAATAATTGGCTAGAAGGGTAAACTTATTAAGGACCAATGTTATAAATTTAGCATAGTTCTAGAAGTATCAATTTCTGGCCTTGACATACTGAAAGACATGTTTCAGGATGAAAAAAAAAAGAGGAAACTATAGGGATACTTGAAAATGAGATGAAAAATGGGCTTGAAATTTTGAACATGCCACCACTGAAGACTGTATTTGGTAAGGAAGAAGAACTTCAGCAAGAACTGAAGCAGAAAGAAACATTTATTGTTGGTTTGAAGGTTGAGTTTGAAAATAAAATGAGAGAAATGATGATTAAAAACCAAAATGAGACTGCAGAATATGAAACAAGATTGGAAAATTTTGAATAAAACAATTAAAAAAATGAGTTGCTAAAAACTAAGAGAATTGAAAGGATTTCAGCAACTCTCGAGGCTAAAAGAGCTGGAAAAGGAAAATAATCAACAGTCAAGGGTAAACAAGTCTGCACACCAGAAGAATCAATAATCAAGGGTAAACATGTATGCACACCAAAAGAATCAACAGTCACGAGTAAAAAGGTCAGCACACCAAAATATTCTAAAGTCAAGGGTAAAAAGGTCAGCACACCAAAACTTTTTGGCAGTACAGAACTTGGTGATGTAACTATGGAGAGCTTACTCCAGTTTCATAATTCCTTGCAACAATGAGAGAAGACCTTGAATAATGCTTCTTCAGCAATCCATGTTATAGAGTTTACATTTGGCTCATCATATCCAATATTGAAGAAGAAGATAGAGGAGAAGGAGGCTGAAATTAGAGACCTTCACCAAAAACTATTGGAGAAGGGAAAAGCACTACATTTGGGATGTGATAGTGAGATACAATATTTGAAATCCCAAATTAAAGCTTTGCAGGAGAAACTTGTGGAAGAATCAATTTTGTATACTCCATCTGATACAGATTTGAGGGCACAAGAGCTCGAGAAGGAGGTATAATAGGTCAAGAGAAAATTAAGTGTAGTTTAATCTGAGCTGGAGTGGATGAAGGATGATATTAAAATAAAGGAAGATGATCACTCAAAGAAGAAAAATAAAAATGTAGAGATGTTGAAGAAATTCCTAGAAGAAAAAGATAGATTGCATACAAAAGTGATAAATCTTGCAAACAAAATGAAAGAGCAAGAAAAACAATTACAACATATGGTTTATGAAGCTTCTGTAGAAGTGGAGGGTTCTAGAAAAGGCAAGAGAAGCTATAGAAAATTTTCTTATTCTAAAAAGGAGGAATTGCAAAAGCCTCCCAAGCAACCTAGAGTTCTAGAATAATATGGTGTACATTCGATGTCTATGTACTTACTAATATTGTTGTAATATAAATTGTAAGTATTTCTCGACAATGCATATATTTTGATATAGTTAATGTGTTTCTAATGTGTAATATATATGTGCGTTTATCCTATATCTACGAGAGTTTAATGTGCAACCCATACTGATAAGTGTGTATGAAACTACAAATGATGAAATATATTCTTCGTAATATATTCTAAAAATGAATTGACATATGAAATATTCTTGAAATATATTTTACAAATGAATCGATAGATCATCATCTCTAGTGCAATACATAAAAAATTTCCTTCAAAATGGGATTAAACTAGCCCTTGAAATTTTATCACTGGAGCTTATGAAAAATTAACACTTCGTCTGCTTGACACTAACACATACCCTTGCGACAGAATTGGGTGCACCTTGAGCTCACCCTTAGTATTCCCGACATTTAGTACTTTCTCTGTATTGAAAAGATGTCTGTTTAGTTTTCCTACTATCAAAATATTTCCCATCTATTCAAATTTTACAAATTATAATCATTGAAATTACAGGGAAACCACTCCATTTGCAGAAGAGTCTAGATATGCTCCGGCCAATGGATTCTGGGGGGGGACACGTGATTTTTCAGTACATTAAAGTGACCTTTCATTCCTTCGAAGAGATGAGGGAATCATACACAAATCAGATTAATCCCAAGATATAGATATACTACATCATGAGAATCCCGAACTCATAATAACATTTCCTACTAAGGAAAATATCATTTGGACCTCATTTTTTATTTTTATGTGCATAAAAAGTAGACCCATGAATGCCATTATTTCCCCTCCCATGGCTACCAAAGAAATAATTCCCAACATGGTGATATCAAAGGCCGAAATGGAAGGAGTTGGGAAGATAAGTTTGGAGTCCTACTACTGATGTAGGGGCTTCATAACTTCCTCGTCCGTCCTATAATTTCTTGAGTGAAGTGGGATTGGTGGATGAGCACACACCAGTTTCGATCCAGAGAAACAACTAACTGGACTGCAACCAATTGAATATATGAGAAAAGATGCAAAAGCTATCTACGCTTAAAGAAATTATTTAATGTTGCTACATAGAAATCCTAGTTGGGGATCATACAACATTTTGACTTGTAACTGGTACTTCAGATTTTGGAATATGAAGGAATGAGCAATTTCACATTTTTTCATTTCATCTCTTGTTTGCTACCTTACTTGTATTATGAAAATATTGATGAATGAGGCAATTTTTGTTGATTTTTAGCTTGTCCAACATTCTCATTGTGTATAACGCACTCCTATCTAATTTTTTTACAATGAAAAATCAGTTCCTTGATATTCAATAATGAATCAAAGAGAACTCTGTTAATACGTTAATGTTTCAGTTTTTAGAAAATTATGGAAACTAGACAACAAAACAGCCTAGCAGGACTTAAACAAATAAAATATGGACACACTTTTTTCAGCTTAAAAATGAACATAATGTAGACTTGTCAACCAACAAAATTGGTATAACTAAACAGTAATAGAAAGTAATATCAAATTGAGTAAGAACGATAATCCTCTACTTACTTATGAACTCAATCTAATTTATCAGCTGCAAGGGAATGTGTCCTTTCATGCACTCATTCAGTTATATTCCTTGGCTTTCATTCCATAAATTGCATCACTTGTATTGTTGAAACTCTAGTGGAAAATTATACGTTGATTACAGTCACATTTAGAATTCATCCAATAAGAGTTCAATACTAGTTTTTTGGTCTGTTGATCCTTATTTTTCCCTCAATCAGTTTGCCTAAGATGTCATATGGTTTGTTTGGACTGCCAATGGGGTGTCTTCAAATCTGATTAGACTCTTTAACCAACTTCATATTTTCTTCATTAATTAATCCTAATGACCAAACTTGACATCATGTGTATGAAATATGGAATGGAATAATTACACATTTATGACCCTACTCATCCATGAATCAGCTCTTTCAAATTGGTGAATAAAAGTGCATTAGACAAATTAATAACATCAAGAAGAAACCCTGAAGAAGAATTTATGGACCTGCCAAAACTGTGGTTTAGGGAAATTAGACCAAGCCTAAGAGAAGATCAAAAATTGTCCAAGTATGGAATTATTGGTAAAATATGCCTAACTGGCCTTAGGGAAATGCCTGCCACAACTCATAGGATGATGATAAAAATATTCTGAGAGTGTGGATCTATAGAGTGTTGTATGGTGCATCCACCCATATCATTACCCTCACCAAAAAGTATTTCCGGAAGAAGATATCTATCTGCCAAAAGTGCCTCTCAGCCATATTTGCACTGCTCCAAAAAAATGTCCGCCGAGGAGAGAGAAAAAAGCTCAATATTAGGGCTAGAAGTTTTAAAAAAATATAAAGGAGAGAGTATCAGGTAAAAAATTGGAAATATTAAAATCCTAAAAGGGGAGGAATAATAATAAAAAAGACTCTCCTATTTTATTCATTGAATTTGACAAAGAAATCAGGCATGCACGCGCATTTTACTGAAGCAAGGCAATTTTGGATATCTTCACTCAAATGCATGCCCAACCTGCATTACAAAGCCAAATTCATTGATTCAAACCACAGACTATCTGTTCAGGCATAAATAACCCAAATAAGCTTTCAAAGTTTAAATTTTAGACATAAAAACTTATTCTTTGCAAGGAAACTCCAAATTTACGTGATTTCCACATGGTAAAAACAGGGTTGAGTCCCTCAAGGAAATGCACACATTTGCCTGCATTTCATGTTATATTGAATGAATTGCACTATAACATAGATATACCAACCTTTTCTACAAAGTATTGTACTCATTTCTATAAATTGTATGATCCACAGTAAAATTCAAGTCATCCAAAACAACAATTGATAGTATTTTCCAATGTTTCATGGCCAGAACTAAAACTGCACACCAATTCCAATCAAAGTACACTCTAGGTATGAAATTTGGAAGTTGGCATACAAAAACCTAAATAGACTAGTATAGTTTTAATTTCAGACATAAAAACTTCTATTGTGAAATAAGAATGCATTCAACATTTGAAATTAGAACATAACAATTGTAAATGTTGGTTTCTTGTTCATGGACATCATAGTTTCTCTAGTAAATCTTGTATTTATAGAATTTTGGCATGACAGGTACAACTTAGAAAAGAGGTTGAATTGGATAGTTGTTTGGAAACCAGTCTCATGGCTCTACAATTTTGTATCATCTGTATCTTTTTTTTTATAATATAAATCATCATCCTCCCTTATAGAAATAAATAAACGAGAACATAACAGATATAATACATTCCCAGGAAAAAAACATAGATAATACAAAAATATAACCAGATCGATACCCAAGAAAGTTTTAAAAGGGGCCCAAGAGCATTTTTTATTATATTATGCTTTCATTACAGAGGAGAGGGTTAGTTTACAGTTGAATCAGTAACATCAAACAACTCCTTCAATAATAATTATCCCTACTACCTATTACATTCTATTTATAGACCTCAAGCTTTGGATTGACCATGTTACAAGTGGATTTCATTAGAGTGAAATTGAAATGTTGATTCACCCTCGAGCCAACCCATCCTCTGTTGTACGTTAATGGCTTCAAACGAAGTTACCAACTATTGTGGAACAAGGCTAACACTACAGTGCAACACAGGGGGGAAAACATGTCTGAAGTGGACATGTTTAAACACCAGGGGTAGAAAGGGAGTAGAAGAGGAAGTTGCATTCCATTTATCTGGCTAAGAGATGCGAGCAGAGAAGAATTATAACAGTGATACACATTGCATGAGAGGCATCATAAGGAGAAAAGGGAAATGCCAATGAAAGAAAAAAATGATAAGGAAGAGAAAAATACTGAGACAAAAATGGCTCAGTGAAAAACAACATGTAATACCCCTCTGATATGGACACATTAATAGGTGGAATTGAATAAATAAATCCTTCTATGCCACCCAGAGGGAATTCTTGGGTTGTTGAAGAGGGACAGGGTGCTGAATCAGTATAGGAAAGACTTCACTGAGTGATGGGAAAGGATAGGAAAACCAACATAAAAATGATAAGATGGTGAGGAATTGTCAGTTATAGCCATCGAACTCGGATGAGAATGTCTTCAATTCTTTCCAATTCTACCCATTTCACTCATACTATCATTGAACTCAAACTTGCACACATCTGCGGCCATATTGGACAAAAATTAACGAACAAAGAGAATGGAGTCAATACACAGCCCACTAATAATAGTGACCCCTTTTTATCAATCATCCATAAGAAGCAGCATGATTGGTAATTGACTGCAGCTTCTAGGAAGGAATCCATGGGGTCAGGCCAAATATGGATATGTGTACTGTGTTGGCCCTTCAAATAATTGAAAGGTGGGATAAAAAGGTTAATCATGAGGAAATGCTAAGTTCACGTCTGGGTCATGAAATCATTCTCAATGCCGTTAGAATCCGAATCTATTCAGGTTCATCAAAATCATAGAATTTGATGGTCTGTAGATCATTTTTTCCTTGTTAAGTGACATATTTGACACCCAGTTGAAAATTCAAAATATGACAAGCATGGAAAAGTGAAAACCACCATTTACAGGTTTATAAGATTAAATGACGTATTTGACACTCAATTATCTCAACACGTGTTTGACATGTTGAGGTATGGGAAAATGGAAAACCACCATTTAGAATTTTAGAAAATTAGATAACTAGCAAAACTGTAAACTGTAAATCAGGATTGAGAACCTTGAGGAAATGCACACATTGTCCTAGAAAAAAAAATTCAATATTAGGGCTATAAGTTAAAAAAAATCTATAGGAGAAACTATCAGGTAAAAATTGGAAATCTTAAAATGCTAAAAGAGGAATATTAATAAAAAAGACTCTCCTATTTTATTCATTGAATTTGACAAAGAAATCAGGCATGTGTGTGCATTTTACTGAAGCAAGTCAATTTTGGATTACTTTACTCAAATGCACGCCCAACATGCATTACAGAACCAAATTCATTGATTCAAACCATAGAGTGTCTGTTCAAGCATAAAAAACCTAAATAAGCTTTCAAATTTTAAATTTTAGACATAAAAACTGATGTTCTACAAGGAAACTCCAAATTTATGTGTTTTCCACATGGTAAAAATCACGGTCGAGTGCCTCAAGGAAATGCACACATTGTCCTGCATTTCATGTTATATTGAATAAATTGCACTATAACATAGGCATACCAACCTTTCTACAAAATCGTGTACTCACTTCTGTAAATTGTATGATCTATAGTAAAATCCAAGTCATCCAAAATAACAATTGATATCAATCTGCCAAAAGTGCCTCTCAGCCATATTTGCACTGCTCCAAAAAAATGCCCACCGAGGAGAGAGAAAGAAGCTCCAAAACATGAAAGTGGTCTTGACGGATTCACCTTGTTGGCCTCTACCCATTGGGTATCTCACTTGCCAAGTTTGAAGGAAAAATGAAATCACCTTGGTGACCTAGGGTTTGAAGAGAATTGGTTAAGTGTTAGACAAAGAGTTTGAGAGAACATTTGGAAATGCCCGCAAGGGGGTGTTCCTTTGATGATAAAATTCATCTGATGATATGGTCTCGTTCATTGTTGAAATGGATATCTATACATGGTCTTGGTTTTTCTTATGGTGATCAGATAAGGAAAATATCAACCTACCAAAATAGAATAAAAATGTTATTTTTCATACTAAAGACAAAGGAAAAATGGCTAAGTGTTGTAAAGGGGCTAAGTGATGCCCGCACTTATTTATTGGTAAAATATGCCTAACTAGCCTTAGGGAAATGCATGCCACAGCTCATAGGATGATGATAAAAATATTTTGATAGTGTGGATCTCTAGAATGTTGAATGGTGCATCCAACCATAGCATTAGCCGGACCAAAAAGGATTTCAAGAAGAAGATATCAATCTGCCAAAAGTGTCTATCAGCCATATTTGCGTTGCTCCAAAAAAATGTCCACCGAGGGGAGAGAAAGAAGATCCAGTAGATGAAAGTGGTCTTGATGGATTCACCTTGTTGGCCTCTACCCATTGGGTATCTCACTTGCCAAATTTGAAGGAAAAATGAAATCACCTTGGTGACCTAGGGTTTGAAGAGAACTGGTTAAGTGCTAGACAAAGAGTTTGAGAGGCCATTTGGAAATGCCTACAAGGGGGTGTTACTTTGATGATAAAATTTAGCAGGTGATGTGTTCCTATTCATTGTTGAAATGGTTATCTAGCCATGCTTTTGGTTTTTCTTATGTTGATCAGATAAGGAAAATATCAACCTGGCAAAATAGAAGAAAAATGTTATGTTGCATACTAAAGAAAAAAGAAAAAATGGCTAAGTGATGCTTGCATTAAGGTTTATGCCCGCATGGCATGGCATGGCATAGATGATAATGTGGTGTGAATTTTAAATCATTGTTGCATTATGACATCATTCTGGAGAAATACGAAAAATTAGTGAAAATCAGGAAATTGGCTAAGTATGGGAAAATTGGCCCAAGTAACCTTAAGAGGATGCCTGCCACAAATTGTGTGTTGAAGAAAATGCCCACACCACATGGGGATATTGTAGGCTGTTGGTTTTTATACTCAACGATGGTCTCATTTTGTCCAAAGAGACCCTGAAGAAGAATTTATGGACTTGCAAAAAATGTGGTTTAGGGAAATTAGACCAAGCCTAGGAGAAGATAAAAAATTATCCAAGTATGGAATTATTGGTAAAATATGCATTACCAGCCTTAGGTAAATGCCCTCCACAGCTCATAGGATGATGATAAAAATATTCTGAGAGTGTGGATCTCTAGAGTGTTGTATGGTGCATCCAACCATATCTAGAAGTCTATAATAAGAGGTTTTTCAGACAGTTTGAAGACAGTATAGAAGCATCTTCACAATAACCCACTCACTAAGAAATGTATATTATCGTTTCAAACTTACAAATTTAATATATAATGAAAAATTTATTCAAAAATAAAAACCAATTATAACAAAACAATAATATACCAGACATAATTTAATGCAACAAATACATAATTCATATGTATTAAATACTAGAATTCACCATGTAGATTACACCTAACAGTATAAAAATTTATTAATGAAATGTAAAATGTTTAAAACTCCAAATGGGGTACGCCATTCCTCATCCCTAATTTATAAAATTTCAAAATCTATCCAAGATTCCTCCTCTGGACCACGAGGTAACAACAAAGGATTCCTATTGGTGCAACTTGTATTCACTTTTCCCATAGTTATCAACTAGCTTCCATTGATCAGTAGTTGGAATATCTAGACTGATCATCTCCTTCACCATTACATTGAGCTACATGTTTTCAACATAAGATAACTTTGGAAATTTTGTACATATGGCTTTGAAGTCAAACAATATCTTGAAAACTCCAGTTAATTTATCAATCACTATTTTTCCAGACAAGGATTGATGTTGCATGACATAAAACTATCTGTGATCTAATCTGCAATTAATTAACCTATCATTATATTCTTTTTGAGACAACAATATTCCTTTCTCTTTCCATAAGAAAGGGAGTCCTCTTCTAAATAAACGATTAAACAGCTCAATGAATTCCTTAATTTGATGATGCATGACTTCAATTTTTTCTTGAACTATTTCCAAATGATTATATTTACTTACCACTTTCCTTGCTCATGTGATAACCAAAACCCTATGCTGGATATTTGCTTTCTGTATTTCCTCTTTTGTCAAGCTATTCAAAAACTTGATTGCATTATTAGTTGTGTCAATTGGCTTCTTATTTAACACATGTTTTACCATCAAGACATTTTTTCTAGAAGCTTGTGTAACAATATCCTTATCAAGAATAAAATCTAAATAAGGCCTGAACTTGGTTGCTTATGCTATCAGTACATACCATATGAGATGTTTTTCTCCCTGCAAGGATGACTTTCCTATAACCTGTTTTGTCAATGTGTTGTTCTTATCCACCAGTTCCTTACTTTTGTCTTCCAAATTCTTCCTTTCCAGTTCTCTCTTTCCACCTATGCCCTCCAAATTTTTATTCTGGTTCTTCAAACCAGTGATTTCCAACTCTTTAAGACTTACATGTGACATAGCCTGGACTATGCCATGTTCACTAGATCCAAGCACATGAGGAATGATCCTCAATTCTATATCCTTTTCTTTCTCCTGCAACTTTCTTTCCATTTCTTCAAACTTTTCCTTCATGGATTTCTCACTTTATACTACCAAGGCCATGTCTTTTTCCATTAATTTTCTTTATCAGCAAACTTCAATAATTTTGCTTGACAATTAGTCAGCTGATTATTCAGGTTTTCCTTTTATTTTTCTATCTCAGCTAGTTCAGGACCATGTATTGGTTGGGTGGCAGGTATGAGAATCTTCTTTTTCAATAATTGAATGTCTTTTTCTTTCTCATCCAACAACCTTTGGATCCTAGCCCCCTTATCAAATTGGCCTCCAGCAGCCAACAACTTAGTTTACAGCTTCTTTATCTGTGTTTAATGGGCCTTATTTTGCACCTTTTCTTGCCTCAATTTTACCTTTGAGGGTTTGTGACTTGGATAATGCTAGAGTGATCTTCAGCGAGTGAGTAGACAATATATCTCATGTTTGCTTGTGTAGATGAATCATGTCAGGTATGGGGATATCATCCAAGTTCATTTTTACTTCAGCAACATAGTTCTCGGTTTCCAAGTCCAAGTTCAGATTGTTTTGGACATAATCCCTGACTGAAACCAAAGACACATCTTGATTAGAAATATTTTTTACTTCAGAATATAATTTCAGAGTCTCTTCTAAATTTATGGCTTTCATGCCTTTGTATTTATCCACTAACTTTGCATTGTTCTTTGACTGGGAGGAGGAATCGACGGGAGTACTATCTGTAAATGTATACTCTTTTACCTTAAATGGAGGGCCTAATATATTCATTTTCCTTTTCCCTTTGTCTACAGTTGTATCTAGGACAAGTTGTCCTTCATTTTCATCCTTCTTCTTTTTTGGAGTTTCAGCAGTGTCCTCCTCATCGATATCCATTGCCTCGAGAAAATCTATTTTATTATTTCCTTCTGATTGGATGGACAATGGAGTAATGCTCTTGGCTACAACAACCAAATTAGATATATTAGGAAATAAAGAGACAACCTCTCCTATACGAGAGCTTGGATATTCATCTAATTCAACAATATTTGGGGCCTCCTTTGGGTAATTAGACCAGTTAGCAGCTTCTGCCAATCCCACAACCTCTTTGTGTTTAAAAGGATTTATCTTTTGAGCATTTCTCCTATTTGAGATAACCTAGTTAGGGTTATAGTTGATTGCGGGTTCTGTCTCAAATCCTAACTCTTTAAGTAAACCTTCCACCATTGGCAAAGCACCCTTATTCTTGATGGTGAATGGACCTCCAACCCAAGAGTATTTTATGTCAGTGGACTTCTTATATTTCAGGTAGTGTTCAATCTCTACAAACAACTTTTGTCTGATGAACTCCATTGAGAAAACTCTTGGAGTTAGGAAGGCTGGTAACATGTAAGGTGATTGAGTGAAGACATACAGCCTGATCATTGTTCCATATTCAGACAGGAACCAATCTCATGTTCTCTTTTATGTAGAAGCTTGCAATATATCCCACATATTTGGCAACAACCGGGGAAGCCTCTTTTGGAAAATGGAAAAATAAATCTCTATCATGAGGAAGTTCATTAACTTGGTATAATCCCTATACATTTCATCTGTTAATACCATTTTTGGTAGCTGTAGATTATCCTTGTTACAATAAAGGAACATCATCAATAGATATGAATGGAACCTAAAATATTTGGTCTTGTGGAAGTTCATTAGTTGAGAATGAATATTATCAGCTAAGAAATCATCAAATTTAATGCATGACACTTGTAATGACTGACTAGATTCATCTGACTCAATAGGACAAGTGCTTAAAATGAAGAGACGACTCATAATGGTTTCAGGGATGTATTTAGCTATGTGTAGAACCAAAAATTGACATAACATGGTTACTACACACTTGGTTTCTTCGTTAAACAGGGCTACATTGACTGGGAATGATGGGTTGGATGACTCATCTTCTAGCTTGAAACATCTCTTAAAAAACTATTGATTTCTCTCAATGGTGGACTCCTTAAAACATCAGAGTATATACTCTTCACTGTAATCTTTAGCCTTTAAGGTAAACTCTTCAGGGATAGATAGGGTTTTCCTAACGATCGAGGAATTAACATGACACAGAATGGTGGAGTGGTTGAGCTTCATTATGAATCTTTCTAACAGAGAATAGTTGTTTACACACCAATCCACAAATTTCGGGTAACTAGGGGTTTGTTCAGTAGCAAAAAGGTGAAAAAAGGACTGATAGGTTTTATGAAGGGTCATTCCCTAGTCCCTTAGCAAATTCAACTTTTGTTTCATAGCTTCAACTGGTCCATTTAAAAGCACAGGGTCAAAAAAATCAGCATTCATATCATCCAACATTTATTCTACTTTCTGATACTCTAAGCCTTGAGTTTCTAAATTTTACATTTGATCCCTTTATACAACTTTCAGGGGGGACAAAAAGGAACTACCTGGTGTTTGACAAGTAGTTGATGGACATCGTAGGGATTGGCTCCTTCTGTACTTTCTGTCATATTCTTCTATTGATGCAAGCGAATAAAATAATGTACAGTATTTTATGATTTTCCATATTCTTCACTCTCTTGTATCTTTGGTGACCGAAAATTTTCTCAGCCTTCTATTTCTTCCTAATCTATTTTGCACCATTGATCTTTTGTGCTATTTCGATTTCGTTATTCTCCCTCAATTATTTCGTTTCCCTTAACTTCTATCCAATTCACATTCTAAAATTATATCTCAACCATCGATCTAGTCATGGGTCCTTTTTAACTGTCGATTTCCTGTTTCCTTACTGATTCCACGATTTTAAATGCACCTTCAGAGTGGGCATCTTCTATTTGTGAAGAGGTTCTAGGTCGTAGATCCTTGCCCGATCAGATTTGGATTGATCATCTAGTTATCCCTTTATCTTCCTTTCACAAGATCTATATTATTTCTCGCCCTTGCATCTTTGCATCATGAAAAACATTTCATCCATAGATCTGAGTCTACAATGATTCTGGAATGTTCAGTGGTGTGGCTCCTACTAGATTTCACGATTTGCATATTTGTTATCCTGCATGCATGTTCCCATTATGAAATCCTTCATGATATGAGATCTCTGCCTCTTTTTAATCCTCGTCGTTCAATGTGGAGGGCCCTATAGAATTTCACGACACTCAGGCAAACTATCCATTGTGCGAGTTTTAGGGGGGGTCTTTCCAAACACCCCCCCCCCCCCCCCAAAGTCAAATTCTTAAGACTTTTGAAGGGGTTTTTTGAGGACCGCCGCCAAATACCTTAAAAAATATTTTTTTTCGGGGGGGGTGGTTTAGAAAAACCGTAGTAAGACACCTTTAGGGGGGTTCTTTCTAAAACAGCCCAAAATTCTTGAGAATTAGACTTTTGGGGGGGTTAGAAAAACTGTAGCAAGACACCTTTAGGTGGGTCTTTCTAAAACCACCCAAAATTCCTGAGAATTAGACTTTTGAGGGGGGGTTTTAAGGACCACCCCCAAATACCTTAAAACAATTTGGGGGGGGTAGCAAAACCACCACA